>JAJOZX010005752.1:0-297500 GCA_023014485.1 Bathynomus jamesi
CTTTGATTTCGAAGTTAAAAAAAGCGATCACTTTGTTTTCGATAGCTTCCTGGATTGCAACCTTTGTCCATCTAGGTGGTGTTGCAGACTTCTGAATAAATGGTAGTCTGAAGGAGCGATGTATGAAGAATAAAATATAAATATGTATATAGATTTCTCCTGTACTAATATTATATTAAGAATGTATATATTTATATATATCGTTTAATATGTGTATTTTTTAAGTATATTATTTTTGAATGTATATTTATTTCCTATATATTTAATGAATTATTTCCCTTAACTCCTCTAAATAAACAGAATGATGTAATGGTGTTTTATGTATTTCTTTTGGTTGTACAGTATATATAAACGATATTAAAGAATAACTGGGGAGATGGGAATATATATAAACAATGCACCTCCAATAAATATATATATATGAATACACTATACCAAATGGCTGGCTACACTTTCTAAGCCGACTGATGGATTTCTAAGCCAACTGTTTGACAGCTCAACAGTTATATATATATAAACCTGCCATTCATGCGTCTGTGGCTCGGAGACGTAGGATGCTCTGTCTTCCTCTCTCTTTTCCTCTCTTACTTTCCTAAGCTAGGAAAACCCTTTTGGGTGCTGAGGCCGTCCAAACTTCTTCCCCAAAGTCTTTTCTCTCTCTCTTACGTTAGGTGGACTCCCCCAGCTTGTAGTTTGAGGTCTGGTACCAGTTTTTCGATCATTTTCCATATGTAGATTATGGTGTACCTCTTCTTCTTTCCAGGGAGTACAGATTTAGTTTACGTAGTCTTTTCCTGTAGTTGAGTTCTTTGCAGCCATCAATCTTGGCTGTGAAATGTCTCTGAGTTCCTTCTAGTTTATTAGTTTCTTCCTTTTTATATGGGAACGTCAAAACTGAGCAATATTCAAGTTTTGGTATAATCAGTGTTTTTAGCAGGGGAATTATTACTGTCCTGCCCCTTCTTTTGAACGTTCTTAGTACCTGTCCCGCTACTGTTTTTGCTTTATTTAGCGCTATCTGATTTTGTGCTTCGAATTTCGCATCATCGGTCATTATTACCCCCAGATCGATCGCTTTTGTGCTTCGCTGAATTTCCTGTCTATCTGGAGCATAATATGCAGTCTAAGTTCCTCTTTTCTACCATGTCTCAAGAGCGGAAATTTCTCGGTGTTAAATGTCATGTTGTCTTCTGGCCATTTGTATACTTTGTTCGTGTCCCTCCGCAAGGCCTCCACTTCATTTACATCGCTGATTTTTCTGCTGATCTTTGTATCGTCTGCAAAGGATGTTGCTTTGCTGTTGCTGTTTATTCCCCTGTCTATGTCTGTTAGGATGATAATGAACAGGAGTAGGACCAGTACTGTACCTTGTGGTATTGAGCTGCGTACTTCCGATTCTGATGATGACATACCTTGAATTTTGACGACCTGTAGACGTTCTCTGAGGAAGTTTTAGATCCATTTTCCCACTTTGCCTGGTATTCCCATATATTTCATTTTATGTGCTATTATACCGCGATCACATTGGTTGAAAGCTTTAGCAAAATCCGTGTATATGACATCGTAGTGCATCTAAGATGTTGTTGTAGTGTTCTATTAATTGTGATAGGCATGATCTACCTAATCGGAATCCGTGCTGATTTTCATTGAATCTTTCCAGTGTCTCCAAGAAATCATAAATTTTCTCTCTAACTACTCTTTCAAATTTTCATTGAATCTTTCCAGTGTCTCCAAGAAATCATAAATTTTCTCTCTAACTACTCTTTCAAATACTTTGGTGACGTGGGACGTCAATGAAACTGGTCTATAGTTCTTTGATTGAGATCTGTCCCCTCCTTTATATATTGAGAAAATGTGTGCTCTTTTCAAGATGCTCGGTATTTCCCCAGTGTCTAGGGATCTTCTCCATATCCAGTATAAAGGTGTACCTATTTTATTTTTACAGTTTTTAATGAATAATGCGTTCCAGTTGTCCGGACCTGCAGCTGAATGTGGTTTCATTTGTCGTATAGCTCTCGCGACATCTTCTGGGGTAAAATCAAAGTCTGTTATACTCTCTCTTTGCAATTTCTCTTTAAGTATTCATTGTCACTTTTTGGGGTACTAAAAACTGATTCATAGAGTGCTCTTAATGTTTCAGCTATTCGGATCGTCGGTTAGTTCATTATTTCTCTTCCTTGAGGGCCCAATAGCGGCGCACGTTTTTGTTTTCCTTTTCGTATAGGTATAGAAGTTTCGTGTGTGTGTGTGTGTGTGTGTATATATATACCTTTTAACCTTTCAAATGTTCCGCGCGATGATTCCTTATTTCAGGAAGGTCAAGCTTGTCGCCCTTCTTCATGTATGCATATATATATATATATGTGTGTGTGTGTATATATTATATATATATATATATATATATAGTGAGGTGATGTTCTTTTTTGGGCGGGGGGAGTCGTTTGTTAACTTTTTTGGGAAAAAATTTAAAAAATCGACCCCTTCCAAAGCTCCTTTCTTTTGGTAAATTGTTGCTCAACAGTAAGTTTATTTAAACTACATAACTAAAAGTGATGAAACAATGCAAAACCCTTCTTTTGCCATATCTTTCTAAGGATCATATAAATTCTTACTCTTGAATATTAACAGTAATTTATTTTGATCCCTTTTTTATATTCATCATCAAGACCTCTAAAATTATATTCATATGTGATTAATTGAATACCTGATAAAATACTAATCTCAAAGGGATTAAGTGATGCAACAAACCTTCTTTGGTCATATCTTAAAACCATATTAATTCCAGTTGATGATCATTAAGAGTAATTTATTAGTTTAATTTATTACCAGTGCCTATGTTGGGCGCCCGCGGCCGTGGGAGGCCCCCCTACAACGGGGCCTCCTACACTGGCCGGCAAATATATTTATATCACAGGAATTCTTCCCTCAATAAGTTCTATTGAAATCGATTTGAATGATTTTTTTGGGTTAATTTTCGCGTTTTTCTTCAGTCTAGTTAGTTTTTGATTACTTACTGTAACTTTGTTTTTAGCCTGTTTCACTACAGAGTGACTTTTACTTCCTGCTGCTCATTCAAACTGGACGTCAACTGCCCCTGATTCTCAAGGATAGACTGTCACATTTGGCTATTATCTCCATTGAAAAACTAAGTTATACTGAGGGAGCCAAGTTATGTGGACATTATTGACGATTTGGCATCTAGAAAAAGTAGATAAAAATGTGGAAGTGCCGATGAAAAAATGTAGAAGAAAAAGTAGAAGAAAAGAATTGTAAAAAATGTAGATTACTGGTTATTATGTGTCGCTACTGATTACGTTGTGTTAGCTTTTTGATTGGTCCGCTCAAAGACAGGGGCCCTACAGATAAGGTCTTGCTGGGCACTTCTTCCACATACCTAACCGAGGCCCTGTTTATAACATTAATTACATATGAATAAATATTTTAATATAGCCTATCATGATATGGTCTGGATTTTGGAGATGACATGCTTTCTTGTTCTTCGTTGTTTTAACCATTAGAAATATAGTAGAGAGTTGAAAATATTGGATATTCCCCAGGGTAATGTTCATTAATAGACAGAACGCTGTTCGGATCCGGACAGCCAATGGATTTTATACGAACCACAGGGAATAAACTGATTAAAGAACTTACTTTAAAATACAGGGTCCTTATAAAGACCCTATCTATTTCAGTGAAAACGTAGCAAAAAGGGTAAAATTCAATAACATTATAATAGAAAGCATACATTTAATGAATACTTAAGCATTTGATTCTACATGAGCACTATCAGTATCTCTACAGAGTTCGAATCTGTCAGCAGCATTGTGGAACACATTTTGGAGCATGACAGGGGTTGTTTTTGTAACTGCTGTTACGATACGAGCACGTAAATGTTCCAGCTTCATTCAGATGACATTTTAAACACCGTCGTCTTTCAACAAGATGGGGCACCTTGTCATTATGTAAACATTGTTCGGAAGTACCTAAATGAACGATTTCGAAATCAGTGGATCGGACGTGGAGGCAACAGGCCCTGGGCGTCTCGATCTCCTGACCTAACGCCCTTGGAGTTCTTTGCATGGGGCTTTATCAAATCAAACATCTATCAAACGAGGGTTACAGATCTGCAAGATTTACGTGCTCGTATCGTAACAGCAGTTACACGAATAACCCCTGTCATGCTCCAAAATGTGTTCCGCAATGCTGCTGACAGATTCGAACTCTGTAGAGATACTGATGTGCTCATGTAGAATCATATGCTTAAGTATTCATTAAATGTATGCCTTCTATTATATTGTTATTGAATTTTACCCTTTTTGCTACGTTTTCACTGAAATAGATAGGGACTTTATAAACATCCTGTATAGGCTGGTTTTTTCGGTTTGGTGGACTGGTACAGATTTTAACAAAACTCGCAAATCAATTATTTACAAATTTTACCTTAAGGAAATGTAAGTTAGGTAAGGTTAGGTTTACTTAAGTTACGTTAGGAATTAGACATTTTCTTAGGATGAAATTTGTAAATAATTGATTTGCTAAGTTTCGCAAAAGTCTGAAGCAGTCCGCCAAACCGAAAAGATCCATATAGGCAAACTTATAAACGTATAGACATTTCGAATGAATGAAAATCAAATTTCTTCGATTCTTTTTTATAAAGTTTAAATTTGGTTTTCATTTTAAAGATTAAAAATGGTGATTTTCAGATGATTTCGATAAAATAATGTCGGGTACATTACGAAAAACTATGGAAAAAAGTGTGGTTATCGGACATTAATGGAGTTACAGAAAGTATTATGGCTTTTGCGCCATATATGCGTTTGTTTTCTATCTTCTCATTTGGGTCAAACCGTACCTTTCATTAGACGAAGAGACTTTATTTATGTTCTATAAACCTACCTGAGAGTTTAACCTCTGAAGCGTTATCAACGAGTTATATCGTCTATCGATGCATTTAAACGTGACGTTAAAAGACTAACTTACTAAACCTAACTAAAACTAACTTGTCCTCTCCTCTTTTGTCCTATCCTAACCTCTGTTAACCCTTTGTGGACGACCGATACAAATTATTAACGTTCCAAACAAACGTATTAATACCTAAACCTTACAAAACAACAGAAACGTTGAAAGGTTAACTAAAAAACCCCAAACGATTCTTTCAATACATCAACAATAGAAATCCAGTAAAAAGAGTCTTGGGGCCGTTGAAAAATGTTAACGGAGATCTAGTTTCTGAAAAAAAGGAAATGGCTACCTTGCTAAACGAATTTTTTACGTCAGTTTTTACTATAGAAGATGTAACGAATATCCCTACGATCACAGACATAATACCTTTTGATTATGGTAATATTTTGGATAATATTTTGGTTAGTGAAGGGGAGGTAATGCGCTATATTGATAAAATGAAAATGCGTAAATCACCGGGGCCGGATTCCATATATCCCATACAACTAAAAAGAATTAAAAGAGAGCATTGTTTTGCCCCTAACAAAGATTTTTAATGCGTCTATTTCTGAGGGGTGCGTACCAGATAATTTCTAGTTAGCAAACGTAACACCTATCTTTAAGAAAGGCGATAAAGGTGCGGCGGGAAATTATAGGCCAATCAGTTTAACGTCTTTTGTAGGTAAGCTACTGGAATCAGTAATTAGGGATCGTATAGTCGAACACTTAGAATTCCATAACTTGGTTAGAAACACGCATCACGGTTTTAGGCGAAACAAATCTTGCTTAACTAATCTTTTAGATTTTTTTCAAAGCGTGATTGACGTTTACGATAGTCATCGGGTGGTTGATGTAGTGTATTTAGATTTTCAAAAAGCGTTTGACACCGTACCGCACAAAAGACTCATTGAAAAAACTAAGGCTCATGGAATCAGGGCCAAGGGTGTAGTAATAAATTGGATAGAAGTGTGGTTGCGAGGTAGGAAACAGAGGGTGGTCGTTGATGGAGCGGAGTCGTGTTAGGCTAATGTAGCGAGTGGCGTTCCTCAGGGTTCTGTATTAGGCCCCTTGCTTTTTCTTATATATATTAACGATTTAGATGTCGGCCTAGTCAGTACAGTTTCAAAGTTTGCGGATGATGCGAAGCTGGGTGGTAGGGCGATTAATAATAAAGATAAAAGTAAAATCCAGAAAGATCTGAATAAAATCGTTGATTGGTCAGTCACATGGCAAATGAGATTTAACGTCGATGAGTGCCAAATTTTACATGTAGGTTCGCGTAACTGTAATTTTGCGTATAGTATGTCAGGGAAGGAGTTAACAAGCGTAGAGGAGGAAAAACATTTAGGAGTTATAATCACTGGTGAATTAAAAGTAGCGAAACAAAGTACAGCAGCGGTCAATAGCGCGAAGAAAGTGTTAGGTTTTATAGCTCGGAATTTTGAGTACAAATCGCGCGATATTATAGTTCCTCTTTATAAATCATTAGTTAGACCCAATTTGGAGTACGCGATCCAATTTTGGAATCCGCATATGTGAAAGGTATAGACAAACTCGAAAGAGTTCAAAGACGAGCAACTAAGATGATTCCGTCGCTTAGGTCACAGTCGTACGAGGATAGGCTTAAGGAGTTAAAATTGACTACGCTCGAGACTAGAAGGCTAAGGGGTGATCTAATCCAGGTTTTCAAAATTATGAATGGGTTCGATAACGTAGATAGAGATAGCTTTTTCGAAATATCTCAATATAATAGGACTAGAAATAACGGGTGTAAGTTGACAAGTAGAAGGTTCGAGAGAGCAGTTGCCAAAAACATTTTTACGCATAGAACAGTAAATAGCTGGAATAGTTTGCTGGTAGAAGTAATTAGTAGCACGTCTATAAACATGTTTAAAATTCGATTAGACGCATATGTTGATAGATTGGGTATAGTTTAAGGTAGTAAGATTAAAGCTTTGTGGTTCGGAACCCACGTAAAATTGTAGGTCCCCTCCGCCACCACGAAGGACATGCGCAGTACACAATCACGAACACAGTTAGATAGACCAGCCATGAGTGGATCCTAGGGTCTTTGTTGGTCTGAAACATTATAACAGTATAACATTATAACCTTTAGTAATCTCGAAGTAAAAGGACGTATCTTTTATTTTGCCTAAACGAAACGATATAAACTGAACACATTTTGGTTCATAAGTCAACTTTTGACGCAAACGCTACATACTGTACAGGCCAAGGGTTGCCAGATTATCAAATGCCCATGCGGGACAAAAATTTTTCTGAGTTTTTTTTTTAAAGACCAAATTTTGGATCAATGAAAGAAAGCCACCCCCAGCCTTCTTTAATTAGCTTTATAAGACTAACTAACTAAAATATCACGACCTAACCTAACCAATCGTTAGGTCAACTGTACGCCCTTGACTATTGGTTAGGTTAGGTCGTTATATTTTCGTTAATTAGCCTTATAAAGCTAACTAAAGAAGGCTGGGGGTGGCTTTCTTTCATTGATCCCAAATTTTTTTCAAAATGAAACTACATTTCTTCAATGGTTACAACAAACAAAATTAGAAAAATTTTAATAAATAATACTTAACACTGGTCTACAAATTTTGAAAAAGTTTGTGCTTCTGAGATAAAATGTGTTTCCTATTATGGATTTTGGGGTGCTGAAAATGAATATGAACATAAAAACAGTCAATTGGCTACAGTTTCCAAGAAAATTTAAGTTACACATTTTGTGTATATGTATACCATATATTTGTAACATACCTGTATAATGCAGTCACTTATATTGATTCAACCCGTCGCTTCTTTGCTTGTCTCTTGTATTCAACTTATGGAGCATCTCTTGTTATTGTCCAGCAGAAGTCTGCTAACAATGATGGACTCCATTTCTCCTGGTAGCGTTTCTCCATCGCTGAGATATCCTGGTGGAAACGTTCGCCATGTTCATCGCTGACTGCTCCGCATTTGGCCGGAAAAAATTCCAGGTGCGAATGGAGGAAATGTATCTTTAAAGACATATTGCAGCCCATTTTTTGATAGGACAACAGCAGGTTTTCCACCAACTCCCTGTAATTGTCAGCTTTGGTATTTCCGAGAAAATTGGTTGCTACTGACCGGAAAGCATTCCACGCTGTCTTCTCCTCACCACCTAGGATACGGTCGAACTCCTCATCTCTAAGAAGCTCGCGGATCTGTGGATCAACAAATACACCCTCCTTGATTTTTGCTTCACTGAGCTTTGGGAATTTACCACCGAGGTACTTAAAAGCTGCCCCCGTTTTATCCATAGCCTTAACAAAATTTTTCATGACGCCCAGTTTGATGTGTAAGGGTGGTAACAAAATCTTGCTCGATTCTACAAGTGGAGGATACTGAACATTTTTTGTTCCAGATTCCAATGACTGTCGGAGTGGCCAATCCTTCTTCATGTAATGAGAAGTCTTAGCCCGACTATCCCATTCACACAGAAAACAGCAGTACTTAGTGTAGCCCGGCTGTAGTCCAAGCACGATAGCAACAACTTTCAAGTCACCACACACCTGCCACTGATGTTTGTCATAGTTTATGCAGTTCAAAAGTTGCTTCATGTTGTCATATGTTTCCTTCATGTGGACTGCATGACCAACTGGAATTGATGGCAATACGTTGCCAGCATGCAACAAAACAGCTTTTAGACTCAACTTCGATGAATCAATGAACAGTCTCCACTCATCAGGATTGTGAATAATGTTGAGAGCTGCCATCAGACCATCGATGTCGTTGCAAGCTACAAGGTCACCTTCCATGATGAAGAATGGGACAAAATCTTTTTGGCGGTCACGAAACTTACACACACTAACATTTTCAGCGAGGAGATTCCATTGCTGCAATCTGGAGCCCAACAGCTCTGCCTTACTCTTTGGCAGTTCTGAATCTCTGATAAGGTCGTTTAATTCATTCTGAGTTATCATGTGCGGTTTAGAAGATGTCAAGTTATAAACAAATTCAGGGTCTTGTGAAGTTGAAGGCTCACAAGTTTCGCAGGTTCCTTCATTCTCCTCGTCCTCTGACTCCAGGGAGAATGAGTGTGGGGGCTCAGGAACGGGTAGTCCTTCGCCGTGAGGTACCGGGCGTATAGCAGAGGGTATATTCGGATATCGTAAAATCCACTTTTTCTTCTTGCAAATACCTTTCTTGACTGGAGGCACCATGCAGAAGTAACAATTGCTGACATAATCTGTTGGTTCCCTCCACACCATTGGCACTGCAAAAGGCACAGATTTCCTTTTCCGATTCAACCACTGGCGAAGGTTTGTTTTGTTGCACAAGTATAGCAGCATATGTGTGGGGCCCAGCTCTTGTCCTGATCTCCAATCTTACAGCCAAAATAAAGGTGATAGGCTTTCCTAATCACGGCGGTTATAGCACGCTTTTGTGATGCAAAAGTCAATTCTCCACGAACATAACAGAAGTTATCCACACTGTTCACGCAATTACGAGGCATCTTTGTTCAAATTAGGCTGAAAAAAATTCAGTTTCAAAAGCAAACACTAAAAAGAGTTTGACAAGGGTGCACTGTATGACTTCTGCGAATGAACTGATGCTGTGGCGTAATATGTAGACGCCTGTGACACATCGCCGCCTTGACTCTACTGCGCATGCGCGTAGTTATATTTTTTTATTTTAATAAATTAATGTAATTACATTACATTTTAATAATTTTAAATTAGGTAAGGTTAAGTTAGGTTAGTATTCCATTTATATTAATATCAAAAACATTATGGGAAGCAATATGTTAAAATGATCCAATCTATTTTTTAATAAATAATTTACACATACATAATGTAATAGATAAATTTAAAATTACATTTTATTGTATATATATATGTGTATACTTACATTAATTTATTAAAATAAAAAATATAACTACGCGCATGCGCAGTAGAGTCAATGTGTCGATGTGTCACAGGCGTCTACATATTACGCGACAGATGCAGTCCAGTTAGTAGGGTGCAGGGTTGCCTGATATCTTTATAAATAGAGCCAATTGGCAATTTTATGCATCATTTTCGTATTCAGTGACCCAAAATTAGTAAAGATTGACTACTTTTATTTCCGAAGCATTTTGGCTGTAGACCAGTGTAGTTTGTCTGTTTTTTTTGTGTTTTTTCGGGTTAAATTAAAATGAGTCCGTACAATTCCAGTAATATGTCGAAATCGACAGGCAAGTTTTGCATCTTCGTTTGGGATGACTTTATTAAGTGTTATTTAAACCGAAATAGGTAATGTCACACTTAAGTTTTTTCGTTTCAATTCTGTTGTAGTTACGGTATTAGGGATAAATTTTCGTTCTTGTTTTTCTTTGTTTCGCTTCTCCTTCCTCATTTGTAAGTCCATTTTTCTGTCCTTTGTCGTTTTTTTCGAAGAAAATGGATAGATATAATTATTTGACGAGTAATATCCCTAAGGTTCCAATTTTTAAGGGGAGAGAATACGGTGAAGTAGTACCCCTGTACGTGGACGAATGGTTTGACGCATTAGAGGGATATTATATTCATTATAACGTTCGCGATGACATCGCGAAGATTCGAATGGTTATGCACTTCTTAGACGATGAAGAGGGTTGCGCAAGGAACGTCTTGCACCCATTCTTGTTGGAAAGTTTTACTACGTGGAACGTTTTTCGGAATTATGCTAGTCAAGTGTTCCAACCGTTAGGCTACAGCGACGAAATAAATGCGACTGCATTAAGGAAGACGGGATGGTCGGAAGCTTTCTGGACCCCGCGCGAAACCATCGATGAAGTATGTTCGTATTTTCTGGAAACGCCTTCTTGGGCTCACGAAATGGTGCTTTTCGACGAGATGCAGTCCAGTTAGTAGGGTGCAGGGTTGCCTGACATCTTTATAAATAGAACCAATTGGCAATTTTAGGTATCATTTTCGTATTCAGTGACCAAAAATTAGTAAAGATTGACTACTCTTATTTCCGAAGCATTTTGGCTGTAGACCAGTGTAATTAAACATCGTGAATAATATTGAAATTATACATAATATTGAAATATCGTAAATAATATTGAAATTATACATAATATTGAAATATCGTAAATAATATTGAAATTATCATAGCATATTAAATATTGTTGTATACATCGCTTTAGTAATTATATTATGACATATGTCAATATTTTTCAGAACTTTTAATCTTTTACAAAATCTTAGCTCCATCTTCAGATCTTTTCCTTTTGGGACCTAGCAGCGAATTTTAATGAAAATCGGTATACTAATGTAATTTTGGTCACTGATTTCAAAAATAACTTTCTTTTTTTTGGAGAAATGAAAAACAAACATGTTAGAGCACTTTAAATAATTAATGTGTTTTTAACGAAAATATCATGACTTAACCTAACCAATAGTCAAGGGCGTACAGTTGACCTAACTGGGCATTCAATTGACCTAACCTGGCATTCAATTGACCTAACCGGGCATTCAATTGACCTAACTGGGCATTAATTCTTGATTTTTTCTGCTACTTTTACAGATCTGCCGGGATCCTTCAAAAAACGTATTCTTCGTTAGGGATAATTTAAAGTTGCACTGTTCACCGTTTGACCGACGCTTTTGGCAGCGAAAGAACCGGGTATTTTTATCAAAGGAACACATTTTCCCACACTTAGAGAACTTTTTCATAAACAGTAGCAGTTTGTGACTGGCTAAATTTAACAAAATCCTCTGTAACTAGTTTAAGCTAGTTAAAACATATATTAATTATTTAAAGTGCTCTAACATGTTTGTTTTTCATTTCGCCAAAAAAAGAAAGTTATTTTTGAAATCAGTGACCAAAACTACATTAGTATACCGATTTTCATTAAAATTCGCTGCTAGCCCCGAAAGGAAAAAGACCCCATCTTCTGACTTCAAGTATAACTGAAATTCCTTGCAAGTCATGATTGTAAATAATTAATTCAAAAAATATTCCAAATCTTATAAATAAAATCAAGTGTGTGTGTGTGTGTGTGTGTGTGTGTGTGTGTGTGTTCCTCTTTCATGCAAAAATTTTCACGCAAATGCAGCAATTTACACCTGAACGATTTCTTGTAAAAAGTAGATACTTCCAGATTTTATTTGAATTGCACAATCTCAATTTGTATGGTCAAGCAATTGCAGGATTCACACTAATTCAAAGCTTACAATATAACTACAGCCGGAAAACTGCCAACTCGTCGCCAAACACAACATTTTATAAGCGTTATGGGATCTTTTCAGTTTTAGGTCCGGCATTGGATTTTTTTCATATTTTTGGTATAGACGTAGATTTTTACGTCAATTCCATTTCCGCAATCTATTTCTTGGAGAAATAAACACGAAAAAAGTTATGTTCAAGTTTATTACGTTTACAGGTTTCCAGAACACAGAACGGAACACAAACCAAAGTTTGCTACTTGCCAAACTGTGCAATATCGTTCAGCATTTAGCGCACTAGATCTTTGCCTGCGTGTCGGCGACGCCAGAGAAACTCGCAGAGATACGAGTCGATCATGGAACGGTGCGTACCACACCGGCGCTTGTTACCGCGTTTGAGTTGGTTCCACGTCGACTCTATCCGTTGCGTGTGGGCTCCAGTTGAAGGGTCCACGAAGTTTTCGCTGTGGTTCACTGTTTTGTGACTGAAGCAGTACCCTTCGAGCTGTTCGATACGTTCATACGCTTTCCATTTGTCGCTCATTATCGTCGTTCCCGGTCGAATGCATGCTTTGATGCATGCCTCCAGCGTTTGACGCGAACGATTCGGAACAGCTTACATAAACACTTCATTGGTTTCGCGGCATACTCCGCCGAACACCCATTTTTCAGGAAACTGCCTTCCAGCGTGGTTTTTTCGCCGCGAGAACATAGGTTAGGTTAGAGTAGGTTAGGTTAGGTTAGGTTTGGTTTGGGTAGGTTAGGGTAGGTTAGGGTAGGTTAGGTTAGGTTAGGTTAGGGTAGGTTAGGTTAGGGTAGGGTAGGGTAGGTTAGGTTAGGGTAGGGTAGGTTACGTTAGGGTAAGATAGGTTACATTAGGTTAAGTATAGGTGGATATTTGAATACAAGTTTTGGGCCATAACTTTTTCGTGTTTATTTCTCCAAGAAACGGATTGCAGAAATGGAATCAACGTAAAAATCTACGTCTATACCAAAAACATGGAAAAAATCCAATGCTGGACCTAAAACCGAAAAGACCCGCGTTATGTAATTTCTAGGATGTTCTAGAACATTCAACATTACTCTACAGAATTCTACAGGATCCTACATAATTCTCGAAAATTCTAAATTAATCATCCAGAAAAAATTTGCTTAAAAAATATTTTTTGCGGGACATTTTGAATACAAAGGGATTTTTAGATCAAATGCGGGACGTCTGGCAGCTCTATGACAGTACAGCCCGAAAGAAACACCTTTGCAGATCGGAAATGCAGTGAATTGGTGGGCCCTGCTCTTGGGCCTAGGCTTAACATTAATTAATATAAAGTCTATCATAATTTTTACACACATGCTTGATATTTTTCTTTGTGTTTACAACATTTAGCAATTATCTGAAATATAAAAAAAGCTGAAAGAAGCTATTAAGCCTATGCTATAGCCTGTTGGTCTACGCTTACTTAAAAGAACATCTAATTTATGTGTTTAAAATATACAAGTGGTATACTGGTTACATCGGCAGAATCGGCTTTTTTTTAGTATCGGCATCGGGCAAATTTAGCATAAAATGCATAATACATAAAATACATTTTCCATTCATGAAAAAGGCAAACTTAATAAGTTAAAAGACACATAAATTTACATTTTCTCAACTAGCGAATCTCTAAATATCTCTAAATCTCTAAATATCAATAATGAAGTATACCAAATTATACATTATAATTTTTATATTAAAGCATCTCATTGTGTTGTCTTTATTTTAAGTATTTTAATAATTTTATAAACCCAAATTGTGCTCTATGCTTTTGTTAAAATAGGCCACCAGGGACTTGAAACTTGAATGAAAAATTTTGTTGTTGTTTGCATTGTTGAAGAAAGAAATACCTTCAACATAAGGAAAAACAATTACTTTAAATATTGGTATTGGATCTTTTCTGTTTGTGGACTAGCAGCGAATTTTAATGAAAATCGGTATACTAATGTAGTTTTGGTCACTGATTTCAAAAATAACATTCTTTTTTTGGAGAAATGAAAAACAAACATGTTAGAGTGCTTTAAATAATTAATGTGTTTTTAACAAAAATATCACGACTTAACCTAACCAATCGTCAAGGGCGTAAAGTTGACCTAACTGGGCATTCAATTGACCTAACTGGGCATTCAATTGACCTAACTGGGCATTCAATTGACCTAACCTGGCATTCAATTGACCTAACCGGGCATTCAATTGACCTAACTGGGCATTAATTCTTGATTTTTTTTGCTACTTTTACAGATCTGCCGGGATCATTCAAAAAACGTATTCTTCGTTTGGGATAATTTAACCCTTCGTTAGTACCGTGGGGTGTTTGAACACCCCCAAAAAATTTTTTTTTGCTCATATTTCTCAATTGGCAGCACTAATATTCCTGTTCTTCCTAGTACCTTCCTGAATCTGTCTGTGAGTGGAGGGAGCACCAAGAGTCCTGCAGTCCTGTCCCTGCTTGTGTGAGAAGTAGACGTGATTTTGTACTCGTGGGGTGTGGAGTCACCCCTCGGTACTAACCAAGTAAGTTTTCATGATTTATACATTTTTTTTTAAATTTTCTTTTCAATGGAAAATAATATAATATAAAATAATATAAGTAAAATAATATAAGTTTATCTAAGATAATAATGCAGGTTATCAAATAATATTTGCTTTATGGAAGATTTCTAATGGATTGGAGCTATAAAATTCATGTTAACTTTTCAGATACAAGATGGCCGACGACGAAAAAGAGATGGAGAGGATTCAGAAGTTGTTGGACGAATGTGACGTTGCAAGTGATCCAGAAGATGACAGTGAAGGTGAATCAGATTTCGCGGAGGAGGATGAGAATATTCCTGACTCTGATTGCTATGAATCGGGGCCTGGTGATCCATCAAAAGAGCCCCAACGGAAACAGCCTAGACGTGATGGGTGGCTGGGAAAAGACAATAAAATGTGGCGGGAGAAGAAAGTAAGTAATGTAACAGTTCGTACCCGTTCTCTTAATGTCTTCCGGGGGAGAGAAGGACCAAGAGGACCAGCCCTAAATGCACAGTCACCTACTGACTTCTGGGGACTATTCATCACTCTTGAAATAGTGGGTTTATTGGTTGACAAGACTAACCAGTTCATCAGTGACAAGAGACAGAATTATGCTCAGACTAGCAAGGCAAGTGACACTGACATTGTAGAAATGAAAGCCATTCTTGGCCTACTACTTTTAGCTGGTCATTATCACAGCTTTTTTCTCTTTTTCTGAATGAATGTTAACCCATGAGTGATAGGTGTTGCTACTTACTTAACCCCTTATTTTCTTCTCTTTACCCCCTACTCTTTCCTTTCTCTCGGGCTAACCTTAAAGTGGATCTTAGGGTCTTTGTTAGCCTTAGCTTCTGTAGATCTGTAGAACTAGTTGCTGATTTGCTTCTGCCATCTCGGAAGATGTTAGAACTGCCGGGTCGATTTGGACAGGCAAATCAAAAAGTAGCCGCTTGTCGTAGTGATATAGGATGAAATGAGGGGTTAGGGTGTGTCAATTTGGGAGGTGAAAATTAATTTTTGCCAATTCCTTCACTGAGGGGTTTTAAAAATATGTTTTTGGATGTGAAGAATTCAAATCTGCTATTATTTTTGTGATTGCTCAACACTTAGCTTGGTAAATCTACGTTTGGTTAAAAAGCACATAAATTGCTCTCGGAAAACAACATTTATTAATTTTAGCTTCTCAAAATGTCAGGTAATGCTATAAAAATTTTAGTTTCTCTGCATAAAACATATCCTAGTAATCATAAAACATATCCTTGTAATCATAAAACAACATTGGAAAGTAATGACATCAGTAAAAAAAAATAATTGAACAACAAGTTTCATCAAGTCTTGCTTTGATTCGTTCTTGGACATCAGCCGCCGACTTGCTTCTTGGCCTCTGATATAGCCCTCACGTTTCTCATGTGTATACACCCTGCCTGCTGCCTCTGTGACTTGTTTCACACACCTCTCTATTGACTGAGCATGACAGGGCCACTGTGGAACTTGCATAGGCTTGTCAAAGAACTTCTTTACTTCCGCTGTAGTCAGTTTACATGTCAAAGGAGGTTCAAATACCCCGTCAGACCAGTCTGTCAGCTCCAACACGGAAGAAGCACTGGGGTTGATGGAAGGTGTCTTCCTAGGACGTACAGAAAGATCTCCAAGTGTGTCATCATCTCCACCCATCATGTCAACAATCTTTTGGACACCAGCACTCCTCTCCTCACTGTCATCTGAGCACAAGAGTGTCTGGATTATCATTTCGCTGAATGCATACCATGCTGAGCGCTTGATGGTTGGCAAAACAGCATCCACTACAGCCTTCTTTTGCAGCCTAACTAGCCGCAGCTGAAACAAGATGTGGCGTGGGCCTTCCACCCAAGAGTGTTTTACTTTGATGTTGAACCAACAGGGGTAGTACACACCAACAATGTATTCCACTATCATTCTTAAGTTGTTGAGGGTTTTGCCTTTAAGGCCATGTTTTGAAACCCATATGCGACAAAGCCTGTTTGCTGTTGTCAACCACCTTGAATGGCTCACTGGACCAATTTTAAGAAGGGACAGATCTGTGGGAAGTTCTCCTGTCCTTATGGCCTGTGTGATCCTATACCCGTACGCTTGATCAGTAAAGAGATCCTTTACGACATTGTCACTCAGTGAAGTAAGAGGCTCTCCAATTGAGAGTTTGGTGAATGAAGGATCAATTTCAAGTTCGGTTGCAGTGTCTAGCATCTTGCCAATGTTACCTGTCCACTTGTTGTTAGACAAGGTCTTCCCATCCAGTGCTGTGATCAAGTGTCGCAGGGGTAACTCGTTAGTGTGGAGGGCACAAACCAACCAGATCAGCAAAGCTTGACCTCTACCCAATGCATGGAACCACCCTCCCAGCCAGTGTTAACATTTGTAAAATCACCTCCAATGGCCTGCAGGCTTTTATCAATGCCCTTCTTCTTCATGAAATCTACAAGATTATCAGCAATAACTTCAGCAGGTTTTTTTCTCGTTGAGCCTTTCTCAGGAGTGAAGTGGTAGAGATATCTTCCACCTGGCTCACTGCACACAGAATAATGCTCTTCTTTGATGATGCTGGGGAACTGACGATCTGAATTGTCTGCTTTCAGCATAACTTTAGTTGTATCTTGACGGCCGTCAAAGAAGATGCAGTCAATTTCACCCTTCTTACAAAGATCATCAAATTCCTGATCCAGGGATCTCATAACTTTTTCTTGGGCCCTCTTGACTTTATTGTGATCAACTACAAGTCTCTTGTCTTCTTCAGTGATCAAGCCAGCATCCATAAAGGCAGCAGTGGTGATGGCAGCTGTGGCACGCAGGCCAACACCATATCTGATGCTATGCATAGCAACAGTAGGTATTTCTAATGTGTTGTACTCTGGCTTTTTATTGTAAGTTCAAGACGTGCTTGGTATTTCTAATGTCACTTCATAACTTCCATCCTTTCCATCTTGAGCATCAGCTATTTGTTCTTCATTTTCATCATCAGAGAAAATTATTTCATTTGATGCCATTGAAACATCTTGCTTACTTGTCTGCTTATATTCAGCAAGCCTTCTTCTTTCGTCTTCTTGCCGCTTCTGCTTTTTGACTTGTCTGTTGTGCTCAGGTTGATCTGGCAAGCCAATCTGATGTGGTCCAATAGAACCAGACTTGTCTCTCTGACCTTTAATGAAAGCAAGTTCCTTCACAGGGATCTTCATCTCCCTAGGGCATGTACAGTTAATGTGAGTTTCGTTTTTGCAACCAGCATCTGCAAGGCAGCCAAATTCAGAGCAGAGAACAATTTTACACTTGCAACTGAGGATGTCAAAAAGCTTGTCAAGTTTTGCAATGAAAGCCTCTTTGACATGTAGCTTTCCTCTCCCAAGAGATATGTTTTTGGCCTGCTCCCAGCTCTCTTGGATCTTGTTTAAGATTGTGACTCGTGAATTTACAACGGGGGCTACAAAAGAACTGTTTGCTCGTTCCCACTTTTCAAGCACTTTAGGGTAAATGTCCTTTGCAAGACTGGCTGCTGGGTAGTTTCTCACATCCTCACCACTTTGTTCTCTTAGCAGTAGCCCATATTTCAGAACGTCTCGCAGAGTTGGGAGTTCAGAGGGCAACAACTCTCTACTATCTCTACCAGTTCCAATTAGGTTGCTCATATGTGTGAATGTCCCCAGTCTTGTCCTCCTTTTAGAAGCCATTGTAGGTCAATTCCCACTGGTTAGGATGGTAGCACTGACGGACAAGTAATCTTCAGCACACTGATGAATATGTTTCAACCTGTGAAATAAGCAAAAACAGCAGTGCATTATATATACAGCATATATAATTATCAATATAATAATTATTATATAATTCCACAAAAAGTAAAAAAAGTCACTATTTTTATGTAGCTTCTTACCAAGCAAAACTAAATTATATTAAATTAACAAAAATATCTTTAGAATTCCTAAGTCATGCTGCAACTTTTTAGCACCCCTCATATTTGGAATTTGAAAGTTGAAAAATTCGGCACACCCTAAATTGAGGGGTGTCCCCGATAGACACTTTATAGCCGTTGTTGATGGCTGTTTGCACCATGGGGAGGGAATCATCCCATGTACAGGAGGATGCATCGACAACATGGTGTAGGGCGTCTAAGATATTCCGATTGTGTTTTTCCACTAAGCCGTTTGCCTGCGGATGGTATGCCACAATGTGTGTGTTTTTTTTAAACATGTTACAGAGTGACTCGAACAGTTTGGAAGTGAAATTAAGGGCGTTATCCGCAATTAGTATGGAAGGAGTAGTATGGTTTTGGATGACGCGTTCCACTAGGGCTCTTGCCACAGTTTCCGAGGTCTGGTCTGGAATGGCAACTACTTCGCTGTAACACGAGAAGTGGTCCGTAAACACAATGATGTACTGGTTTCTTTTTGATATTTTGGGGAATGGTCCCAGTATGTCCATTCCAGTTCTTTGCAGGGACGTTGGCATACTGGATATTTATGCATGGGAGCTGTGGACGGTACGTTGCCTTTATGTTTTACATAAGACGGGCATTCCGCGATGCATTCATGTACCTTTTTTCATTTCAAGAAAATGGTATCGCTCCAAAAGACTCTTGATGGTGCGATCCGGCCTCATGTGGCCATACAAAAGTGAGTCGTGACAAAGTCCGATGGCTATATCTACGAGATCCTTTGGTATTTCCACGAGGTCGTTTCTATCTTCGTTCCTAAAATGTACGAGCCCATCTTTTAGGTTGTATTGTTCTTTTACTTTCGATGGTTCCTTTTGCTCCAGGCGAGCTGAAGGTTTTGGATGTGTTGGTCCTGTTGTTGGGAGTATTGCAGACATTCGTAGTCGAACAGAGGAAGAGTTTTTATCTTATTCACTTGGGTGTCGGGCTTGAGTCTCGACAATCCGTCTGGAATAACTTGAAGTTTTCCCGGTTTGTATACGGTTTTTGCCGCAAAGTCTTGAATCAACAGAACCCATCAACTGAACCGCCCTTCAAGTAGCTTGTCCTTGAAGAGATACGTGAGGGCTTATGGTCAGTTTTGATGGTTACATCGTAGCCATACACGATATTTCTGAATTTTTTCAAAGCCCAATATACCGCTAGGGCCTCTCGGTCCGTAGTGGAATAATTCCGTTGAGGTGCAGAGAGAAGCTGACTGGCATAAGCAATGGGTAATTCCACACCATCTCTGTCCTGTAATAGGACGGCTCCTTGTCCATAGGAGGAAGCATCTGTGGCTATGACAAATGGTTTTGTTGTAATAGGGATATTGGAGGATGGGATTTCAAGTTAGTTTACCGATTAAAGTTTCAAAAGCATGTTGGTGATCAGATTCCCAATTAAATTTAGCATTTTTCTGGAACAAATTGGTAATGGGTTCAGCAATGTTTGAAAGTGGAGGGATAAAATTCCGATAGAATCCGACAAATCCAATAAATGCACGAGCATTTGCAATGGTTTTAGGTACAGGGTACCTTTCCAGTGCTTCAGGTTTGACTGGATAAGGTTTAATTCCAGTGAATGATAGTAGAAATCCTAGGTATACCAGGGATTTCTGTAAAAAGCTCCATTTTGCAAGTTTCAATTTAAGGTGTGCTTTTCTCGAGCGTGATAGCACATTCTGAAGACGATGAAAGTGTTTTTATATCCGAACTATAAAGGATAATATCGTCAAGATAGACCAGAGCTTCGATACCTAATAGGTTGGAAAGGTCTATATTCATCAACGTAGAGAAATTAGCAGGCCCATTTCGGACTCCGAAAGGTAAAACCTGGAATTCGTAATGGCCTCGGTTAGTGGAGAAAGCAGTCAATGCTTGAGAATCGGGACTGATCTTCATTTGCCAATAACCGGATGTTAAATAGAGGGATGAAAAGAAGTTAGCTCTCCCTACGGTCAGAATTGTTTCCTGCATGTTTGGAATTGGGAAACGGTCTGGGATGGTAATGTGGTTTAGGCGTCTAAAATCTATACAAGGGCGAGAAGTTCGGTCCTTTTTGGAAACAAGAACATAGGAGCAGACCAGGGACTAGCTGAAGGCTGAATGACATCCTGCTCCAACATGTCCTTGATGTGTTCCTCAATCGTTACTAATTGGGAATGTGGAACCCTATAGGGAGGAATGAAGATGGGTTTGGAATTGGGTTCCAGCTTGATTTCGAAGGGGACCAAATTAGTTCGGCCCAGAGGGTCTCCTTTTAGGGCAATCATATCTCTATTTCTTATCAGGAAATCGAGAAGTGATTCCATTAGTTTGGGATCCTGTAAGGCTGGTGACTCCTGAAGGGAGTGCTCCAGATATTTCTTATATTCTTCTTTTAATAGTGAAGGGTTTAACTATGAGGAACTGGAAACACGATTTATAGTACTGGTGGGGAAATCTGAATTTATTTATACTCTGGAAACAGTTCCTATTCTCTGATTTGAAGTTAATTCAATATGGCTTTTTCCTTTGTTTAAACTAACAACAGGGATAGCTGAATTCTGACTATGACTAACAGCTTGGGCAATAAGAACTTCCCTCTAGAAATTACTTTTCGCTGTAATAAGAGTACGATCTGACTCTAATAGTTTTCCTTGACCGTTTACTACTCTTGCTAGGAAACAAATCTTCTCATAAGGTGCTACTGTTATCTGCTCTGTAGGGCATATGAAAAATTATGAATCTGACTCTGGTTCGGTGATTAAAATTTGCTTTATTGGCTGAAAAGTCGTTTCAGTTGGATTTCGAATCTCAACTGCTGAGTTAACTGAAATTGGCTGAACTGAAACTGGCTGACTGGAAAATAACTGACTGGAAACTGACTGTGTTGATCCTACTGGATTCAACAACTGGAACTGATTACTCTGGGGGCTGATTTCAGGGACGGTTCTCCCTCTGGATGCAACCAACTGACTTGAACTGCTAAAAATTGGAGTGGGTTTCCCATTTCTTTCGGAAATCCGAACTGAAATGATTCTGTTAGCATTAAGCAGTCTATTATTCTCATGGAGAGGGTGTGTCCTATTTCTACACTTAACTAATTTTCTGGCTGGGTAAATTTCCCACTGATTTCGGTTGAAGAAATCCATACCTAGTAAGATATCTGTCTGAAAGGTGGCAACTGCGTCCACAATACAACATTTTGCAGATATACCGCGTTACCAACTTCTAAATATAATTCAAATTTTCCATATGTAGGTATGGATGTGCCTGTAACTCCTCTGAGGTGGTAGGAAGGTGCCTTAACTTCATACTTATAATCTGTAGTCTCTGGTAACTCATCTGCACATTGTTTCTTAATTAATGCCGCATGTGCTCCCGTATCTAGGAAAGCGGTTAAATCTCGGTTGTCTGTGCTACAATTTATTATTATATCTAGTAGGTTCGCAGGTATAATCCTGATGGGTAGTTTGTGTGTGTATTTGGGTTTATTACTGTTATTTAGGAGGGAGGAGGCTGAACTGCTGCCTCCAAAGTGGGATCTAAAAAAGAACTTGAGCTCACTTCTACGGGAGGACCTGAGTAATATTCTACGGGATCACCATACATTGGAAGGTCTTCTTGAAAAGTGTACTCTGTGGAAACTGATTCTTCAACGGGTACGTCTACGTACCAGACCATCCGACCTTGCTGATTATATTGAATTTGTCGGATTCTATCGAAATTTTATCCCCCAAGTGATCATTCCATAGATCAAGATTCCTACGGCGAAATCCTTGGAGACGTGTCCTGAAGACGTGTCTTACTGGCCACTTGTTCCTGGACGAAGAGTGGGCGTGGAGAACTTGGAGTCGTGACACACCGGTCGAATGATGGATGTGAAGAACTGGAAGTCGTGACACGCCTGTCAACTGAATGCTGGTTCTAGTTCCAGGTCTGGAAGACTGGAAGAATCCTGGTTGCAGAGGTCGCCAGTTGGTAACCCCTCCGTCTATGGCCTTGGTCGGTTCGAAGTTGACGGGGGTTCTGGTTAGGTGGCAGCAACGGATTTGTTACTCTGGAGTAGCTGGTATTTTATAGGAAATCGCAGTAGTTTCTTCCATACTATTCTCCGATTTCTTCTTGTAGTGGATCGGAGGATTCTGTTGAGCTTACTAAATTCTCTGAACGTTTCCCGATTCTTCTTGTAACGTATCGGGAAATTATTTTTCTCTATTTAAGACTAAGTTCTCTGAAGAGAGCAAGGCTCGAAGGAGAAGACAAAAATTTTCTCTTACTGTAGTTTACTGCTGAAATGTTACAAGTAATGCTCAGCCTCTAAGTTAGATCAACCAGCCAAATCAGAGTGAATATTTGAAAAATTACATGAGGTTGTTTACCCAAATTTTGTTGACATCATTATGATTTAATGTTGACTTGTTTTGTTTTTATTCTCAATAGGCTGCATTATTTTTCAAAGTATTTGAAGACACGGTAAGTATTTTAGCTGTAGCAAACGTCTAAACAGATAAGCAAGATATTTGAAGATAAAGCCATATTTTTATTTTAAACCCTATATTGACAAACCTGATGTTATCATGATCTGCGAGTTAACTAAAAGTGGAAATTGAAATGTGCATTTTATTAAGAATTACACTTAAACATGCATATGAGCAAAAATTAAAAGCTTAAGATTTAAAATTAAACGTTAAGCAAGACATGACTTCATCTTTTATAACGAAAAGAGAATGTATATAGAAAATGAACATTGCAGAATTTAACCAGGTTTATTATTAAGCTAAATCTAAAAAAAGGATTAAGTAATTTAAAAAGAAACAATTCACCAATTATTTGGCAGAAATAAAATAGAAAGCAAATCAAAAATTTATCCAAACTCGCGTTGGCGTTATGCGATTTTGGACACCATGTGAAAATAAATATATGAATATAAATGTATACAAATATAAGTATTATATGAATATAATGAATATAAGGATTATATAAATATAAGGATTACATAAATACAAGGATTATATAAACATAAGTACGGCATGCAGGAGGTGCCCCCTTGGGGCATTGGTTTCTGCGCGTATGTAGAAGAATTACGGCATTTGTTCGAGTGAGGCCCGTGGTGTAATGGGTATCATATCTGACCGGCAATCGGAAGATCCGGGGTTCGATTCCCGGGTGGTTACCTCATTTTTTCATTTGTTCGTTCTCTCTTCTCATCTTGCGCGGAATGTTCTCCTATACAAGCGTCGTTCTTTACGATATATATATATATATATATACACACACACATAGTATATATATATATATATATACATATACATATACATATATATATATATATATATATATGAAAAAATTATTTCACGAAAGTAACAAGTGAAAAATATTTATGATGAATAAAACCACGAAGGAAAGGAAACGCAGAATGGTGCTCAAGCGCTTTCGTCTAATGACATCCTCAGGGACACTGAAGTACATAAAGAGTTACAGCCTATATATAGGTTAAAGAAAAAAAAAATATATATATATATATATATATATATATATGGGAATGAACTCAGAATGGTTCCCTGAGTTTTTTATGATACACACAGACCTTGCATGGAACAAGGAACTCTTCTGGGATAATTAAATCCACTATAGTCCGAATAAGTAATGGTAAATGACAAATACCATAGTTTTTCTTTTTCATGATGCAAGCCCGACGTGGGCAACGGGTCTCTCGCAAAGAGGTCCCATAAATATAGCTTCCCTCACCAGCTATCTGCAAAGCAGAAAGGATCCAGCTTTGGGACATGGATCTAGGGTTTAAAGCAGCCTAGCCCCACTACATTTAGAACCTCAATATAAGTAAAAGACTCGTTGCATTCACGTCGGATTGAATAAATCAAAGAAAAAGGGGTAACTATTATATTTTTAGCCAAAACCAAAACTTAAACCTCAACTGGCAGAATTGAGCGTCCACTTTTCAAGGCACATAACATGTCCGTTTCATGATGGGAATGAACTCAGAATGGTTCCCTGATTTTTTTATGATACACACAGACCGTGCATGGAACAAGAAACTCTTCTGGGATAATTAAATCCACTATAGTCCGAATAAGTAATGGTGAATGACAAATACCATATTTTTTCTTTTTCATGATGCAAGCCCGACGTGGGCAACGGGTCTCTCGCAAAGAGGTCCCATAAATATAGCTTCCCTCACCAGCTATCTGCAAAGCAGACAGGATCCAGCTTTGGGACATGGATCTAGGGTTTAAAGCAGCCTAGCCCAACTACATTTAGAACCTCAATATAAGTAAAAGACTCGTTGCATTCACGTCGGATTGAATAAATCAAAGAAAAAGGGGTAACTATTATATTTTTAGCCAAAACCAAAACTTAAACCTCAACTGGCAGAATTGAGCGTCCACTTTTCAAGGCACATAACATGTCCGTTTCATCCATGTCCCAAAGCTGGATCCTGTCTGCTTTGCTGATAGCTGGTGAGGGAAGCTATATTTATGGGACCTCTTTGCGAGAGACCCGTTGCCCACGTCGGGCTTGCATCATGAAAAAGAAAAACTAAGGTATTTGTCATTTACCATTACTTATTCGGACTATAGTGGATTTAATTATCCCAGAAGAGTTCCTTGTTCCATGCACGGTCTGTGTGTATCATAAATAACTCAGGGAACCATTCTGAGTTCATTCCCATCATGAAACGGACATGTTTTGTGCCTTGAAAAGTGGACGCTCAATTCTGCCAGTTGAGGTTTAAGTTTTGGTTTTGGCTAAAAATATAATAGTTACCCCTTTTCTTTGATTTATTCAATCCGACGTGAATGCAACGAGTCTTTTACTTATATTGAAGTTCTAAATGTAGTGGGGCTAGGCTGCTTTAAACCCTAGATCCATGTACCAAAGCTGGATCCTGTCTGCTTTGCAGATAGCTGATGAGGGAAGCTATATTTATGGGACCTTTTTGCGAGAGACCCGTTGCCCACGTCGGGCTTGCATCATGAAAAAGAAAAACTATGGTATTTGTCATTTACCATTACTTATTCGGACTATAGTGGATTTAATTATCCCAGAAGAGTTCCTTGTTCCATGCACGGTCTGTGTGTATCATATATATATATATATATATATATATATATATATATATATATATATACAATAAACGGAGAGATAAAAATAAAAATTAAACATTAAAGGATTGTGGGAGGAGCATACAAATTTGTAAGGAAAAACTACCGATTTTTAGCACAAGATCAAATGAATTGTTTCCAACCAATGTTATAGATAATTAAAAAACAAAAAACAAATTTATACTGGAAATCTGCCCGGGTTTTAGCACTCTGCCCTTCTTGTTTAAGTTCGATATATATAAAAATAAATTGAAAAATGAAAGTTATTAGAGTAGCATACAAGTTTACCAAAGATTTAGCGTTCTACACTTCTTATCTAAATCTGTTTTGAAGGAATTCAAAACAACAGGATCGAGTTGAAAAAGACCTTTGCTTATGTTGAAGTTATTTGTAAGTTGGATAATAGCAGACTCAAGAATATTTCTATTAACAATGTTGCTAGAGTGAAATAAAACTGAAGCATTATTCCAATCAATACAGTGGGATAACTCTGACAAATGAACAAAAAGGGCACTGGACGACTGTCCTGTTCTAACGGAATATTCCTGCTGTTTTATATGTGTGTGCAAAGCCTTTCCCGTCTGACCTATGTAAAAGGAATCACATTGTTTACAACCAATTTTATAGATAATGCCTGAATTATTGATAGGGCTATTTTTCACTATGATATTTTTCACAGTATTGTTATATGAAAATACTACATTAATATCCAAAAGTTTAAGTACATTAGCAATGCCTAAATAGCCCGGGAAAAATGGAAGTACTAAAATATTCTTTGACAAAGTACGAGTGTTATTATTCACACGATAGAAAGTTCGTTTTGCCTTGTTGAGACAAGATTCCATAAATGCAGATGGATAACAGAGATCACGTCCAATACCGTTGATTTTTTCTAATTCGGCATCGATGTATTCCGGACTGGCGATCCTAAGGGCGGGGAGAAACAGTGAAGAAAAAATGGCCTTCTTAGTGGTGGTGTCATGTCCCGAGTAAAAGTGTACGTAGGACAAATTGTTGTTTTTTTTCCGATAGATACTAAACTTAAAACCTGGGCTTTTCCTATGTACACGCACATCCAAAAACGGGATTGAGTTGTCTTGTTCCACTTCTAAAGTAAACTTAATGGAGGGGACTTGTTCATTTAACTGAAAACAGGGCTAACAATTCACTGTAAATTCACTTTCAATAACGAGTATTATCAAAAAGGTTTTGGGATGGCCATGGGCAACCCTTTGTCGCCCCTCCTCTCCAATATTTATATGGAGTTTTTCGAAATTACTTACATTCCGAGAATCCTAGGGGTTGGCATCCCTTGGTTGAGTACTTGACTTACTTGACCTATGTCCCTTCTGAGGTTTCAGGTAGGGTCTCATCTGATATGTCGGTATTGCCTCCACTCGTCTCGATCCCTCGCCAGATCCACCAGCTCTCTGGTCGTTAAACCTTCATTAGCCTCGCCAAACCCCTGCAGCCATGTCCGTCTCGGTCGTCCTCTCGGGCGGTTTCCGTGTACTCGTCCATGCAGCGTCAATCTTGGCCATCTCTCCGCCTCCATCCTCTCAACATGCCCGTACCATCTCCTCTGTGCATCGTGCATTCTCTCCACTATATTCCGTTCCACTCCAACCATTTCCCTCACTCTCTGGTTTGTCACCCTATCCTCCCATCTTATATTCAATATTCTCCTCAGACAGTGCATCTCGAATGCCAATAGTTTCTTCTCTTCTCTCTTTTTCATTACCCAGCATTCTGATCCATGTAAGGTTGCAGGTATCACTATTGTTTTCAGCAGTTGCAGTTTAAGTTTTCGCGTGATGTTTTGGTCTTCCCATACCTTTGTCAACCTTCTGAAGGTAACGTACCCAAGTCCAACTCTATCACTCACCAACTTGAATGTATCTCTGTCTTCCGTGAACCGTACTCCCAAGTATTTGAACGAGTCCACTTGTTCTATCGCTCCTGATGACAACCTTACCTGAATAGCTTCTCCTCTTCTTCCTATCTTCATTGTCTTTGTTTTATTTTTGTTAATAGTCATCTTATACTTTGTACACGATGTTTCCAATCTGTCCACCATTTCCTGTAGTTGCTCCACCGATTCTTCCATCAGCGCGATGTCGTCTGCGTATCTCAGGTTATTGATTCTCTGTCCTCCAATCTCCACACCGCTCTCAAATCCCTCCAAGGCTTCTCTCATTACCATCTCAAGGTACAAGTTGAATAAGTGAGGCGAGAGGGGGCACCTCTGAATCACCCCACTTTCCGTTCTAAAGCTTTCTGTCACTATTGTTCCCTTCCTCACCACTGCTTGTGTCGACTCATTCAATCTTCTGATCAGTTGGCTCACACCATCGTCCAGTCCATAAAACTCCAGCACTGCCGTCAGTGCCTCCCTCCAAACCGAATCAAAAGCCTGTTGAAAATCCACGAACACGAAATATATATCCCTGTCCATCTCCCACATCTCCGTGATCTGCGAAAACGTGAACACCTGATCAATCGTCCCTCTACCCGGTCTAAAACCTGCCTGTTCTTCTGTTAGGATTGCCTCTTCTCTGTTGCTAATTCTCTTCTGCAGTATCTTGGCTAGCACCTTGTATGAGTGAGGCAGCAGGTAATTCCCACAGACCGTCACATCGCCCTTTTTATGGATCGGTACTACCACTGCCTGTCGCCATTCTTATACTTTGTACACGATGTTTCCAATCTGTCCACCATTTCCTGTAGTTGCTCCACCGATTCTTCCATCAGCGCGATGTCGTCTGCGTATCTCAGGTTATTGATTCTCTGTCCTCCAATCTCCACACCGCTCTCAAATCCCTCCAAGGCTTCTCTCATTACCATCTCAAGGTACAAGTTGAATAAGTGAGGCGAGAGGGGGCACCTCTGAATCACCCCACTTTCCTTTCTAAAGCTTTCTGTCACTATTGTTCCCTTCCTCACCACTGCTTGTGTCGACTCATTCAATATTCTGATCAGTTGGCTCACACCATCGTCCAGTCCATAAAACTCTAGCACTGCCGTCAGTGCCTCTCTCCAAACCGAATCAAAAGCCTGTTGAAAATCCACGAACACGAAATATATATCCCTGTCCATCTCCCACATCTCCGTGATCTGCGAAAACGTGAACACCTGATCAATCGTCCCTCTACCCGGTCTAAAACCTGCCTGTTCTTCTGTTAGGATTGCCTCTTCTCTGTTGCTAATTCTCTTCTGCAGTATCTTGGCTAGCACCTTGTATGAGTGAGGCAGCAGGTAATTCCCACAGACCGTCACATCGCCCTTTTTATGGATCGGTACTACCACTGCCTGTCGCCATTCTTCCGGTGTAACTCCCTCTTCCATGCTTTCTGGCACAGCTTCAGCAACCATCCAACAACTGCCTCCCCACCAGCCTCCAACAATTCCTGCGTCACCCCATCCGCACCCGGGGCTTTGGATCTCGCCAGCGATGCTATAGCACACATCACCTCTGATTGTAAAACTTCTCGGGTATTGTCATGGGTTAATTCCTGTCTCTGTAGCTCAGGAAAGTTTTCTAATGTGAACTGTTCTCTAGGCCTCTCGTACAGGCCTCGGAAATGATTCTTCCATGCAGCTCTCACCTCATACTCACTTGATATCTTTTCATTCCTCTCGTTTCTTACTGCTATAGACTGGTGTCTCCATTCCTTCGTTATCTCCTTCACTGTTTTGTATAATATTGCTGAATTACCGTCTCTGTAAGCGTCTTCACATCTCTCGCATTTCTCTCTGATCCATTTTTCCTTTGCCTCTTTACATCCTCTATCCACTTCCCTGCAGATCTGCCTATATCTTCTCCTATTCTCCTCTGTTGGGTCTTTATTCTTTAATTTCTTGGTCTCTCTCCTTTCATCGCACAGATTCATCACATCTTTGGTCATCCAAGCCTGTCTCATGTTCCTTCTTCTTCCCAGCAAGTTCTCTGCCTCCTGTAGTAAGCAGTCTCTCCCCCTCCTCCATAATGTCTCCACATTCTCTTCCTCTTCAGTCAGTGCTGCGAGTCTTTCCTCAGTTCTTGTCTTGAATTGATGTTTAGTCTCATGATCTTTAAGCTTTTCTAGGTTATATCGTTTTGTTCCCTTCCAATTGCCGTTTCCTGCGCGAAACTTGATCTTTATGTTTGATAACACCATTTCATGGTCCGATCCAAAATCTGCTCCTCTTGCTACTCTTGTATTCCTGACAGATGTTCTCCACCGTTTTCCCACCAGAATATAATCGATACAACTCCTGTTTACACCATTTGGATGAGTCCATGTATATTTATGGTTGACCCTATGCTGAAAGTACGTATTGGTTATGCACATTTCCCCAGCCTTACAGAACTCCAGCATTCTTTCTCCTCTTTCATTCCTTTCCCCTATTCCAAATCTGCCCATGATGTCCTCGTATCCGTTGTTGTCACTACCTATTTTACTGTTAAAATCACCTATTATGAAGAGTAGATCACCCCTGTTTGTTCTTTCCACTTCGCTATCCAATTGTTCATAAAAATCCTCCAATTCTTCTTCTGTATGCCTTGTGTCTGGTGCATACACCTGTATTATTTTCGTGTTTTTGTGATGACCTCGTAATGTGACCGATATTACGCGCTATGACACAGCGCGATGTTCCAAGTATGCCCTTTGTTTGAGCTTCCTTGTTGAGGAGAATTGCCACTCCTTCTCTATGCATATTATCCGTTCTTTATGAGTAGAGAATCTTTATACCCTCCGCAAGCAGCTCACCCTCCCCGGTCCAATGCGTCTCCGCCACGCCCAACACATCCCATCTATAATGCTGTATCTCCCTCAGCACACATCCCAGTTTTCCAGTCGAGTTCAGCGTTCTCACATTCACCGTCGCCACCGTGGACACTCTCCCGGCCGACCACAGCGCATATTTTCCACCGCAAGCTTGTGGCCGAGGAACCTGCGGCGCGTCGGTTACCCCGTACGCGGTAGCCTGTTCGCAATACCTTTTATTTGACTTCTCATTATGGGTTTTTTGGCTGAGTAAGGCAAACGGTAAGCCACTCCTCTGTTGCCTGTTTGGTCCACGGCTCCTTATTGGTTATTCGGTTCCCTCATCCGCCACCCGAGGGACGCGCCTGGTAGGAGCTGTCTCTCCCCCAGGTGGTTGAGGTACGTCGACGATATGTTGTGTATCTGGCCTATGAATCGTGACCTGGATAACTTCCTCCTTCAGTTAAATCAAGTCCCCTCCATTAAGTTTACTTTAGAAGTGGAACAAGACAACTCAATCCCGTTTTTGGATGTGCGTATTCATAGGGAAAGCCCAGGTTTTAAGTTTAGTATCTATCGGAAAAAAACAAACAATTTGTCCTACGTACACTTTTACTCGGGACATGACACCCCCAATAAGAAGGCCATTTTTTCTTCAATGTTTCTCCCCGCCCTTAGGATCGCCAGTCCGGAATACATCGATGCCGAATTAGAAAAAATCAACGGTATTGGACGTGATCTGTGTTATCCATCTGCATTTATGGAATCTTGTCTCAACAAGGCAAAATGAACTTTCTATCGTGTGAATAATAACACTGGTACTTTGTCAAAGAATATTTTAGTACTTCCATTTTTCCCGGGCTTTTTAGGCATTGCTAGGCTGACCATACGTACCGTTTTGAACGGGACAGTACCGTTTTGTATGGGTTTTTGTATGGGTTCGGTCACTGAAGAATAATTGTAAGCTCAATATGTTTATGTACTTACTTTTTCATGAATACAGAATATTACATAACCCCCGTCCCTTTTTTGCCATCCCAATGTCCCGTTTTTGTCTCAAGGAAATATGGTCAGCCTAGGCATTGCTAATGTACTTAAACTTTTGGATATTAATGTAGTATTTTCATATAACAATATTGTGAAAAATATCATAGTAAAAAATAGCCCTATCAATAATTCAAGCATTATCTATAAAATTGGTTGTAAACAATGTGATTCCTTTTACATAGGTCAGACGGGAAAGGATTTGCACACACATATTAAACAGCATCAATATTCCGTTAGAACAGGACAGTCGTCCAGTGCCCTTTTTGTCCATTTGTCAGAGTTATCCCACTGTATTGATTGGAATAATGCTTCAGTTTTATATCACTCTAGCAACATTGTTAATAGAAATATTCTTGAGTCTGCCATTATCCAACTTACAAATAACTTCAACATAAGCAAAGATCTTTTTCAACTCGATCCTGTTGTTTTGAATTCCTTCAGAACAGATTTAGATAAGAAGGGTAGAACGCTAAATCTTTGGTAAACTTGTATGCTACTCTAATAACTTTTATTTTTCAATTTATTTTTATATATATCGAACTTAAACAAGAAGGGCAGAGTGCTAAAACCCGGGCAGATTTCCAGTATAAATTTGTATTTTTTTTTTTAATTATCTATAACATTGGTTGGAAACAATTCATTAGATCTTGTGCTAAAAATCGGTAGTTTTTCCTTACAAATTTGTATGCTCCTCCCACAATCCTTTAATGTTTAATTTTTATTTTTATCTCTCCGTTTATTGTATATATATATATATATACATTTTTTTTTCTGTAACCTATATATAGGCTGTAACTCTTTATGTACTTCAGTGTTCCTGAGGATGTCATTAGACGAAAGCGCTTGAGCACCATTCTGTGTTTCCTTTCCTTCGTGGTTTTATTCATCATATATATATATATATATATATATATATACACACACACACACACACACACACACCGTATTTTACGCCTCATAAGACGCTACAAGTGGGAAGACGCACCCTATATTTAGCAAAGAATATTTAGGAAAAAAAATATTTCGAAGATTTATCAGCCTGAGAAAAAATATATTCCCATAACTTTATTAAAAGAACTTTAAACAAAGCAATAACATATGAGCCCTGAAGTGATTTTTGGAGACGTTTTTCAGGAAAAAGTAGCGTCTTATGAGGCGTAAAATACGGTGTATATATATATATATATATATATATATATATATATATATATACAGATCATATATGACATATGAAACAGCTGAATTACTTTCTATTTTTATTGAATTTTACAAACAGTGACGTCTCAAACAATTCATCAGACATTCTGTTTCTCTTTGAAGGTAAGAGAATTTCAGCTATGATAAAAAGTCTCTCAACCGGAGCGCTTGATGGCAGTGTAGTGTTGTATTTTATGAACAGTTCTTTTATCAAAGGATACATGTGTAATTGTTGAATGTCTGATGAATTATTCGCTAAATAATTAGATAATTCTTGACGAGGTTTGTTCTCAGTCTCAAATTTTTCGTTTTTTAAAACTAAGAACTCGTCTTCTTTCTCACCGCTTGTCTCATTGCTTTGTGGTGTAGATAGTTTTTCCATTTCAGTCTCCAAGCAAGCCTTGGCCTCAGACTCCCATTCTCCCTCTGTAAGCAAAGTGCATATCAATATGTTTATAGTGATAATGAAAAAAAATTTATACCTTTATACCTTATATCTTTATACCTTAGTTTAAACTTGGGGTGAACAGCAGCCGCCAGAGTGTAACTGCGACGTTGTCGTTCATGAAAATTGAAGCGTTTATCCAATCCATTAAAAACAGCCGTAACCAATGGTCCAACATGTTTTAGATCTTCTGACACGAAAGAATTGAGCTTTGATCGCATGGTTTCGATTGTTGGAAGCAAATATGCCATGTACATGTTAACCCCTCCGTCTATGGCCTGGGTTGGTTCGAAGTCGAAGGGGGTTCTAGTTAGGTAGCAGCAACGGATGTGTTACTTGCAGTAGTTTCTTCTATATTATTCTCCGAGTTCTTCTATAGTGGCTCGGAGGATTCTGGGAGGCTCACTAAATTCTCTGAAGATTCCCGAATTCTTCTTATAACGTATCGGGAAATTTTAATGACTAAGTTCTCTGAAGAAAGCAAGGCTCGATGGAGACGATAAAGACTATTTCTTACTGTATTTTACTGCTTAAATGTACAGGCAGTGCTCAGGCTTTGAATCTATCTCTCAATGAACATGGAAGATTTTTCTTGGGTCTATATGCCCAAAACTGCTAACATCATCATTATTAAATGTTTAAAAAGCTGCATTATTTTTGCACAATATTTGAAAATAAAGTAAATTTTTTAGCTGTAGTAATGTTTGAACGAATAAACAAGATATTTGAAGATGAAGCCATATTTTTATCTTAAACCGCGTATTTTCAGATCTGATGCTGTCATGATCTGCCAATTTAACTAAAAGTGAAAATTGAACTATGCATCTTTACACTAAAATATGCATATGAGTAAAAATTAAAGGTTTAAGATTTACAATTAAATGCTTAGGCAAGACATGACTTCATCTTTTATAACGAAGAGAGAATGTATACAAAATATGAACATTGCAAAGCTTAAGCAGGATTCATTATTAAGCGAAATCTAAAAAATGATTAAGAGATTTTAAAAAGAACAAGTCAGCAATTATTTAGCAAAGTAGAAAGCAAATCAAAAATTTTATCCAAACTCGCGTTAGGCGATTTTGGTCCTTATGTAAATATGAACACATACACGTACATACATATGAACATCGGTATTATATAAAGTTAAACATATACGAATATATAGGATTATATAAATACATGAGCCATATAAATACATGAATTTTAAAAATGGATACAAGAACTCTATAAATGAATATAAGAATTTCATGAAAAAATAAGATAGTATAGGAATATAGGAATTATTCATGGTTCATTTTTACAGGGCTCACTCCTCTAGAATGATATTAATACAATAATATAACATCCTAACTAATGCTAACTAGATGATAACTATGGGTTTTATAATACAGATTTATATACACAACATAAGTCGGGTGGTTAAGTCTAGTTCACGTGGTCTGGGTACGCACTCTTGCTCGTGCATAAATAGTTTCACGTGGTTCGGTGTTTCTTGTTTTCCTTTGTTCCAAGAACGATCTTCTTATCACAAATATACCGAGGATAATAGCACATACAATAATGATACTAACGCAGAAGTTGAGAAAATTGTTGCAGTTTGTAGTATTTGTAAGAGGTTATTTTGGTTATCATCTGAAATTTTAAAACGACTCAATTGATCATTCCATTTAGGGGCATGGAGTTCGGGTAGGATGGTTACAGGTTTTATGGATAGAGTTAAGATTTCTACAACGAGTTTAAATTTATTTTGCGACGGGAAGGGGTACGAGTCGTTGATGGTAACCTTGTAAGGGTTGTATATTTGGAAGGTTTTCGAACGCAAGGAACAGCCAATTGGTAGCCGAATAACCATAGGTATTGTGATGAGGGAATAATTTGACGGGTACTCGAAGGTAGCGGTAGTCCTTTTCGCAAAAGAAACCCAGATGTCCGGTCCAATTCGAAGTTGGACGGTTTTAGAGGAATTAAATTTTGTAAACGAACATACCGGGGCATGACGGTCACGAATTAAGTCGATAAAGCAAGACCTAGTAGTTGGAAGAATGACTGGTTTGAGTGGAGGGCAAACGAGTTGTTTATTTGTTTGCGTGAATCGGCAATGTCGGTCGTCGCTATCTGACATCATAGAATATGCTGACAGGTCTTTGGTGAGGAAAAGATAAGGTGGTACTGTGGGTAGATACAATCGATAGACATTAGAATTGTTTTGGTAGGGTGTTGGGAAAGGGTGGAATTTATATACGTCATAAGTGAGGACATCGAAAAATGGTACAATTATGAGGTACGTGTAGGGGCGTGGTCCATGTACAGTCCAGGTGTATTCTAGAAATTGAGGGTAATTAGTATGGTTGAGTGGGAATATGGGTGATAGTTTTAATTGTGTCTGAGCGGTGTGAATCAAGGACTGAAGTGTATCCCATGTTATTAGTGTGGAAAGAGTGATTTTTCCATGGGCTAGCTGGGTTGCACGCAAAACCTTGGAATGAATCGTAATTATTTGTTATAAGTACTTATCGACTAGGGTTACTTGTAGGTTAATTATTTCTATTAATTCTAGATATCTTTTGTGTTCTTTGTGTTGAGATAACATGGATTCAAGGTATGTGAATCTGTCCGAAAGGGCGTGGAGGAAGCGATTGTTTTCGTGCAGTGAACAAGTAGTTTGTTCTAACGTGTGTCCATTATATTGCCGATTTCGCGCGAAGAGATTCAATTTGAGTTCAATTCTTTTAATATCTTCTCCGGTTGCTAATCCGAATAAACCCTTGAATATTTTTCCTCCTATATCTATCAGTCCCCTTTTATTTCTTTGATTAAATTTTTCCGAGTTTTGAGTTCCAGTTTGTATCCATGGTAAGGCTAATATTTCTGATAGGGCGCGTGCTGTAGTTCGAATATTTTCGAAGGTATTTTCTAATAGAACGCGAATAATCTGATCTGTTCCCTGGACAGAACCCTGAACTTTACTTTCAAACGTTTTTAAATGGGTTTGTATCTGAAGGAGACTGATCTTGATTCTAGCAGAGGGTTGCAAATTGATAAAAAGGTCCGCGTATCCTTTCAAAAATTTACCTTCTGCAAGCTTTTCTATAACAACTCCGGTAGAAATTTTAATACTAGGGCTACAAGAGTAAATAATTTGGAAAATTATAAGGGGGACAATTTTATTCATTTCTACGCCTTAGATTATACGGAGCTGGGGGTGGCCGTGTGGATATTTGTGTTTGTGGATGAAGGGGTCGGCCTCGTTTTGGTGGCAATGGGGGTCGACCGTTAAGCTCGGATTCTGAGCGGGTTTGTTTCTTATGTGAAGGTTCTAGTTCACGTGGTTGATGCATTTGCGGGCGGTATGTCGGGTCCGTGCGTCGATCATCAATCGGTGAGGGTGGTGACAGAGTTCACATCTACAGAAGCTAAGGCTAACAAAGACCCTATTTACTATTTTCTAATAGAACGCGACTAATCTGATCTGTTCCCTGGACAGAATCCTGAACTTTACTTTCAAACGTTTTTAAATGGGTTTGTATCTGAAGGAGACTGATCTTGATTCTAGCAGAGGGTTGCAAATTGATAAAAAGGTCCGCGTATCCTTTCAAAAATTTACCTTTTGCAAGCTTTTCTATAACAACTCCGGTAGAAATTTTAATACTAGGGCTACAAGAGTAAATAATTTGGAAAATTATAAGGGGAACAATTTTATTCATTTCTACGCCTTAGATTATACGGAGCTGGGGGTGGCCGTGTGGATATTTGTGTTTGTGGATGAAGGGGTCGGCCTTGTTTTGGTGGCAATGGGGGTCGACCATTAAGCTCGGATTCTGAGCGGGTTTGTTTCTTATGTGAAGGTTCTAGTTCACGTGGTTGATGCATTTGTGGGCGGTATGTCGGGTCCGTGCGTCGATCATCAATCGGTGAGCGTGGTAACAGAGTTCACATCTACAGAAGCTAAGGCTAACAAAGACCCTAAGATCCACTCTAAGGTTAGCCCGAGAGAAAGGAAAGAGTAGGGGGTTAAGAGAAGAGAATAAGGGGTTAAGTAAGTAGCAACACCTATCACTCGTGGGTTAACATTCATTCAGAAAAAGAGAAAAAAGACTCACCATCATCATCCGCCGGCCACTGCCGACAAGTCAGAAAAATAGTCGGAGAGAATAGGAGAGGGGTGAAAGATGAAAAGAAGTAAAATAAGAACGCTTACAAACCATGCAAACACAGTCTTAACTCACTGTCATACCATGCAAACTACAAACATGCAAGAAAAGAGAGTTACAGACATGCAAAGGAAGGAGAGGATAAGAAAAAAAAGTAGGTAAAGTTAAACAAAAAGTGCGTTAGTTTACGCTATGAGCTACATCTACGTTCGTGTTAGTCTAATTTTTTTTGTTATTATTTTATTGCTGGCATCACACGCTGGCATGTCACAAGCTGGCATTAATCGTCAACAGACTCATCCTCGACCACCACCCCCAGAGCTCCTGTTACTAATTGTTTTTTATTTTAAAGAACGTTAATATTTTTAAAATGCCTATCTAAACGGTTCTTAAACATATTAACGCTGGTAGAATGAACGACTGAAGCGGGAAGATTATTCCATTTATCAATTACTTTAAATGTAAAGAAGTTTTTAGCGATATTAGTAATGAAACGTCTGTCACGCAACTTAAATCCGTTATTATGAGTATTGCTATTATCGAAAGTGAACAGTTTGTCAAAATTTACGTTATCGATGTTAACGATTTTGAAAACTTCAATAAGCTCACCCCTTAATCTCCTAGTTTCGAGTGAATGCAAGTCTAACACTTTAATCCTATCTTCATAATGCTTGTTGCGCAATGACGGAATCAGTTTCGTGGCACGACGCTGAACCCTTACTAACCTATCAATATCCTCACGCAAATACGAGCACCAAAACTGAACGGCATATTCTAAATGAGGCCTGACTAGGGACTTGTAAAGGGGCAATATAATATCCTTCGATTTAAATTAGAAATTACGCGCTATGAAGCCTAACATCCTATTAGCTTTTGCGCAAGACTCCAGGCACTGGCTCCTAACTTTTAAATCCTTAGATACGAGTACGCCTAAATCTACTTCCTCGTCAACGCTCGCTAACTCTCTATCGTCCATCGTGTACGTGTAATTATTGTTACGAGAACCTACATGCAAAACTTTACATTTGTCTACGTTAAATTGCATCTGCCACTTATCCGTCCACTCCATAATCCTATTTACATCGTCTTGGAGCCCGCCTATTTTAGTATCGTCCGCGAATTTTGACACGTTACTAGTCAATCATACATCTATGTCGTTAATGTAAATTACGAATAGCAGTGGGTCTAACACTGAACCCTGTGGGACACCGCTACCTACATCCAACCACCCCGATTCACGACCATTAACTACGACCCTCTGCCTCCTAGCACGAAGCCATTCTTCTAACCAGTTAGCTACCTGACCCCGTATACCGTGCGCTTTGACCTTCGCAATTAATCTCCTATGTGGAACTGTATCGAACGCCTTTTTAAAATCTAAATAAATAACGTCAGCCGCTCTATGCCTATCGTATTCGCGCACTATTTCGTTATAAAATTCTATCAAATTAGTTAAACAAGATCTATGGCGTCGAAACCCATGCTGACTACTATTAATCAAATCTCTACTTTCTAAGTGATCGATAATACGATCCCTAACTACAGATTCTAAAAGTTTACCTACAATTGACGTTAAGCTAATGGGCCTATAATTACTAGGTACCGTGCGATCACCTTTTTTAAAAATGGGCGTGACGTTAGCTTATTTGAAGTCTTCAGGAATAATCCCCGTTTCGAGTGACTGACTAAAAATCTTCGTTAAGGGGCCTACAATAACGTCTTTCAAATCTTTCTAATGCCTGGGATAAAAAGCGTCAAGGCCTGGAGCCTTGCTAACTTTTAGCCTATCAATATAATCCGCAATCTCACCCTCGTAAACAGTTATTTCTTCCAAAATAGTCTCGCTACTAAATGGAACGATATCATCCACGTCGGAGACATTATTTACGTCTTCTACGGTAAAAACTGTCGCAAAAAAGTTATTGAAAATACCCGCCATCGCCTGAGCGTCAGAAGCAAAAGTGGAGTTGGAGAAGATGGTGGAGTTCCACTGAGTGATCCTCTCGAAGTGGTTTCTCCAGGGTCTGGGTCCGATGGGACTCTTGGTTCTGGGGTCTCCTCTTGTTCAGAGATTGGCTCGAGTACTGGTGGTATTACGAGGTACCAATCTTCGTCACGGGTAGTGGTTCCCGCGGTGACCATTTCAATTTTTTGATCCCTGCTTGATTTGTTAATCCCTTGACCTTTCGAAGGATAGGCGGCTCGAACGCCTGGCAGCTGTTTTTTTGGAAGGTGTTGTTCGGCAGCTATCTTCAAATTATCCGTGTGAATGATCTTTAATTTGGAATGATCCCGGAGGTCGAGGATTTCGTAACGTTTTTTTCCGAGTTTTTTCAAATCCTGTATGGGCCATCTCATTTTGGGTATAATTTGCGAAGAGCACTTGGCGGTTTCACGCTCTTCAGATAACATCGCATACCGACGATTATAGTTCGTTGACGGGGATGACGCCTATGTTGCTCTTGCTCCATCTGTTGGTTTCGTTGGTTTAGGGCATAGAGGATTATGTCAAAAATCTTGAAAGATGGTTCAGCTATTTGCTGATTTGTTTCTGCCATCTCGGAAGATGTTAGAACTGCCCGGTCGATTTGGTCGGGCAAATCAAAAGGTAGACGCTTGTCGTAGTGATATAGGACGAAATGAGGGGTGTCCCCGATAGACACGTTATAGCCATTGTTGATGGCTGTTTGCACCCTGGGAAGGGAATCATCCCATGTACCGGAGGATGCATCGACAACGTGGCGAAGGGCTTCTAAGAGCTTTCGATTGTGCATTTCCACTAAGCCGTTTGCCTGCGGATGGTATGCCACACTGTGTGTTTTTTATTTTACACATGTTAGAGAGTGACTCGAACAGTTTGGACGTGAAACTAAGGGCGTTATCCGCAATTAGGATGGAAGGAGTAGTATGGTTTTGGATGACGCGTTCCACTAGGGCTCTTGCCACAGTTTCGAGGTCTGGTCTGGAATGGCAACTACTTCGCTGTAACGCGAGAAGTGGTCCGTAAACACAATGATGTACTGGATTCCCTTTGATGTTTTGGGGAATGGTCCCAGTATATCCATTCCAGTTCTTTGCCAGGGCCTTTGGCATACTGGATATTTATGCATAGGAGCTGTGGTTGGTACGTTGCCTTTGTGTTTTAAACAAGATGGATATTCAGCGATGTATTCATGTACCTTTCTGTTCATTTCGGGAAAATGGTATCGCTCCAAAAGACTCATGATGGTGCGATCCGGCCAATGTGGCCATACAAAGGTGAGTCGTGACAAAGTCCAATGGCTATATCAACGAGATCCCTTGGTATTTCCACGAGGTCGTTTCCATCTTTGTTCATAAAATGTACGAGCCCATCCTTGAGGTTGTACTGTTCTTTTACCTTCGATGGTTCCTTTTGTTCCAGGTGCGCCAGAAGGTTTTGGGTGTGTTGGTTCTGTTTTTGGGAGTATTGCAGACACTCGTAGTCGAACACAGGAAGAATTTCTATTTTATTCACTTGGGTGTCGGGCTTGAGTCTCGACAATCCGTCTGGAATAACGTGAAGTTTTCCCGGTTTGTATACGATTTTTGCAGCAAAGTCCTGAATCAACAGAGCCCATCTACTCAACCGTCCTTCAAGTAGTTTGTCCTTGAAGAGATACGTGAGTGGCTTATGGTCAGTTTTGATGGTTACATCGTAGCCATAGACGATATTTCTGAATTTTTTTCAAAGCCCAATATACCGCTAGGGCCTCTCGGTCCGTAGTGGAATAATTCCGTTGAGGTGCAGAGAGTAGCTGACTGGCATAAGCAATGGGTAATTCCACACCGTCTACGTCCTGTAATAGGACGGCTCCTAGTCCAAAGGAGGAATCATCTCTGGCTATGACGAAGGGTTTTGTGTAATCACGATATTGGAGGATGGGATGACAGGTTAGTTTACCAATTAAAGTTTCAAAGGCATGTAGGTGATCAGATTCCCGGTTAAATTTAGAATTTTTCTGGAACAAATTACTAATGGGTTTAATAGTATTTGAAAATTGGTGAATAAAATTCCGATAGAATCCGACAAAACCAATAAATGCACGAGCGTCGTCGATGGTTTTGGGTACAGGGTACCTTTCAAGCGCTTCGAGTTTGGCTGGATAAGGTTTAATTCTTGTGGATGATAGTAGAAATCCTAGTTATACCAGGGACTCTTGTAAAAAGCTGCACTTTGCAAGTTTCAGTTTAAGGAGTGCTTTTCTCAAGCGTGATAGCACATTCTGAAGACATTGAAAGTGTGTTTTTATATCCGAACTGTAAACGATAATATCGTCAAGATAAACGAGAGCTTCAACGCCTAATAGGTCGGAAAAGACTATATTCATCAACGTAGCGAAATTAGCAGGCCCATTTCGGACTCCGAAAGGTAAAACCTGGAATTCGTAATGGCCTCGGTTAGTGGAGAAAGCATTCAATGCCCGAGATTCGGAACTGATCTCCATTTGCCAATAACCAGATGCTAAATCGAGGGATGTAAAGAAGTTAGCTCTCCTTACGTTCAGAATTGTTTCCTGCATGTTTGGAATAGGGAAACGGTCTGGGATTGTAATGTGGTTCAGGCGTCTAAAATCTATACAAGGGCGAGATGTTCCGTCGTTTTTGGAGACAAGAATCATAGGAGCGGACCAGGAGCTAGCTGAAGGTTGAATGACATCCTGCTCCAACATGTCCGTGATGTGTTCCTCAATAGTGACTAATTAGGAATGTGGAACCCGATAGGGAGGAATGAATATGGGTTTGGAATTGGGTTCCAGCTTCATTTCAAACGGGACCAAATTAGTTCGGCCCAGAGGATCTCCTTTTAGGGCAATCATATCTCTATTTCTTATCAAGAAATCGAGAAGTGATTCCATTAGTTTGGGATCCTGTAAGGCTGGTGACTCCTTAAGGGAGTGCTCCAGACATTTCTTATATTCTTCTTTGAATACTGAAGGGTTTAACTCTGAGAAACTAGAAACACGATTTATCGTACTGGTGGGGAAATCTGAATCTATTTCTACTGTGGAAACAGTTCCTATTTTCTGATTTGAAGTTAATTCGATAGGGCTTTTTCCTTTGTTTAAACAAACAATCCGGATAGCTGAATTCTGACTCTGACTAAGGACTTGGGCAATAAGAACATCTCTTTTGAAATTACTTTTCTCTGTAATCAGAGTACGCTCTGACTCTAATAATTTTCCTTGACTGTCGACTACTTTTGCTACGAAACAGATCTTCTCATAAGGTGCTACTGTTATACGCTCGGTCGGGCATATGAAAAATTGAGGATCTGACTCTGGTTCGGCGACTAAAATTTGCCTTATGGGCTGAACTGAAAGTGGCTGACTGGAAACTGGCTGACTGGAAACTGACTGACTGGAAACTGACTGACTGGAAACTGACTGTGTTGATCCAACTGGATTCAACACTGGAACTGATTACTCTTGGGGCTGATTTCTGGAGCGGCTGTCCCTCTAGATGCAACCGACTGTCTTGAACTGCTATCAAGTGGAGGGGGTTTCCTATTTCTTTCGGAAATCTGAACCGAACTAATGCTATTAGCATTAAGTGTTAATCTCATGGAGATGGTGTGTCCTATTTCGACACTTTACTAGCTTTCCGGCTGGGTAAATCTCCCATTGATTCCGGTTGAAAAAATCCATACCTAGTAGGATATCTGTCTGAAAGGTGGTGACTGTGTCCACTATACAACATTTCGCGGGGTATAACGCGTTTCCAACTTCTAAATATAATTCAATTTCTCCGTATGTAGGTATGGGTGTGCCCGTAACTCCTCTGAGTTGCAGGAGGGTGCCTTAAGTTCATATTTGTAATTGTACTCTCTAGTAATTCATCTACACATTGTTTCTTAATTAACGTCGCGTGTGCTCCTGTATCTAGGAGAGCAGTTAAATCTTGGTTATCAGTGCTACAATTTATTATTAAATCTAGGAGGTCCGCACCTATTATCCTGATGGGGAGTTTGTGTGCGTATCTGGGTTCATTACTGTAATTTAGGAGGGAGGAGGTTGAACTGCGCCTCCAAGTAGGGTCTAAAAAAGGGCTCGAATGTCTTCTATGGGAGGACCTGGGTCATATTCTACGGGATACCATACGCTGGAGGGTGTTCTTGAAAACTGTACTCTGGGGAAAATGATTCCTCCGGGTACTTCTACGTACCGAACTATCTGACCTTGCTGGTTGTACTGGGTTTGTACATGGGGTAATAGGTGTTGACCCTGTGGTCGTAATCTATTGGTTGGTGGTTCGACTGAGGCTGGGAATGGACTGGTTTCTGGGGATTGGAGGACTTTTGGGAACGTTGGTGGTTTGGTTTCTGAAGTGGGGTCTATACCCTGCAGGGGCTTTATCAGCACACTTTTGGCGATCGCCACGGCGATGACCATGTTCGTGACAGTGGGAGCAATAAGGGGATAATTGCACTGACTTATCATGTGCCCAAAGCTATCGCAGTTAAAACACTGTGGAGGAGGGCGTGTATTCTGGGTTTGGGGGGCTTGTTTCTGGGGGTGTTCCCTGCATTGGCCTCGATTTATAGGGTTGTTGTTGTCTGTTGGTGTTGTGGTTGCTGCTGCTGAATGTAATGTAGGGGTTTCTCTACCCTTTCGGTAGTTCTGGTTTGCTAAATCGGGGTAATGTTCCCGTGTTTTGTTTATGGCTACACTTACAGGTTTGTCAACATTTAAAACTCCTGAAACTTTTTTTTAGGTGCTCCGGGTAGGTTTTGGTAAATGGTGTTGCTACTATTAGATTTCTTTGTTTCGAAGTGAAAGTATGCCACACGCATTTTCTGCGGCCGGAGGGCTTCTCCTACAAGTTTATGTGTTCGTGTAATAAAATTGTTTAAATCTTCGTGTTCCTCTTTCTTCCATTTAGCTTGGAAGACTGCTTCTAACGTGGCTAAGGGTTGTGCAAGTGTTATTTCTTTAAAAAATTCTAATAAGTTTTGTTTAAAATCGTCCCATGTTGTAGCTTCGCTAATTGATGGGACGTAGGTGACTGTGTCATGAGCATTCCCTTCTTTAGGGTCGATAAATCTTTTTGCTTCCCTAATTTTATATCATCATCGGTGATGTTTTCGCGTAAGAAATGTTGCTCTAAAGATTCAATCCAAGGTCTTACGCGTGGTTCAACAAACGATTATCTATGGTCCCCTTAAAAATTAACAGTATGGGAAGGTTTACTAGTCTGCCTAAGTTAATGTATGCTGGGGCGGGGGTTTGAGACATATTGGCTTGTCTGATCTGAAGTTTGTGTGTTTGGGAGTATGTTTGAAGGGCGCGGGGTAGGTGGAAAAATGGGTGTAGGAAATTTTCGATGTCAGAAAGCGCACCGTCTGAATCGCTCATATGTGAAGGTACTATTAATGTGTTCTAATTAGGTCTGCTTGACCGATCTTAATTTATGGAATGATCACTTAAGGGTTTTCCTAACTACCTATCTAAAAAATACACATTAAATAAATGCACAACAATTTGCCTAACTAGGGGAAAATTTGAAAAGATTGCAAACAAAATAAAAATAATAAAAAATGAACAAGATTTCACTCGAATGTACGTGAAGGTATGGTAATACTATGATTGGTACATTAAATAAAATTATACTATACTAACTATAATAGTGGAAATAACTCGGTTTCACTAAAAAGAAATGTTCACTGTATGGAATGTTCACTGTTTTATTTTGTTAATTCTGACTCGATACTAATTATTAACTGTTAATAATACCGACTTTTCAATGTTTAGAGATTATTTTTTTAAAAGAGAGTTTTATAGTTAATAAGATTCCTACGGCGAAATCCTTGGAGACGTGTCCTGAAGACGTGTCTTGCTGGCCACTTGTTCTTGGATGAAAACTAGGCGTGGCGAACTTGGAGTCGTGACACACCGGTTCAAAGGTGGATGTGACGAACTGGAAGTCGTGACACGCCGGTCAACTGGATGTTGGTTCTAGTTCCAAGGTCTGGAAGACTGGAAGAATCCTGGATGCAGAGGTCGCCAGTTGTTAACCCCTCCGTCTATGGCCTGGGTTGGTTCGAAGTCGACGGGGGTTCTAGTTAGGTAGCAGCAACGGATGTGTTACTTGCAGTAGTTTCTTCTATATTATTCTCCGAGTTCTTCTATAGTGGCTCGTAGGATTCTGGGAGGCTTACTAAATTCTCTGAAGATTCCCGAATTCTTCTTATAACGTATCGGGAAATTTTAATGACTAAGTTCTCTGAAGAGAGCAAGGCTCGAAGGAGAAGATAAAGACTATTTCTTACTGTATTTTACTGCTAAAATGTACAGGCAGTGCTCAGCCTTTGAATCTATTTCTCAATGAACATGGAAGATTTTTCGTGGGTTTATATACCCCAAAACTGCTAACATCATTATTATTAAATGTTGAAAAGGCTGCATTATTTTTGCACAACATTTGAAAGTAAAGTAAATTTTTTAGCTGTAGTAATGTTTGAACGAATAAACAAGATATTTGAAGATGAAGCCATATTTTTATCTTAAACCGCGTATTTTCAGATCTGATGCTGTCATGATCTGCCAATTTAACTAAAAGTGAAAATTGAACTATGCATCTTTACACTAAAATATGCATATGAGTAAAAATTAAAGGTTTAAGATTTACAATTAAATGCTTAGGCAAGACATGACTTCATCTTTTATAACGAAGAGAGAATGTATACAAAATATGAACATTGCAAAGCTTAAGCAGGATTCATTATTAAGCGAAATCTAAAAAAATGATTAAGAGATTTTAAAAAGAACAAGTCACCAATTATTTAGCAAGGTAGAAAGCAAGTCAAAAATTTTATCCAAACTCGCGTTAGGCGATTTTGGTCCTTATGTAAAAATGGATACATACATGTACATACATATGAACATAGGTATTATATAAAGTTAAATATATACGAATATATAGGATTATATAAATACATGAACCATATAAACACATGAATTTTAAAAATGGATACAAGAACTATATAAATGAATATAAGAATTTCATGAACAAAATAAGATAGTATAGGAATATAGGAATTATTCATGGTTCATTTTTACATACATATTGTCCTCAGCCTCCCCAAAATAGGAAAATAACTCGTTATTATTTAGTTACCTAATAAATTGGTACTTATATCTGGATAGTAGTCACTAATCAGTATAAACCTGAAGAACATTCAATCCTCGAGCGAGTATTCCCATAACTTTGACCAACTCCTCTAAAAATTCTACTTCAGCTGATCTAAAGGTAGGTGTACCAAGAGCTCTACATGCTCCATTCAAATCTTCCACTTCTAAAATTCCCTTGACTGCTTCATAATATGAATTCCAGCGAGTGATACATGGAAGAGATAATTTCTTTTTGTAGTACTCCTCCATTTGTTCTTGAGCTTGGCAAGATCGGTGCACTTTGTTCCATAAAGCATTACATTTTGAAGTCGCTGATTTTGAAAGATTTTGGTAACCTTGATTAGCAACTTTTCCACTATCCACAGTTGCTTAGATTTATTGTGTGAACGGCACATCGCTCATGTTTTGGCAAACTATATAATGTATCAGTATCATTCTCTTCACAAACAATATTACTTATGACTATTTGCTAGGCTGACCATACGTACCGTTTTGAACGGGACAGTACCGTTTTTTTTATATTTCCTGGCCGTCCCGTCGTTTTAATAAAAATGTCAATTTTGTCCCGGTTTATGTACTTACCTTTTCATGAATACAGAATATTACATAACCCCCGTCCCTTTTTTGCCATCCCAATGTCCCGTTTTTGTCTCAAGGAAATATGGTCAGCCTACTATTTGCTCATTTTCATTTTCTTCGCCTTCTTTTCCACCTTCATCATATAATTCAAATCATTCTCTCCAAATATTCTAAAATCCTTCACCAGATTTGCCGCATTATCTGTTATTGTTGCTGTCACTTTGGTCTGAATCTTAAATGATATATGAATTTCTTCAAGTTCCTGAGCAATTGCATTATGTGTATGGGACTCTCGCATTCGGCTACAAGCTAAAACTGCAGCCCTTCGAGTTAGGTTTGGCAATATCCAATGCGCCGTAACTCCAAAGTAAGAACGATTGAAAGTAGACCACAGATCAGCAGTTGTGCAAATCACACTTGTCTCCATTAATTCTTTAATAACTTCTGAATTTAGTTTCTCTTACTCTTCTCTAATACGTTTACTAAATGTCGTTCTTGAGGGAATCTGAAACATATTAATAATATATATATTTACACATTCCCCCTCTTAAATTTAGCATAAAAAAGTAAATGAGAAAATATACTTTCAGGTAAACTTCAATTTTGAGTAGTTACACTATAACCAAGCTTCGGCTTTGTATGCATTATAAAATGGCGGAATATGCATGCAAATGCCTAAAATATGCACTTTCATATGAAGATATGCAATGTGCAAAAATCCGAAGCCTAGTGATAAATTATATAGCTAATATTTATTGTATGACAATCAGTTGACAACTATTATGTGAATATACTATTCATAAATTATACGTTATATAAACTGCATTAATATGTAATTATATGTAATTAATAACATTGCCCAACAAGTATTTTTCGTCAGATATAATTATGGGTGGGCTAGATAGCTGTTCGGACGCTGATTCCAAATCTGTTTTCGGTTTTGCTCTAGCAAGTCTAGTTTTCGAGATGAGACCGATCATAATATATATAATAAATATAATATATATATAATATAATACTATATATAATATATATAATATGCATATAACTACATATAATATAATATATAATACTATATATAATATATATAATATGCATATAACTATATATAATATAATATATAATACTATATATTAGTGATGGATCGAGTGGTCGGTTTTTCACAACCATGGTTGCGGTTGTGTTTGCGGTTGTCGAATTTTTTCCAACCGCGGTTGCGGTTGCGGTTATCATATACTAGGAAAAATGCGTAATTATTAACTGGATTTAGCCACTATAGTGCGATTTAGCCACACTTGGTACATAATATATACTAAATAGTATTTATTTAGTAAATACCTTATGTTGAACACAAGTTTTGCAATACACAGACCACTTCTTTACCCCCTTTTGGGGGGAGTCATGTTCGAGAAACCACCCCTTTGGCCAACCAAGGCCATTGACCAAGTTACACGAACCCGAGAGGTCCGTCGAGCAGGAATAAGCTTTATTGACTATTGTACTAAAGGCGATTTTAGTTTGAAGAAAATTAAATAAAAATAAATGTTACTTCATGGAGCTCACAGAGTAATAACTTAGAGCGCAGTTTAAACCAATTTTACTACGGCAGCCGTAGTATTTTGTCGTTGCAGCTTAGGTTTTTGCTTTACCGTTTCTGTACCCTCATGTATGGCATTTTGTCGTTTCAACTTAGGCTTTCCGCAGGTTGTCTTGTGGTATTTTAGGTGTTAGCAGTTGCTGGCCACAAACTTGCAAACGTTGAACATGTACACCCTTTTATTCTTTGGCGTAAAACAGTCACATGTCTATTTGTGTGTTGTGTTTTGTTTTGTTTTGTGTCGCCCAGTTATATACTTTTTTTAGGTGATTTACATCAACCCACTCATCGACTATCATACCTCGAAAGTGTAAATTTCACCCCACAATTTCTGTTACGTGTGCTGCTCGTTCGCGACTAAATCACAACGGCGTACAATCACGATGGATCTTCGGGAAACTTACCAGTTATACTTCGGCTGTCCACTAGGCGACCAAAATAAGGCGTGGGCGCCACATGTTATCTGTACTACTTGTTCGAATGGCTTACGTGACTGATTGAAACAAAGGAAAAAGTCGATGCCGTTCGCTATACCCATGATATGGAGGGAGCAGAGAGACCATCATGGCGATTGTTACTTTTGCAATGTTAACATAACTGGATTCTCTGTGAAGAACAAACATAACATTGTTTATCCGAACGTAGACTCCGCGATCAGATCGATCCCGCACGATGACACGATGCCGATTCCGGTACGTCCACTGCATGAACTCAATTCTTTTGAAGACGAAAGGGAATCCAACGAAGGTGCGATTGGCGGAGATGCGGGACCTTCGGCCGATCTTGACTACTTACCTAACGAAGAGCAATCGGAGCCGGAGAAGCTTACCCAAAACGAGTTGAATGACCTCATTAGAGACCTAGCCCTCTCCAGAGAGAAATCAGAACTTCTCTCCTCGAAACTCAAGCAGAAACACTTACTTGAGAAGAACGTCCGAGTGTGTCACTATCGAAAACGAAACCATGATTTGGCGACATTCTTTGCAGTAAACGGTCCGCTCTGCTATTGCCATGAAATCAATGGACTTTTCGAGAACTTGTCACAGGTACACACACCATCTGAGTGTTTGGATACGTTCCCATACGATATATAAAAACAAGTATAAAACACAAATACAGACCTGTATTAGCATAATAAGTTATGAATAATATCAATAAAAGAATAAACATACCTGTACTGTACTTTTATTTTCTCAAACCATCCCCGACTGGGGTCAAACCACCCCTACTCGCACTGAAACTTTCACTACCATTGCTCTCACCTTCACCAACGACTTCCTTCCTCACATCTTGCCACAAAGACCGTGCCTTTTCTTGAATAATGACCTGCGATACGGGCATGCTGCGCTGCGTTTGACAGCAGGTGGAATTGTGAATTATTTTTCCCCTTATCTGGCATTGCGAATAACGGAGCTGGGTTTGTGAATAGCAGAATTTGGTGTCAAAAAATATATTACGTATAAGCGAAGCTACGAATATCGAAGCTATGAATAACGGGGTATACTTTTATTCGTAATAACGGATTTAAATTACATGGTAGACGTTTCATTACTAACATCGCTAAAAACGTTTTTACGTTTAAAGTAATTGATAAATGGAATAATCTTCCCGCGTCCGTCGTGAATTCTACCAGCGTTAATATGTTTAAAAACCGTTTAGATAGGCATTTTAAAAATATTAACGTAGTTTAAAATAATAAAACAATTAGCAACAGGAGTTCTGGTGGTAATGCTCGAGGTTTGAGTCTGTTGACGATTAGTGCCAGCTTGTGACATGCCAGCGTGTGATATGCCAGTAATAAAATTATATTTAAAAAAATTAGACTAACACGAACTTTTAGATGTAGCTCGTAGCGTAAACTAACCCACTTTTTGTTATACTCTTCATACTTTTTTTTCTTTTATTATTCTCTCTTTATTTGCATGTCTGTAGTTTGCATGGTATGACAGTGTTTGAGTTAAGACCGTGTTTGCATGGTTTGTAAGCGTTCTTATTTTACTTCTTTTCATCTTTCACCCTTTTCCTATTCTCTTCGACTATTTTTCCGTCTTGTCGGCAGTGACCGGCAGATGATGATGGTGAATCTTTCTCTCTCTTTTTCTGAATGAATGTTAACCCAAGAATGATAGGTTTTGCTGCTTACTTACTTCTTTATTCTCTTCTTTTAATCCCCTACTCTCTTCTTTCTCTCGGGCTAACATTAGCGTGGATTTTAGGGTCTTTGTTAGCCTCAGCTTCTGTAGATCTATAGATCTGAAAGTCATTGGTATGTTAATGGGCATGCAAGGAGGGTTCACGAAATACTGTTGTTTCCTATGCCTATGGGACAGCCGTGCTACCGCGGATCATTACAACAGACGTGACTGGCATCAAAGAATCACATACAAGCCAGGAACGGGCAGTGTCCAGTGTGTTCCTTTAAGTTTAGTTGATCCAAAGCGGAATTTCCTGCCACCTCTCCACATTAAGCTCGGCTTAATGAAAAATTTTGTGAAAGCGATGGGTAAAGCGAATTGGAGAGGCTTTCGATACCTTGTTGAGAAATTTGCAAACATCAGTGCCTCGAAATTGAAGGAGGGAATCTTTGTGGGGCCCCAAATCAGGGAGGTTCTGCAGGATGAAGGCTTTGAAGAAAGCCTCAATGCTTTAGAACTAAAAGCATGGCAGGCTTTCAAATGGATTTGTGGAAACTTCTTGGATAATTACAAGTCCACCGCATACAAGATGGAGTTCAGAACCTGCTCGATGCATATCAAGAAATGGGCTGTCGCATGTCCTTGAAAATACATTTTTACATTCGCATCTAGATTTCTTTCCCAAAAACCTTGGCTCGGTGAATGACGGACAGGGTGAACGCTTCCATTAAGACATGCAGTCAATGGAAAATCGCAACCAAGGTTTCTGGAACGAAAGTATGCTGGCAGACTATTGCTGGATGTTGTACCGCGACGATCCGGACAAGGTTTACAAAAGAAAATCGTACTTGCAACGTTTTGAGATTGGTGTACATTTCTTTTTATGAATAAAGTTGTATTTTATGATAAATTGTGCTTAAAATTACAGTAACACCAGTCATATTTCGATAACTATATATGCTAGAGGAAACCCGAAAACAGATTTGAAATCAGCGTACAAAACAAGTCTAGAAAAGTGTATCTACATCTTTGATGAGAGAAAAAGTTCGATTTTCTCGACCAGTGTAATTATACATAAATTATATAAAATAATAATAATAATATCATACTAATAACACTGGTATGCATATGAAATGTTTTTGTCTGCAGTGAGGGTTTTTTCAACTCATATTATATAATTCGACCATGCTGAATTCGAAAATGACATTGGTTTTCCTCAATCAGGTCAGGTTTTTTCTCTATTGGCCATTTATTATAAGTCCAATTTTATCCCCAAATTTATTGATTTTTTTAGCTTAAACACTGTAGATACGAGTAATATTATAAGACACTCGTGAAAAATGAAAACATTGTGTGAATAAATACTTTTATCCATACAATGAATATGGAAAAAGTTTATTGAGGAAGGAATGAAGTTTTTTTGGCTTTCCGTCTGTGTTTTTCTTCGGGCACGTCTCGCTTCAAACACCAGCAATAGTCCGCCAGCATATTGATATCCCAGTTTCCCTGGTACCTCTCTTCCATTATTTTGATATCTTGGTGAAATCGTTCACCCTGTTCCTCACTATAATCCCCGCAATTTTCAGGAAAATAGTCCAAGTGGGACCACAAAAGTGTATTTTTATGGACATGCGCGACCCATGAGCTTTGAAAGCTTCCATCAAGTTTTCGACAACGGACTCGTATTTTGGACTTCTACGCTTGCCAAGAAAATCAGTGACAACTGATTTGAATGCCTGCCAGGCATTCTTCTCAGTTGGAGTCATTGCGTTTTCGAACTGAGTATCCTTGATCAAAGTTCGAATTTGAGGACCATCAAAAACCCCAGCATTTAGTTTAGCATCAGATATATGAGGAAATTTACTCTCGAGATATCGGAATGCTAAACCCTCCTTATTCATTGATTTGATGAAATTTTTCATCAAGCCCAGCTTAATATGAAGTGGTGGGAGCAACATTTTTGTTGGTGGTACAAGGGGCACTGAAACGACATTATGCGACCCAGGTTCAAAATTCTCTCTGGATGCCCATTCACGCTGTGCATAGTGCTTCTCATCCGCTCCGCTATCCCATTTGCAGAGGAAACATGGGTATTTCGTGTATCCCCCTTGCATTCCCAATACAAATGCCACAATTTGAAAAAAAATGAAAATATTTAAAGAATTTGGAGAATTTGTTCTATCAGATAAAAAATTCTATGCATTGGACTGTATCACTTCTGTGGGGAAGTTAAGTGTTCTTATACGCTCTCAAATAACCTTTGGAAAAACAACATAGTCAATAGCAATAGTTTACTTATGATATTAGTATTACCTTCAAATCTCCACAGATCCTCCAGTTATGTTGGTCGTATACGAGAGCATCCAGTAAAATTTTCATGTTATCGTAGCTCTCAGTAAGTTGTACGGAATGTGCTACAGGGACTGATGCAACCCTATTCCCAATGTTGAGAAGTACTGCTTTCAAACTTCGTTTAGACGAGTCTATAAATAGCCTCCATTCTGATGCGTTATATGACAGGCCCAAGGATTCGATTAGCCCCTCAACATTGCAGCAGTACACTAAGGAAGAGGTATTTTCGTGCACTGCAAAAAACTTGCGGAATTCTTCCTCTCGTTTCCTATACCAGGAGAATGTTGTTCCCGGAGCCAGCAAGTTGTCCTCTCGAAGTCGTGAGCCCAAGATCTCGGCAGCTAATTTGGAAAGTCCTAAATCCTTGGTAAGATCATTAAGTTTGGCCTGGTTGAGAGGCCTCGGCTCATTTGAAGCGGTATTTTGAGGTATATACGACTGGGACTGGTCATTGGCATTGGTCATTGATTCATCATCAGAATCATCGAAGTCCAGGGTTTGAGGTGGGTCGGGTATTGGAATTCCAGGACCAAGGGGTACAGGTCTCATAGCAGAAGGAATGTCAAGGTATACAACAATGTGTTATTCTTCTTGTTAACTCCTGAAAATAGAAACACAGAAACATGGATATAAAACTTGCATATGAAATAGAAGAAGCATTCAGACAGTGGCGGCTCGTGAGGGAAGGCTGCGGTCTGTAAGATATGAAATAGGTCGATGGAGTCTGTATATTTTCTTTCTTTTTCATTCATATTGTCCCTTCGGGGACAATATGAATGAAAAAGAAAGAAAATATACAATCATTGTATATGTAAATGTAACTTGTATAACAATATGTATGTGTAAATGTATTTTCTATAACAATATGTATATGTAAATGTATGGTTACCATTATGGTGAATATTATGCTATATATGGTGAATATTACATTATGGTGAATATTATGTCAAGTTTCATACGAGGATTTCAAAATATTTAAGAAAAATAAATTTATAAGCCCACCTTGGAGGTTTGTCATACAGAAATAGCAATCTGTCACGTGATCCTTTCCTTCTCTCCAAATCATGGGAATTCCAAAAGGCAAAGATTTCGCTCTGCCTTTGATCCATCTTCTCAAATTTTCAATGCACGTCTTGCAGCACATATGAGGGGCGAAATTTTTGTCCTGGTCCCCTAGCTTAATTCCAAAGTATGCTCTCTACATTGTCTTCACAAATTTAGTGATTTGGGACTGGTTATTTGGCATGGTAACCGTCCACATATGTAGCAGAATCTACTTGGGATCATTTTACACGCTCTATTCATTATGAAATATTTTATCTATATGCCTGAAAAGTAAAAAAAGATATTATACAAGTGAAACAAGTGATGATAGATGTTGCTGCTCCAATTCCGCTTTGACAAAATCACGAAAAATTCTATTTTACTTATGAGGCCATAGCCGGATAACCTGAGCTGATTGAGAAAAACGGATTGCAGGTTCGAAATCAGCAGGAAACACTCTATAAGAATCACTTACAAAACCCTTGACATCAAAATTGATGCATACCAGTGTAATATAATAATATAATAATAATAATAATAATAAAAATAATAATCCCTAATGTTACTCTGAACCCTGTAACTCCCCAAACAACGGTGGAAAGTAGAAAAGGAAGACTGTTTCGTGTTCCCAAATTAAAGGCGAGACAGGGAACATCCTTAACCCTGAAAGAAAATAGTTTTGTTGTGAGAGGACCAAAACTGTTTAAGCAGCTGCCCAAAGACCTAAGGAACACGAATGGTGTTGCAGTGGATACCTTCAAAAGAAGATTAGACGCCTGGCTCAGAACAATCCCCGATGAGCCTGGCGTACCTAGCTATGTGAGGTGGAGAGTACAAAAAACCAACTCATTACTTCACCAGGCCAACTCGAGAGGAAATGAGAAATCATCGCACGGAACCTTTGAAAGGTTGAAAGGAAAAGTATGGTTATACGTTACTTTGCACTTTTCACGTCCTGCTACTGCAAAATCTATAAAATATTTGTTTTCCAGCAAACGAAAACACTGTCCGGTTTGAAGCATAAAATCAGTAAGTTTCTCATCAAAAGTTGCTTGCGTAATTAATTTCCGAAAAAAATCTGATACCGGTACACTAGGCCCCTTATCTGTAAATTGTTTTTGCATTGATACTTTGCTGTTCTCCTTGAGTTTAATTAAGCTAGCAGGATGCGCGCGCTGAAAAAGAATAAAATATTATATTATCTATCTACCTATATATATATATATATATATATATATAATATATATATATATACTCTATATTATATAGATAGATAGACAACTATTTTATTCTTCAAACAAATCTTACCTCCATATGTTTCTTCAGAATGCTCAGGGATGATTTTCCCCTTTCAGTTTCATCGCTAATTTTATGGTAAAATTCTGATGCTATTGTACACAAAGACATTGTCCATAAATTAACACAGGTGGAGTAAAATTTAACACGTGACAGTCACAGAAGTACGCAACCCACTCCTCAGACACACAACCAGACTCTGACTGAAAGCACTGGATACCGCGACTCTGGGAGTGGGACTGGGGATGGGGAGTGGAGAAGATGGAGAGGGAAGGGGAAAGATCACTGACTGAGTCTATGATAAAGTATCGCGTTACTGACACTTATTTGTATCGCGATACGATACAATATACAGAAAATGTATCGTGATACTACGCCACCCTGGTCTTAACACGATTCGGCTTGACAGCATGCGAGGCCGAAACGGAGGGGACAGAGGCCTTCGTTCCATCGGAGCACCCCTGTGTCCGAAGGGCTCCAGGGTAGCTATAAGGGAAGCACCTTGAGAGAGGTCCGTGGACATGCCAGGGTCGTCAGGAAAGAGAGCAGCAGAGATGCCATGGTCGTCAGGAGAGAGAGCAGCAGAGATTTCAGGATCGTCAGGAGAGAGAGCAGCAGAGATACCAAGATCGTCAGGAGAGAGGCCAGGGGACAAATCAGGAGTGTCAGGAGAAAGGTCCCAGGACATGCTGGGGTCGTCAGGAGAAAGATCAGGCCGAGAGGGATGGAAATTGTTTGTTCCCATAAACATATAATTAAATATTCGCCCCTCCAGTGACCTCCACCCACTACGGAGCCCAACAAGAGGAGGCCATATAGACCACAGGGGTAGTGGAGAGGTATGCGCAACCACCACTAAATCCGATGGCACCCACGGGACCAAATGAGGCGCCGACCTCGTGGTGGAAGCTTGACCCTAGCCAATAAGAAGACCAGCCGATTGGCTTGACCAGGCCTGTAATAGTCAAGCCGCCCGTCTAGCCGGAATAAGGGACCAAAGAGGCGTGTTGCTAGCTGCAGGGGGCAACTGGACCTAATATTAGTTTAATGTGTAGTTGTTTAGTAATTTTAACGTAATATTTAATATATATATATATATAATTTAGGGTGTGCCTAAAATTGCAACTTGAAAATTTTGTAACGACCAGGATGTAATTTTTTTGTATTCAGTGCAAAAACATAATGTACAAAATCTTATCAAAATTGAACAGTATTTAGGACTTGCTCAAAGATGTTGAATTTTAAATATATTTACCTTTAATTAACATAAACAGTTACTTCCAATTAACATAAAAATTTTACCTTTAATAACATAAACATTTACTTTCAATTACAAAAAAATTACCTTTCATTTTATTTACCTTTAATTAACATAAACATTTACTTTCAATTAACAAAACATTTACCATTAATTAACATAAACATTTACTTTCAATTACATAAAAATTTACCTTTAATTTATTTACCTTTAATTAACATAAACATTTAACTTTCAAAACATAAAAATTTACCTTCAATTTATTTACCTTTAATTAACAAACATTTACTTTCAATAACATTAACACTTAGCTTTAATCAACATTTTTGACAGCCTCATCAAACTTCTTTCGATGATACTCAACCACTTGAAGAAGGAACTGTGTTCTGTTCCTCGTCACGAGTAAGGCTTTCATTGAAGGATTGCATGAGAGCAACTCCTCGTTCTGCCAAATCATTTGTTACTCTAAGAGATGACACAATTGCTTAAGCTTCATTGTAGGTTGCATCACTGGACCAGTCTGCGGGGTCTTTACGAGAAAGGTTTCATCAATTCCCAAAATACTAAAGAAGTTTTAGTTGATTTTGTCACAAAGTCAGCCAATGAACATGAAGAAAAAATTTTTATAGGGGAATCCTCTTTGGAGGCTCTTCGGAACCTTGTTGCACTCTCATGTTATAAATCATGTTTCTCTTCTCTTCATGGGATACTTTATTGTCAAAAAAACTTAGACCTACTGATATCTCAGATAAATACCACAAATGTCGTGAGAATGCAGTCAAAGCAACAGTTGAAACTTCTTTGTCAGCGTAGTCTTCAAGTGTTTTAGAAGCATGAGATCGTTTCTTGGAGCATCACAAGATGACGTACATGTAAACCAATATTTAATGTACACAGTTGTGACGAACAGTGACACTCGTAACAAGTGATCTGCTAACATTCTGACATAGGAGAGGCGGGATCCCCTAATTGCAGTTTGACGGTGCTGAACAGAATAGTTCTTGGAAAAGGCACATTTTTATGGCATAAATTGCTCGTGCCATCCATCGAGCTCGGTGTACTGCTCCAGGTTTACGAAAAGTGATGCCTGGGAGGGAGTACCTCCAAGGAATATAATGGAGAGTTCTAGGAGCTATTGATAGTCTCCCCGAAAGCTGTTTGACTGCAACTGCTGAAGAGCAAATGCAATTAGACCTTTTCTCCTTCTTCTTCTCCCATGTTACCAGTATTTATATTAAGTAGAGTTTTATACTGCGTTTTATCAATATGAGGCCAAGATTCACGGAAATGAGAAAAAACTTCAATATTAGGTGACCTACCAGCATCATGCAGAGAAAATACTTTCTCTAACATAATTTCAAATACGTGATGGCGGCATGCAAGACTCAGCAGATCTTCCTCTAATTCTGTTTCAATTTTAAGGCAAACCCCACCTTTCAATCCAGTATTAGTTGGTGCAGTGTCAAAACACAATGCAACTATTCTATTTTCTAGTCCTCATTTTCTTATTTATGTCAGACAAGCATCAGCAATACCAGAAGCATTCCCAGTATTGAACTTTGGAACAGCAAGTAATTTTGTAATATCTTTACCAGACACTAAAATTGGTAAACGCTCTACAGTCTTCTGAACAGCTCCAGTATAATCATCCATAATTTTTCCACCCCAGTGGAGAGTAAGGGGTACTTTTGGATCAAAAGATGCTCGAATTTCTGCTGCTAGAGATTCACGATGTTTGTTTCTGGCTCGATGAATTGTTCTGTGGCTAATCTGTAACTCACTTCTGGGAGCTCTGAGCAAATTAGATGAAGCCATTGCTGAGAAACGTGAACAGCATTTCTGCTACTTATTTTTGTTCGATCTAGTGCTGCAGCAACTTCTTGCGTAACAACTTGAACACGACCTCTGTTAGAACACCTAGACAAAACAGCCTTATGAGCAATCTCTTGATCAAAATCAGCATGATCACTTTTATCAGATGATTCTCCTGATGATTCTAATTCTATCGATTCATTAATTGTTTTGCTGCTGATGATGTATATGCTTCCTGAAAATATTTCTGTTTCTCTTTTTTGCCATATGCTAGTGATCGCTCAATTCTGCTAGCTTCTTCTTTGAAAGTTTCATGTCTACTCCTATCATTGATCCACGACGGCCTTTTTCTCTTTTGACCTTGTAAGAATAAGCGATCTTCCTCAATCTTAATCAAACTCATGGCATCCTGGTGTGCAATATCAAATAAATCATCCAGTGACTCGCCAAAAATATCACGTTTCTTTGCTTTCAGTAGATGTTGATCTATTTATGTTTTTTTTTTTGAGTGGACTGCCATTCTTTATGAAGACGTACAACTCTCTCACGCACATGTAATTCAGTTGTTGTGGGTATACGTGCTCTTTCCCAAATCGGCAAAATTAAACGAACAGTTTTCTTAACACTTTCCTTCAGACTCATTTGTTTATCAGTATGAAAATTAAATAACACTTTTAGTACATCACGCCTTGATGGTAACTTTGCAGCACTAAATTTTTCTTCACATTTACCAACTAACCAAATATCACTGTAGCGTCTGTTTTCATTGCCATTCTTGGTAGACCATAAAAGCAAAAAAACTGAACAATTACTGTATGTGGCTGAGCAGAAAAACACAGTTTAACACAACCCACCAGCAGTGCTTGAGAACAACGACTGACGTGTCATGTGTGCCAACTGGTGCATAGCTGCTTTCCTTGTTTGTTTACGTTTAAACCTGTACAGACGTGTAGAGAATGTGTGACTAATACTTGTTCAGTAGCTCTATAACTCCACTTATGTGAAATACTTATATAAGAAAGAATGCTTTACCAAGAAACATAATGTGCAGAACTTGACAAATTACTAAAAACATAGCTAAATACTGTAACATTAAATGCTGTTGAGCAAGTCCTAAATATTGATGCAGCTCCTTCAATTTTTTTGTGTTGCATTTCTACATTAAATTGAACAATAATATACCCTGGTCGTTCAAAAAAAATAAAATTAAAAATTCACTTCTATGTAATTGGCACACCCTAATATATATATATATATTTATATTTATATATATTGAATAAACATCAGGATGAATTTAGTGTCGGTTTGTGGATAAAATATACTGATTAATTTATTGTTCGTCCTACATACATGGTAGCTTGTGTAGCCTGGAATGTTAAAAAGATGATGATATTTAACCAGGTTTCAGTTAATATAATACATGTGAATTTATTTTGTAATAATGGTATAATAAATAATAATTTGAAGCAAAATCTTCAACGAATACTGTAAGTAAATAAATTGAATACATACTGTATTATGCAATTTATGCATTATGTTAAGTTTCTTCTCAATACGTAAATTTATGCCTAAAAAATATAGAATTAATAAACGATTACCTGTATAAAAATTTTTTTTTTAAATTTATATCATTAATCTTCGAGTTTCATTAAACAAATTGTTTTCAAACGTTATTAATTACTATAGAATGAACTTCTATTCTATTATTACAAGAATATTGATTTTTGTGTTTTGAACATCTTTTATATAGAAAGAGGATATACGATTTTGATGTCTTTTGTTATGAACAGACAGGTTTTTCATCATTAGAGTTTCATGCAGAACTTGCCGATGGATTAAATTGTTATGTAATTTTAATACACATTATTCTTGGAAGTCTCATTTTTTAAAATATATTATTTTTCTTTTGTTTTCCGAAAAAGTTTCGTTCAAATCATTTTACTTTGGTGTGAAACATACAGGGTATACACAAAGTCCTTTCCCGATTAGATGCTTTAATAATTACAAGAAATCCAAAGAAGACACATTAATGCTTTGTTTTGCATGTTGTTGCATAACACATCAAGTTTATTATGTTCCTCGTTAAATTTCAAAATGTGCGCCGTTATTTTTTTTATGCAGGAAGGATGGGCTAAGGGCGAATGCCCGCAAAAGAAGAAGAGAACCAAAATCAAAGTCCACGGCTTTCGAGATGCGTAGACACTCTGCGTTTGAAAGATTGGAGTTCATAGACAGGGGGAAAGATGGACTGAGGAAGATTGTTCCAGAGTTCACCGGTTGAGTAGATGAAAGACTGAAAATACCGATTAACCCTTACGTTAGAGAGTTGGACAAAGGAACGAGAAAATGTCGAAAGTCTGGTGCGGCGTGCTCTCCTTAAAGGAGGAGGCATGCAGTTAGAGAGTTCAGAAGAGTAATGTCCGTTACAATAGCGATAGTAAAGAGAGAATGAGGCAACATTGCGGAGAAGAGAGAGGGATTGAAGACAGTCAGTAAGAGGCGGGGAATTGATGAGACGAAAGCCTTTCATTCTACCCGGTCAAGTACGGTTGTGTGGGTTGAGGCACCCCATACATGAGAAGCATACTCCATACAGGGGCAGAGAAGACCCCAGTACAGAGACAGCAACTGAGCAGGGATGAAGAAACTGCAAAGGCGATACAACACACCTAACCTCTTAGAAGTTACACGTAGCACATCCAAGCGATATTCGAGATCACGCCATACGTTCACTTGCATATGAGGCGCTCCGGACCACAACCTGCCAAGTGCCAGTGGGGCCAGAACTGAGTTATTTGTACCACTATATTCCCTCACCCTTCCTCTATCCCATGGGCGAGTCAGGGAGCAGATTGTGAACCTGTACGTATGCAAAAAAAAATCCAAAGTTATGGCATTTTGCAAAAGTTATGGCATTTTGCAAGTTGACAAACTTTAACTGCATTTTTCTCCATTTTTTTAATTTTGGCGCTTGGCAGCGTGTCGTCCGGAACGTCTCATATCTCTCGTGACACTGTTGACGGCATCGCAAATCCTTGCACGAAGAGTGTCACTGTCAGCAACAGGAGTACGATACACATAATCCTTTACATATCCCCACAGGAAGAAGTCCAGGGGCGTCATATCGGGTATCGTGGAGGCCATGGCACCGGCCCGTTGTGCCCAATCCATCTTTTGGGAAAAGTGGTGTTCAAGAACGCGCGCACTACAAAATGATGGATGGTTGAAGGTCTTCCAACTGGGGGGGGGGGGGGTCTACAAAGAACTCGAGCATGTCCAGGTACACATCTGCCGTAACAGAATGGCAGAATGGGCCTATCGCCCTATCATGCATTAATCCACACCAAACATGGATAAGAAAAAATTTCGTGTTATGCAACAACATTCATAATAAAGCATTACTGTATCTTCTTTGGATTTCATGTAATTAAAGTTTATAATCGGGAAAGGACTTTGTGTACACCCTATATTTGGTGTATGGATGTCAGTATGATAATGAACGGGTTTACATAGTGTATGTGAAAGCTTCAACTAACAGTGACTGAATTTATGCGATGAATTTAAAATTAATTTTCTAATTTATTTCGGCATCTGGTTATTCAGTTTGTTACTTCTCTTCACGAATGGAATGTTTTCTGCGCGTTAAAAATTTATATATATATATATAAAATTATTTCACGAAAGTAACACGTGAAAAATATTTATGATGAATAAAACCACGAAGGAAAGGAAACACAGAATGGTGCTCAAGCGTTTTCGTCTAATGACATCCTCAGGAACACTGAAGTACATAAAGAGTTACAGCCTATATATAGGTTACAGAAAAAAATAAATAAAAAATAAAAAAAATAAAAAAAATAAAAAAATATATATATATACACATATATATATATATATATATATATATATATATATATATATATATATACAGGGTCTGTCAAAAAAAACTAAGCCAATTTGAAATCGCTATAAAATGCACAATTTGATAGAGATTTCAAATATTTTTTTACACTAAATAAATAAAAGGCTCATAAATAATCTGTGATAATTTTATAACTTTATTTTAAATATTTTAGGAGTTATGCGGTTATTTCTACAGATTGCGAAAATTTCAGTTTTTCTCATTATGTAATATCTTCTTTTTTCTCTTTTTCAGAATTTGTTTAGATTTAAAATTTTTCGTGAATACCTCTAAATATGCCATTCTCACATGAAGATAAAATAATTATAAAGCATTATAGAGTTGAAAAAGGTTATAGTGCAAGGAAATTACTTTCTGAATTCGATTATAAAGGATGGACTAGATCGGGTTTAGATTACTTAATGAGAACTATCGATGAAACAGGAAGCATTGAAAGGAAGGTTGGTAGTGGGCGACCAAAATCAGTTAGAGTAGATGAAAATATTCAGAAAGTGGAGGAACGTATCCTTAGTCAAGAGGATCGACCTGGTAGCCACATGACACCTGCTCAAATATCAAAAGAACTAGAAATATCAGAATCAAGCGTAAGAAGGATCATTAAATCTGATCTGTAATTTAAACCATTTAAAAGAGTGCATGGACAAAGTGATAGAAATGCAAGGGAATCATAATGAACAGTTCTTTTAATTTTATTAAACTAAAAATTATTTACAGTATATCGTAAAAAAAAAAATTTTCATGTTAAGTAGGAGAATCTCACTTTTTACTTAATTATTAATAAAATTAACAATTATGAAGATATCGTCATAAAGATTTAAAGGATAATAGGTGATTACCTATACTTTATTGTGCACAAAATTCAACTTAATTAGATAAATGGTTTTGTTTTAATAAAGGTTTGAATTTGGCTTAGTTTTTTTTGACAGACCCTGTATATATATATATATATACACACAATAAACGGAGATATAAAAATTAAAATTAAAAATTAAACATTAAAGGATTGTGGGAGGAGCATACAAATTTGTAAGGAAAAACTACCAATTTTTAGCACAAGATCAAATGAATTGTTTCCAACCAATGTTATAGATAATTAAAAAAAATAAAAATACAAATTTATACTGGAAATCTGCCCAGGTTTTAGCACTCTACCTTTCTTGTTTAAGTTCGATGTATATAAAAATAAATTGGAAAATAAAAGTTATTAGAGTAGCATACAAGTTTACCAAAGATTTAGCGTTCTACCCTTCTTATCTAAATCTGTTCTGAAGGAATTCAAAACAACAGGATCGAGTTGAAAAACACCTTTGCTTATGTTGAAGTTATTTGTAAGTTGGATAATGGCAGACTCCGGAATACATCGATGCCGAATTAGAAAAAATCAACGGTATTGGAAGTGATCTGTTTTATCCATCTGCGTTTATGGAATCTTGTCTCAACAAGGCAAAACGAACTTTCTATCGTGTGAATAATAACACTCGTACTTTGTCAAAGAATATTTTAGTACTTCCATTTTTCCCGGGCTTTTTAGGCATTGCTAATGTACTTAAACTTTTGGATATTAATGTAGTATTTTCATATAACAATATTGTGAAAAATATCATAATAAAAAATAGCCCTACCAATAATTCAGGTATTATCTATAAAATTGGTTGTAAACAATGTGATTCCTTTTACATAGGTCAGACGGGAAAGGATTTGCACACACGTATAAACCAGCATCAATATTCCGTTAGAACAGAACAGTCGTCCAGTGCCCTTTTTGTCTATTTGTCAGAGTTATCCAACTTACAAATAACTTCAACATAAGCAAAGGTCTTTTTCAACTCGATCCTGTTGTTTTGAATTTCTTCAGAACAGATTTAGATAAGAAGGGTAGAACGCTAAATCTTTGGTAAACTTGTATGCAACTCTAATAACGCTTATTTTTCAATTTATTTTTACATACATCGAACTTAAACAAGAAGGGCAGAGTGCTAAAACCCGGGCAGATTTCCAGTATAAATTTGTATTTTTTTTTTTTATTATCTATAACATTGGTTGGAAACAATTTAGTTGATCTTGTGCTAAAAATCGGTAGTTTTCCTTACAAATTTGTATGCTCCTCCCACAATCCTTTAATGTTTAATTTTTAATTTTTATTTTTATTTCTCCATTTATTGTATATATATATATATATATATATGTGTGTGTGTGTGTGTGTGTACATATGTATTTTTTATTTTTTTTCAATTTATTTTTATATACATCGAACTTAAACAAGAAGGGCAGAGTGCTAAAACCCGGGCAGATTTCCAGTATAAATTTGTATCTTTTTTTTTTAATTATCTATAGCATTGGTTGGAAACAATTTAGTTGATCTTGTGCTAAAAATCGGTAGTTTTCTTACAAATTTGTATGCTCCTCCCATAATCCTTTAATGTTTAATTTTTAATTTTTATTTTTATTTCTCCGTTTATTGTATATATATATATATATATTATATGTGTGTGTGTGTGTGTGTGTGTGTGTGTGTGTGCATATGTATTTTTTTATTTTTTTATTTTTTATTTTATTTATTTATTTTTTTCTGTAACCTATATATAGGCTGTAACTCTTTATGTACTTCAGTGTTCCTGAGGATGTCATTAAACGAAAGCGCTTGAGCACCATTCTGTTTCCTTTCCTTCGTGGTTTTATTCATCATATATATATAAAATTTTAAAAAATTTGTGTATATATATATATAAATATATATATATATATAAGGTGATTACAAAGGCTTTGGCAACTCCAAACTTTAATAACTTTAGATGTACACATGAGAAGAACAAACTGTAAGCGACATATGAAAACATAATTATTAAAGTTTTTAACACATTATATTACAAATTTCTAGACCTCAACATAACCTCCGCCATCCTTATTGATACATCATTCAGTCCGATTTCCCAAAGATCTGAAAACAGTCTCCAGTTGCTACTGAGTAATTTCATGGATTTCAATTGTGATCCTGGCCATAAGTGTTGCATTTCGGGAACAGAGAAACTTCACGACGTTTGGCAACATAAAAGACTAGCCAAAAATCAATGTCGATTTCGTTCTCAGAAAGTCGTGCAAGTGGGCCTTTCTTTTTTGAAAAACTAATAGTCATTAGCAAACGATACACTGCAATGTTGCAAGATTTCTTTATCCCTGTACTAAGACGATCAAATCTTTCAGATAGCACCTTCTTTCAGCAAGACGGAGCTCTTTACCACTATGCTTTGAATGTGCGACAGTTCTTGAATGAAGTCTTCCAGCCAAGTGAATCGATAGAGGTGGACCGATTGTTTGGCCACCTCGTTCACCTGGCCTGTCTCCTGTGGACTACTTTTTATGACCCAATGTTAAAGGTGTTGTTTACTTATCAAAACCACATTCTTCGGATGAACTTATGGCCAGGATCACAAAGGCAGTTCATAAAATCACTCAGCAGCAACTGGAGTGTGTTTTCAGGTCTTTGGAAAATTTGACTGAACGATGTATCGAAAAAGATGGTGGTTATGTTGAGGCCTACAAATTTGAAATGTAAAAATGCAATGTAAAACTAATAATTATGCTTTCATATGACGTTTACAGTTTGTTTCTATCATGTGTACATTAAAAGTTTTTAAAGTTGTACAATGACTTTGTAATCACCCCCATATATACAGGGTGTTTCATAACATGTGGGAAGCACTTTCAGGATGGATTCAGGACCTGAAAACAATGAAAAAAGTCTATATAAACACATGCCTGAAATCGCTTTGTTTCCGAGTTACAGCCCGTTATGTGTTCTAGTAAGTATCCGCCGTACCTTTAAAGGAAGTGCTCAAAATGACCGCCTTGCGCTTGAATACACGCCTGAACTCGCCTCGTCATAGACTGCCTGAAGCGTTCAAACATTCCCGGTATTGCTCGGATTTTCTGGCATCCTTGTTCTACACGTTGGCGAAGCATTTCAACGTTGATGCGGATATCCGATCCACCACTAATATAGATACACAATTATATTAAATAATTAAATATATTGAAAATAAATATACATCAAAATAATTACTTTATGTTCTACGGCGCAAAACACTAAACTCACACGTAATCGAGTCTACAGTAATATCATTATTGCTTTGCACTACACGGTAAATTCATCCTACCATTACTTCACCGCTCAAGGTGTGCGGTCGCCTATACTCGATATAAATGGCCTAAATATCGTTCAATACCATTTTTGTGCCCACATTACATTCGGTTGGCAAGTTATCTTTAAACACGGATAGAATACAATCAAAAGCACGTACAAAGTGGTCATCGTTAGCCACAACATCATTATTAAATACAAGTTTATAAACACTCCTTTCCAATCGAGGGTTTTTTCTTACCGTCCCGAGCTTTTCAATCGTGAAATCTTCTTCACTCTGCATAGCGGCAATTGAGATAATCTTTCAAGTCGTAACGACAGCTACTCATTATATAGAGGTACAATTCTTTAGGGTGAACAGTGTAGGCGAGCTCTGCCCCGTACCGCTCAAGTCCTTTGTACCAAATTTCGGGATATTTCGAAGAGTCTAAACCTTTTAAATATGCATCCAGCTCTAGACCATTCTCGCTTTGTTCATTCCTACATTCGATAAATCCGTCGAGCAGAGCGGTGTATGCGTATTCAAGAACCTTGTCAAAATTAATCATATCCGTAACACCAGCGTCTAATATAGGCTTCAATTTGCGGAATCCTACGATTTCAAACATTCTGACGAGGATCAAACGGTTTCGCGTAGGGACAAGAACGTTATTATCAGATGCATTCTTCCACATCAATCGTATATCGATGTATGGCTGATCGTTATTTATAGAGAACATGCAAACAACAGCATATGAGGGGGGCATCACTAATCTGTTCTGTTCTTGTACCTACATCTGCAGGTATTTTATAACGGTCCTCTCCCCACTTCTCAACTATCACGAAGACTCTATTCATCTCCTCAACACTTAAATAAATAACATTACGTTTCCTTGCTTGCCTACAAGTCGTTTCAAGTATTAGTTAATGGCACCGGTTTCGCGACTGAACCGCGCAATGACTTCGTCACGGACACATCGTACACATCGTTGAGAATGTTTCTCAAAGGAAGTTCCATCGTATTCGCACGTCCAGTCGGTTCAAGCTCTGAGATGACTATGAGTCACAGGTGGGCGGATCGGCTCGACGGGCGGAGTGAGTCACGCCGATGAACCGTGTGCGGGTTTTTTCGAACTCGTGTGTTTCGGAAGGGTGAGGTACACGGGTGGGCGGCTGGATGGGGGAAGCGAGTCACACCATAAACTGCTGAAGCGTGTACGGGTTTGTTCCAACATGAAAGAGAATACTTGTGCCCCATTATACTGGGCAAACAGAATTTTCCGCTACATGAAGCAATACCGGTTTTAATGTTTTATCACTCACCAGACGTTCATTTCCACAAACTAAACATCTTCACAATCCGGTGCACTATTTGAGAGAAACATATTCCCATATTTATCCTTTTTGTTTAACAATCGATACTCGTCTCTAAAATCTGTTGAAAACTCACACAGGCCATTAGCCACAACCTTAATACAAACCTCGTCATGATATATATTAATATAGTGGTAAGATTTTTCATTATTATAAATAAGAGAAGATATCATGAACCCCCAGAAAATACAGCCGACCATACTGCATAATAAAAATCAAAATAATAAATAACATTATATAGCAAATGTCCACTTTTTGTAAGTGAACCTCTGCTTAAATATTCCTAACCGAACCACACTGCATTATATAATGAAATAATTCTGCAATATTTTCTATACAAACGCGCTAGCGTTAGAAACAGTTTCCCTAGTTATACACTGCACAATTAAAATTTTAAGCAAAAACACTGCTTATGACAATGAAATGTAATTTCAGAATAAAATTTAACCAATCAGACTTTCCATAAAAAATAAGATATTATCTATGGTATTTGCATTAAAACTCATGAAACAAAAAATAAAAATCAGCCTACCTGTAAAAAAAATAAATAAAGAACCAAAATGAATTTTTCAAAAGTACTTACTGAGACAATTTCTGTCTTTTGAATCAATATCTGAATAAAACTAATCTAATCTAAAACTAATCTAATAAAACTAATTTAGTTTAAATTAAACCAACAAGTTTAACAAATTTATAATATAATACAGGTCTCACACAATATATATATGGCAAACAAAATAAAAACGAAACTAAAATGGTTTGAAAACGAACAATTATAAATTAGCAGCCCTTTAAAAACATTATTTTGGAATCGTTAACCTTAATATACAGGGTGTACATAAAGTCAGGATCTATTTTTGTGAAGCACTTGGAAATTATATGGAATTCAATCATAAAATGATAAAGTGGTAACATTTATTAAATAATTAAGAGTAGGATTCGACGTGACGCCCATCAGTATCCCTGCACAGCAAAAATCGTTCCGCAGCATTTCTAAACACATTCTGGAGCATTTGCGGGGTTATGTTATCTGCAGCAGTTCGTATACGTGTACGTAAGTTTTCAAGACTCGTAATCTTCGTCTGATAGACGTGCGATTTGATAAAGCCCCATGCAAAGAAAGCAACAGACCTTGGCCAGCGAGATCACCAGATTTAACCTCTTTAGATTTCTTTGCATGGGGCTTTATCAAATCGCACGTCTATCAGACGAAGATTACGAGTCTTGAAAACTTACGTACACGTATACGAACTGCTGCAGATAACATAACCCCGCAAATGCTCAAGAATGTGTTTAGAAATGCTGCGGAACAATTTGAGCTGTGCAGGGATACTGATGGGCGTCACGTCGAATCCTACTCTTAATTATTTAATAAATGTTACCACTTTATCATTTTATGATTGAATTCCATATAATTTCCAAGTGCTTCACAAAAATAGATCCTGACTTTATGTACACCCAGTATATTATATTAAATTATTCATTCATTCGACGTTCACCTTTACCCAAAAGAATTGAGTGCATAGAATATAAACACCGATAACAGACCCTCACCAAGCCACAGAGTAGGGGATGGGCCTCCTATCCACCCAAGGTCATGCCACCCATCCCCCAGGCAGGCGAACCCCGCATCAGGGAGATTGAGGGAAGAGGACGGGTGGATCACAGTTAACAGGCACTCTTCACGGAGGGTTCCTCAACCTGTCTTCGCGGCAAGGCCACCAGTGAGGAATCTCACCCTCTTTGTGTCGCGAATTCAGCTCTCAAACGACGAAAGCGATATTCGACACATGATGGAAGAAGTCAGTGGTGAATAGGGCGGAGTGAAAAACTCATTTTTCGAATTTTCAAATTGGCTAGTGTGGAAAATGTGTGGAGTAGTGAGGAAATAAGCTGGTATAAATTTAAAATCATAACATTAATATCTTCAGGTGCCACAATGACCTTCAATATTGAAAAAAATTGAAAAAAGCAGATTTTAACCAATAATTACAGAAGAGTCCACGATGCACAATAGACAAGAATTTATTCACACTCGTATAAAAATAGCTCAGTCAACCTTCAAAAAAAGTTTCTATTCTCTAAAAACAGTTTTCTATAGTCAGCTCACTCAGCTGTCACGTGAGTACCTCGGTTCAGTGTAGCTGTCGCTCTCGTAGCAGGTGGGTGTTCTGTTGTTGGCGTTACTCAGATAGTCTAAACTATATTTCTTATATATTTTGCATTTCTGTATTGTGTTGCCCTAAGTTTGCCATGTACTATTAACTGAAATTAACGTATAATTGATATTAGCTCTTTCTTTTTCAGATTTGTATACTTTCAAAATGTCTCGAGTTTGTGCAAAATCAACCAGGGCCTCAACTGAGTGCCCCATGTTTGGTATGGGGGAAGATTTGTGGCACAGGAATCTTCCTACATACGAAGGAGTTTTTAAATATTACTTGTTTGTAAGAAACGATTTGAAACAGAATACTAATAAAGATCCTTCAATATCTCAAATATTAGAACAAGTTGTTGATAAATTGAAAACAATTTGGGAAAGTGCTTCCGTCCCAATTCTGTCAGACAGGCGAATTGAAACAATGTTCAGAAGCTACCACGAAAAGTATCGTGTCATTATGAAGCCATACCAAAGCAGAAAAAATTCTGAAGCTTACAAAGCAAAGATTGATATGTTCAAAAAAAGCACACACGAAACTTTTTGACATTGCAGCGTGCAAATGCAAAGTACTAACACAATGTTCTTGTCCCAAAGAAAAAACGGTTCCAAAGGAAGAAGTGACGTTCCTCTTAGATCAAAGGAGTGAAAGAAAACTGTTTATTGATAGAGTAGATATTACACTCTCAAAGAAAAAAGCATCTACGTTGCTAAAAAGCAAAAAGAAGCTGTGAGGCTCACCAAAGAATCTTCACAGGAGAAATTGCAGGATACAAATGTTGAATTATCATCATCGACATCAAATAGTGAAAGTGAATCTGGCGAAATATCAGACGATACATTTCCAGAGCCAGTTAGCTCGAAGAGAAAGCTCGAACAACCTGAAGAACAATTATTCAAGAAAAGGAAAACTACAAATCTACCTTCAGTGGCTACTGCTTGTGACAGGACTGCAGTTTCAGATCGGGCTGCAGCATTCATTGTTAGTGCAGTATTGCAAGATATTGGAGAAGTTTCTATTGACAATACATCTGAAGTAGTGGATAGGAGTAAAATCAGAAGAGAAAGACAAAAGAAGAGATCAGAAATTATGAAAGATCAAAATCAGGTCCCAATCAGAGGAATCTATTTTGATGGTCGAAAAGATTCTACACTCTTCCAAGAAAAAAAAGAGTCCAAAGTATATCAGAAGAAGGTAACAGAAGAACATATCACTTTAGTGAGAGAACCTGGTTCAGATTATTTGGGCCATTATTCTGTGAATTCTGGATCAGCTGAAGAAATATGTAAAGGAATGTTTGAGTATATTGGAAATAATGACATGAACCTGGAAAACCTTGTTGCCATTGGATGCGATGGTGCAGCAGTCAACACTGGAGAAAAGGGAGGCGTTATAAGGCTTATAGAATTGAAGCTGAAGAAACCAGTTCAACATTTAGTGTGCCAGCTCCATGCCAATGAATTGCCATTACGCCATTTAGTTGCAAAGCTGGATGGAAAAACATCTGGCCCCCGCGGATTCAACGGTCCTATTGGCAGGGAATTAGAGAACTGTGAGAGTCTTCCTATTGTCGAGTTTGAAAGGATTGATGCTGAGGAACCAACTGTAGACTGTGAAGATCTTAGCACCGACCAAAAATATCTAATTGATATTCATCAGGCCATAACAAAGGGATATTGCTCTCCAGATCTTGCTCATCGTAGTCCAGGCAAAATGGCACATTCACGATGGCTGACTACAGCAAATCGTTTGCTTCGTCTATACGTTTCAACTGTAAGTCCATCTGAGAACCTCATGAACATTGCTTCTTTTATAATGAAGGTCTACATCCCAATGTGGTTTTCTATTAAGCAAAGTACGTCTTTTGTCAATGGCTCAAAACATGTTTTCAAAACTATTGAACTAACAAGAACACTGAATGACGAAGTAAAGGATATTGTAAACCCTGTCATACAAAGAAATGCATTTTTTGCAAATCCAGAAAATATTCTAGCATCAATGATTCATGATGACCGCAGCGCCATAAGAGAATTAGCGTGGAGGCGAATAAAGAAAGCAAGGCAAACAAACAAAGAAAAAGTTGTGAGGCGTTTCACAGTACCTGTTATTCAATTTGAAGCTACTGATTATACTGATTTAATTAATTGGCAAAAATGCATTGTCACTGAACCACCTGTGACAAGACACCTGACAGAAAATGAGATTGAAGAATTCATAGAAAACAAGAGTACCCCTCCATTCGAGAAATTCCCTTGTCATACACAAGTAGTAGAAAGAATGGTAAAATTAGTGACTGAAGCATCATCAAAAGTATTTGGATTGAACGCGCGAGATGGCTTCATAAGATCAACACTTCAGTCACGTAAAAAAATGCCATCATTCGAAAGTAAAGCTGAATATAAAGTTTAAATAAAACGTTAATAGAAAAAACATGCGCAAGGATGGGTGGTTGGGAGGGCATGGGTGGAGCTCGACACGCAGCCACCTCCTCGTGGTGAGTTCTGGATTATTTAGATCATTTATCAAAAGAACATTGATCTAAATAAACTAAGAGCTGCGTAATTCAGTAACTATTTTGGTAATTGGAACACTTAATATATAATAATAACAAGTAAGTTTCAGTTATTGTACTAATGCAGAATATAAGAAAATCATTATATTTCACTTTTTTCGACGGCTTTGTGGCACCTGAAGATATAATTTCGCAGGACTAATATTTATGGACAGTCATTATCTATAGCACCCACATATTTTCCGCACTAGCCATATTTGAATTTCGAAAGAAAAGTTTAAAAACCTCATTTTCGATCCGCCCTAGTCAATAAATTAAACACAAAATCTCCGTATTATAACTCATTTAAAGTAATAATTAAAGGTGTAAATTCTCATTTCAACCCGTACAATAGAAGTCAGTGGCCAGAAGATATTATTGTTAAGGAGTTTATTCACTTTTCCAGGAGATTTGATAACAGGCAAAATAATAATAATAATAATAATAATAATAATAATAATAATAATAATAATAGGCGCCCAAACGGTAATGCCTGAAATTTGTACTGTGTCAGTGTCAGTGGAACAGTTTGGATTTATGCCAGGAAGGAGAACGACAGATGCAGTTTTTGCATTGAAACAGTTGGCAGAGAGGTACAGAGAGGGGCAGAAGGCGTTGCACATGGTTTTTATTGACTTGGAGAAGGCATATGATAGGATACCACGGCAGGAAGTTTGGAGATGCTTGAGGGAAAAGATGGTACCAGAGAAGTATGTTAAACTGATCAAGAGGATGTACAGGGGAGTAACAACTAAGGTGAGGAGTAGCGTGGGTGTGTCAGAGAGCTTTGGGGTGGAAGTTGGTCTGCACCAAGGATCAGCTTTGAGCCCCTTCCTTTTCAATGTGGTATTCTATGTGTTGACGGACAGGATTAGAGGGGAGGCGCCGTGGTGCATGATGTATGCAGACGATGTTGTGTTGAGTGGAGAGACGAAAGAGGAGGTGGAGCAGCAGTTGGAAAATTGGAGAGAGGCGTTGGAAAGTAGGGGGATGAGAATTAGCCGAAAGAAGACCGAATATATGAGATGTGATGTGCAGCAGGACCGAGGAGGGGAAGTGACATTGAGTGGAGAGCGTGTTAAGACGGTGGAGTATTTTAAATACTTGGGGTCAACAGTGGATGCAGAGGGGGGAGCAGAGAGAGAGATAAACTGTAGAATACAGTCGGGGTGGAAGAACTGGAGAAACGTATCAGGGGTGCTCTGTGATAAGAGGGTCCCAGTGAAACTGAAGGGAAAGGTATTCAAAACAGTGGTGAGGCTGGCAATGTTGTATGGAATGCAGACTGCGCCAATGAAGAAGAGCAATGAAAGAAAAATCGATGTGGCTGAAATGAAGATGTTGAGATGGATGTGTGGAGTGACGAGGAGGGATAGGGTCAGAAATGAGCATATAAGAGGAACCGTGAAGGTGGCGGAAGCATCTAAGAAGGTGCAGGAGGCCAGGCTGAGGTGGTATGGACACGTCAGGAGAAGAGAGGAGGAGTATGTGTGGCGCAGAGTGCTGGAGATGGAGTTGCCGGGACGGAGAAGAAGAGGAAGACCGAAGACAGATGGAGGGACTGTGTGGTGGCGGACATCAGGGAGAAGGACTTGGAGGAGGACGTAGTATATGACAGAGGAGTGGAGAAGACGAACCAAAAACAGCGACCCCATGTAAAGATGGGATAATAAGCTGCGGAAGAAGAAGAAGAAGTATATATTAATCAGCCAGTTGGCTTTTCTTAGAAGGCATAAATGGCATGTATATAACCTTCGAGCGAGTTAAAAGCGTACATACACTCACCGACTGTACACCCCTATTATCACACACACACACACACACACACACACACACACACACACACACACACACACACAAAAGCATCACCATCAATCGTATAGACTTTGAGGAGCGCCAACAGGAGATGGCGAAATGAGGGCTACGACTTTTAAAAGGAGCTCACCCATCAACAGGAGATGGGGGCTACGACTTTTTAGGAGCTCACCCCATTAACACCGCGTATCCGATATGAGGGCTACAACCAAGCGTCCAAACGATTGGTGGTGAAACCAACCATCAACCAACTCCTGGTAGACCGTCAATAAATACGTCCAATAGACAGACCTATTAAACAAATAGGATTATTGCAACGTTCCTTCATGTTGTTTTTCTCCCTTTCTCAGTTGCCGTATGACTTGCCAATTTGCACTTATTTATTTAGCAATTATTTTGTCTTAGAAATCCGCTTTAGAAACCATGCAAATGATATAATTAAATACCGTGTACAAACAAAGAGGAATAAATAAAACGCCAATACATCATTCTGATTATTTAGATGACTTAATGGAAATAAATATACAATCGGGCATATATATGATCAAATAATAGCATCATGAATGGGGAATATATAATCAATTGCATATTAGTACAGGAAAAATATATGCAGATATATTAAATATATTGAAAATATACGAAACGTATAATCAGTTGCATATTAGTACAGGAAAAATATATACCGATATATTAAATATATTGAAAATATACGATACGTATAATCAATTGCATATTAGTTCAGAAAAAATATATACAGATATATTAAATATATTGAAAATATACAAAACGTATAATCAAATGCATATTAGTACAGGAAAAATATATAGTTATATTAAATATATTGAAAATATACGAAATGTATAATCAAATGCATATTAGTACAGGAGATATATATATATATATATATATATATATATATATGAAATAGGATCCCTCCTAAGGAGACGTAATTTTACATTTAGGATAAAAACGAAGACGTAGAGCAAGAAAGTCATTATATTTGGCTGCAGCCGACGTTTCGGGCAACACTACCCATTTTCAAGGCCTAATAAAATAAAAGGCTAAAATTAATGCATGACAAAAAAAATAAAAAAATTATACGAATGTCAAAAACAAACTAATTCATAGCACAGAATAAAACCACTTAAAGAATAAAAATTAAAAAGCGTAAAACAAGCATAAGCCAAAAACAAATTAAAAATTATATACAGGACAAATAACACATGATAAAAGTAAAACTTTAAAACTAAAAACATTCAAACAAATTAGTTAAAAATTAGTTAAAAACTTCACTAATAAAAAGTTAAATGAAAAAACGCAAAAGTGCACGAAAACATACCATGCTCACTTGACATCCTCAAACAACTGAGGCGAAAAGGAGACAGGGTCAAGGGGAAAACAGAAAAATTTAGTTGGTAGGCATTCTAATTAATATAAAGGGGGTAACAGCTGGAATCAATATTTAAGCTGGAATTCAGAAATTTAATGCACAAAGATTCATAAATACGGAGAGAGGACGGACATTTTAATGATTTAAGAATTTTAAAGTTATTAACGGAAATATCAACTTTACACTTAACAGAATGATTTCTAATGGCAGACTGTTCCTTTTTAGATAAAACTTTCCCTGTCCTATGGCTAATACCCATATGGGTATACCCATATGGGTGGTTTTATTCTGTGCTATGAATTAGTTTGTTTTTGACATTCGTATAATTTTTTTATTTTTTTTGTCATGCATTAATTTTAGCCTTTTATTTTATTAGGCCTTGAAAATGGGTAGTGTTGCCCGAAACGTCGGCTGCAGCCAAATATAATGACTTTCTTGCTCTACGTCTTCGTTTTTATCCTAAATATATATATATATATATATATATATATATATATATACAAATTAAATATATTTCCTTTATGTTCTACGATGCAAAATGCTAAACTCACACGTGATAGAGTCCACATCCACATCGCCATTACTTTGTACGACATGGTAAAACCGTCCAAGTATCATTTCACCGTTCAACTGATACGGAGGTTTATACTCGACGTAAATGGTTTTCATATCATTTAATACTATTTTTGTCCCCACTTTACACCCTGTGGGCAAGTGATCTTTAAACACGGCTAGAAGACAATCAAAAGCACGCACAAAGAGGTCATCGTTAACCACAACATCAAATACAAGTTTATAAACATGCCTTTCCAATCGATGGTTTTTTCTTACCGTCCCGAGCTTTTCAATCGTGAACTCTTCTTCACTCTGCATAGCGGCATTGGAAATCTTCCAAATCGTAACGACACCTATCCACTATATAGAGGTACAACTCTTCAGGGTGAACAGTGTAGGCGAGCTCAGCTCTGTACCGCTCAAGTGCTTTGTACCAAAGCTCAGGATATTTCGAAGAATCTAAAACTTTTAAATATGCATCCAAATCTAGACCATTCTCCCCCTGTTCATTCCTACATTCAATAAATCCGTCTAGCAGGGCGGTGTATGCGTGTTCAAGAACCATGTCAAAATAAATCATATCTGTAACACGACCGTCTAATATAGGCTTCAGCTTACGGAATCCGACGATTTCAAACATTCTGTCGAGGATGGAACGGTTTCGTGTAGGGACAAAAACGTCATTATCAGCTGTGTTCTTCCACATCAGTCGTATATCAATGCATGGTTGTTCGTTATTTATACACAATGTACAAACAATGGTATATGAGGAGGCATCACCAATCATCTCTCTTATTGTACCTACGCCATCAGGTATTCTATAACGGTCCTCTGCCCACCTCTCAACTATCACGAAGATTCTATTCATCTCCTCAACACTTAAATAAATAACGTTACGTTTGCTTGCGTGCCTGCAGATCGTTTCAAGCACATAGTTAATGGTGCCGGTTTCATGCCTGAACACGCGCAATGACTTCGTCACCGAGACGTCGTACGAAGCGTTGAGAATGCTTCTCAAAGGGAGTTCCATCGTATTCGCACGTCCACTCGGTTCAAGCTCTGAGATGACTACGGCACGTCCACTCGGTGGTGCAAGCTCTGAGATGACTATGAGCCACAGGAGGCAGGATTGGCTCGATGGAGCGGGGTGAGTCACGCTGAAGATACGTGTATGGGTTTGCTCGAACTCGTATGCCCCGTGAGGTACACTGGTGGGCGGCGCGGGAAGAGTGAGTCACACCATAATCTGATGATACGTGTACGGCGCTGATCCAACATGAATCGTTGTATCCCATTATATTGGGCAGGTGTTTTGAGAAATTTTCCGATACAAGAAGAAATAACGGTTCTTATGTTTTATCACTCCCACTCCCCCCAATACGCACCAGACATATTTTCAAAGGGGATTTTCACGAACTAAACACATTTTATAACGGTTTTAATGTTTTATCACTCAACATTTCCACAAACTAAACATCTTCACAAACCGGCGCGCTATTAGAGAGAAACATATGTTCATATTTGGTCTTTTTGTTTAACAAGCGATACTCGTCTCTAAAGTCTGTTAAAAACTCACACAGCCCATTAGCCACAACCTCACTACAAACCTCATCATGATATATATTAATATAGTGGTAAAAATACTTAAGATTGTCCATGATGACAAGATTTACATTTTGAACCGTAGGGTACGAGTAGTCGGTATGGTGTAATATGATATAATACCGCTTGTCACACCACTCATCCAAAAGAATCACTACCCATAACTGTTGTTTATCTTCTGAACGTGCTGCTTCTTCTACCTCGCGGTATATGTGTGCCTTTATAAAGCTTAGCTCTATAACATACTTCAATACATCGTCTGTACTGCGAAATCCTACAACCCCCTCGCCAGAATACCCGTAGAGTATTTGAAAATCTCGGTCCTTCGCACGGTTCAATGCAGCCTTAAAAGAGGCAAAGGAGTGTGGAATAGGGAGTTTTTCAGTATCCACCACATCTATGCACTTTGTAGAATACCACTTCATAAATGTTGAACACGCAATATTAAAGGTAGCCATTACTATTTTTCTTCTACGAGAGAGAATACACGTCTGAGCTCAAGGGTATACAGAGGTCAACTGAGCACGCAGGGATAGAGGCATGCTCAAGTTGCGGCATGACTCACGTTGCCGGTCTTACAGTGGGAGGGCTTAGCTTTTTACTGTACACACGCACGCACGCACGCAAAGGAGAAAGTGAAACGCTAGTTGAAACACGATTTATTTAATAAACGAAATATTCAATGTATATATATTTACAAACACGTGTAATAAATAAGCTAACAATAGACATATCAAAGTTTACGGTATCCAAAGAGCACGGTATCATAGGTACCAGGCACCTGGTAGCGTTTCCTATAGGTGTTATGGGACACCTTTGTACCCCTAAGTTCCTTCATGCCCCCCAGCTTCTGTGCTAAAAAATTGTGGGTGTCTACAGTCAGTTGGGGCGGGGGGTCGCCCTCATCATCTTCCAAGCACACTAACTCCTTCAACGAATCAAAGTTAACGACCCGCCGATTCGCATGGTTAAGTGTGGTACACTTAGCCTTCACGATATACTTCGTATCATCGCCTATCTTCACCCGTACCCCATAGGTTTTTGGCCCCGTTGACACAAACGAGTCTGCGTATGCGATGTCTCCATACTCATCCTTGATCTCGTCAGTTAGCTCTCCGAGGAACTCCCCAATAGCAGGCAGGTATTCACCCCTCCTCCCTGTGAATATCACGCTATCTGTATCGGCATACAAAACCCTTCAACCAAGAGAATGCAATAGGCCCCAAAGTTTGACGCGTGCGTCTGTTGTGAAGCTGGCCACAGGAATGTTTGTAACCCATGAGGTGTCTGTGGCCAATTCGGTATTGTTGTACTTTATTATGGAGGTATTACCTACATTCACAATCTCCATGACCTCTTTATCAGGTGCGTTGGCGTAATCCCAGACTTCACTATAACTTTGTGCCGAATGAACGTTCCCTTTGCCGGTATTCTGTGCAAATTTTCCCCAAAGACTGTTTAGGCACAATTTTGCACTAAAGCGCTTGCCAGGGTTCTTTACAATTTGGGTACGATGAAGCTGTATACCTTCACGGTCAGGGTAACGTTGAATATAAGACGTTTTTTCATCTTCGCTATCAACTCCTCGCGGATATCCTGACGCTTCAACCTTATCCTTCAAAAAAGCATTTATCTATGGTGTGAAAAGGTTGGGTAGCTTCTGAAACCTCCACACCTCATGTATCTTCATTATTCTATACACATGGCGAAAGGCTAGGGCCAGCTCAGGGCTTGTATATACACCTCTGATCTTACGCTGGTGGGGTGTATGGTCACAATCACCATTGTTCTCTTCTGCGCACTTCACGCACAGGGGAAACATGAGCTTGTGATCTATAACGACGGGTAAGATCGGCATCCATAAATCGCGATGGGGGAGCACGTCTACGAAAGAGAGTCCAAACTTGGCTGAAAACTCCTCGATGGTTGGTATAGCGGGACCCACCATTTTTTCAGGTGCGCCTACGGGGTACGCGTTGTTCTTCATCACGTAGGGGTATAATGAACAGAAGTCGTAGTAATAGAGCTTCACACCCTCCGTAGGCGGAAAGTATAGCTTGAAGGGATTTGTACGCCCTCCGAACAAGCTATCACCGCATTTGAGAGGCTCCAGCACCATTGAACGTTTGATCGTGTTTATTTCTTCACGGTACTGTCCATCTGCATCCATTCGCGCATCATAATCATGCACCCATAAAACTTTGTGAGTGAACTGGGATCCTATAAGTTGATCGCCGGTGCGGGTCTACGCAAGACAGTCGGCAGGAGATCTACCGTGGACATCTACGATTCCTCACTCAGGGCGGGGGCATCCGTGCCACTAGCAGCCGTTAAAGGAGTGCACAGTCTTCTCGCCAGTGGAACGGTTTCAACTCAGACAATCAACCCAAAAAACACGACCATTAACCTTTAAGGGTACTTCGCCCGTGTTGCGAGCATGCTTTATGTATACACCTGTCTGCTGTTGTAGGTGTATGAGCCAGTAAATAGCCTTGTGACCATAACTGCAGGGGTTGTTTCTGTGGATAATGGCTAAGGTGTCTTTAGGCATGAAATTGTTCTTGAACACCGTAAAACATAATGAGGCGATGGTGGTTGCGACTTGCAACGGATCGCTTTTGAAACGGCATATGTACATCCTTCTAAAGGCTTGAAAGCATACTTTAAGCACGCACACATCATTCACGCAAAAACGCTCACATTCATCAGCTATATTATAAGGATTACATTCATTAAAACTGTTGTAGTATCGATCAAAATCTTCACGCTCATCTGTGCTCATACATTCATAGTTAAAGTAATGTTTGGGTGGAGGTAGTCCTACGTAATTTAAAGTTTCGCTAGTGAGGAATGTGTAAGGGAAATAACCTTTTGAAACTTCAGCGGATACGCCCATTACCTTGGGTAGCTTTGCTAATTTACAAGGTGTGAATAATAAAGTGTCTTTAAACTGTACATTACCTTTTATTTGCATCTGTATTAGTTTGTTGCCTCTTTTCAAGGGATCACCTGTAAATATCTCAGAGGACTCGTGCTCAAGCAACTCCTTATAAAGGAACTGTGTGTCAAATTTTGACCCGTTATGGGCGAGAATATACACAGTCATTTTTTTTAACTTGTCCGCTAACTTGACAATATAGGACACAAAGAGTTTTACAGGGCTATCGTGTGCAAGCGTTTTAAAAACGTTTGTCCGTTTACCACATTTGTAACACTCATCACACTCATTCTCCATACACTCATCACAGATAACCTGGCTCACAAGTAAATGCGGAATAACCTCTTTGGTTTCAGCTTTCGTGTATGTTTCTATATCGTAGTACAGTTATACAAGGGTTGTTTTTAGGCTTGGCATCTTTCATATAACATACATGCTTTACTCCAACCGCCTTATATTTCTCATGGCATGCAGAACAGTAAATTTCATCACATTTGTGCTTTAAATTTCCCCAATTATCCATCATATGAAACATACCGCTTTCACAGATTCTCATTTTCCGGCACGTACCATTTGATTTATGGAGCTCAAAACAGATATTATTGAAAAATGTGCGTCTACACACATTACAATTTCTCTTCTCAGCGACAACTACACGGCTTTCGCATTTGGCACTTTTACACTGCTAACATACCATGTGGCAATCTTTACAATGTTTCACTCTATAGTCCGCAAACTCGATACACCCCTTACACAAATCATGATGTCCATATTTTCGACTTTTGTCATAACTTGCGTAAAGGCACCTTATATTACGGATGGGGAGATACGTTGTCCCTGACATTCCTAAAATAAGTAGGGGTCTTGTACGATCTCTCACACAGCTTTTAAAAACATACACAGTTCTACGACGATCATCCAGTCCAAATACAACTATACGAACATTCATTTCCTGTTCTATCCTTCTCAGCTCTTCAGAACCCATATTACAGTCAAACTCAAGTTTACAGTCTAAAGCTAGTTTACGGGCATGTCCCACTACCGTTGGTAGCCAAATTTTTTGGGTCTGTGTATTTAGTACAATAAACATACGACCTAAGACTACTGCTATAAAGCCGCAACCACGATCGACGTTTATATGCCGTCTAAAAATGGTCTGAGAATTGAAGTTAAGAGTATAAGGTGTAACGCTATGGCCCGCAACACGGAATACACGGTCAATATTTACCGTGAAGTTGTCCATATTGAAGACTATACTACTTTGAGAGGCCTGCATTATACGGCCTAATATATACTCTATATCTTCAGCGGCCAAACGTCTGAACGGTATTACCACCCAAAAATCATCTCCATCTCTGTCATTTCATCCGAATCCAAAGGACAGCCTCGTCCTGACTCCTCGCTACTGTGGAGGATGAATAAGGGTGTATATTTGAGGAAGTTACTAATGTGGGGGTTGTGACTAAGACGTTGAGGCGCAATCCTGGAGCGCTTTATACCTGACGTGGAGGGTTCTTCATCACGCCTCCGCTTTGAACTGGTGCATGCTACAGGTGTCGCTGGTGAGGGCTCGTCGGCGGGGGATGACTTTGTAGCTGGAGGGTCAACGGGGTCGTCCGTGATGTCGATGATGGGGAGCTGTACATCATCATTCACGGTTCTGTGGAAGAAGAAAACAAAATATAAGGAGCAGCACTCGTTATTTGTAATATTTTGTAAATGGGCCACCTAGGGGTGTGATGTGTTAGAAATGGAATCTGTAGAAAAATTCAGATTCACGAGCCCATCCACAAGTATTATATCTGGACCTACAGGATGTGGTGAAACGGTGTTTATGCTTAAAATCATTAAAGAAAAGGGGGAGATGTTCTCAAAATTTGTGCATAAAGTTATATGGTGCTATTTGACGTATCAATCAGTGTTCAACGAGTACCAAGATGATGTTTTGTTCCACAAGGGGGTCTGTGACGTTAATTCATTAAAGGGAAATGAACATACAGTCATTGTAATTGACGACCTCATGTTGGAGATGGATAAAACGTTTGCCTTGACATTTACAGTATTCTCCCACCACTTTAAGATAAGCGTGTTCTTCATCAACCAGAATCTATTTTTCAAAAATAGATACATGCGCGATGTGTCGCTAAATACGCAATATCTAGTCTTATTCGCGCAACGTAGAGATGTGTCACAAATTGGAGTATTAGCCAATCAAATGTTCCCGAATCAGCGTAAGGAATTTTTTGAGGTTTATAAAGAGGCCACAAACCAGCGTTATGGGTATTTGCTTTGTGACCTTCACCCGCGAAACACATTTAGGGTGCTTCTAAGAACGAATATATTCCCAAGCGAGCCTGAAACGGTGTATATTCCAGAATGAGAAATAGGCTAAAGAAATACCGTGAATTAATAAAAATCTATCAACGATTGCCACGAGCGCTGCAACAGATATTTGTTAAAAATATTGACTGTGACTTTTTAAAATACATCTGTGATATCTGTCTTAATGTTATAAAATGTAATGTACCAATGAAACCATCTCAGAAGACTCGCTTACATCGTTACAGTAACATAATACGAGTGCTCGCTCATAAAAGTCAAACTGTGGGTAAGAAAAAGCGCATTATTGTACAAAGAGGAGGATCATTGCTGCCCATCATATTTTTAGTTTTGGGTCCTTTACTGACTAGATTGATATAATGAAGAAGGTGGTTGTGATTCCGCACGAGGTGTATGCTTCATTACAAAGTTCAAAGACTCCAGACACGGTCCTAGAGCCCCGTAAAAGTAGGCTTAAAAGAATGGTAAACGAGTTGCTAGCCCTATTAAACAGTGAAACGCCGCCTGATGTGAAAAGGATCTTGTACCAAGAGGCTTTGCTGAAATTTCTTCATAAGTACGAAGATTATAAACATCCTACAGAGCTACCTGTGGTTATTAGAAACAGCTCGAATAGTGCTGAGCATAGCGACACAGGACCTGACCAATCAAAGAACAACGGAACACAACACATCGAACATGTGCTAAAGAACAGCCTCCCACATACATTGAGGAATAAAGGGTTAAGTCTTTATAAACTATTGAGTGATGACCCCATCATACAGTGGACCGATACAGGCGAGGTCATTGTTGAATGAACAAGGGTACAAGGCTCCAATATCGGTGATATTGTTCATGATCTGGTGAGAAAGTCGGACAGATCAGCACCAACAGGATGGAAGCATATTAAAGCAAGACTACAACAAATAAATGTCCCCAAAACATTGATAAGTAATCTGAATAGGTTAAAAGACTTGGACCAGGTCACGCATGTGTCACAACTGAGTACGCCATCACCCCCAGCAGTAGCAGTGTCTCTGAAGAGGAGAAAGAGGAGAACAAACGGTCAACCCTACCCACGTGCTACTAAAATACGCAAATGGCTAACATATTAAGTAAACGCTATTATGACATTTCTAACCCCGCCTCCTACGGTGGCATTAATAGATTGTACAGAGGTGTTTACGGAGTAAGGAAAAAGATATTGAGAGATTTTTGCGGGGGAGGATGCTTATACACTTCATAAACCGGTGAGAAAAAGGTTTAAAACAGCCATGACAACAGCTGCCTCGATTTACTCTATTTGGCAGGCGGATTTAACACACATGCAAAGATATTCAGTGTATAACGACGGTTACCGCTACATCCTATTCATAATAGACGTATTCTCTAGATACCTGTGGTTAATACTTGTGAAAAATAAATCGCCTGAAACAGTTGCTAAAGCGACCAAAACGTTGATGTTGAAAGAAAAGAGGATTCCTGGCTATTTTTGTACGGATATGGGGAAAGAATTTATGGGACGCGCTTTTCAGAACATGCTGGCAGAGTTTAATATCAGCTATTACACTACCAATTCTATACATAAGGCCTCTTTAGCTGAAAGAGTTCAACGTACCATAAAGGAACGCATGCACCGATATTTTACACATAAAAACACATACAGATATATAAACGTTCTCGGCTCATTGGCTCATCCTACAACCGCTCACACATCACACGATTGGCACAACGCCTAACGAAGTTTTAGAAAGAGGTACGCGCCAGAGGTGAGAAGAGATGCACCACCACACTCTGCGCGTTTCAAAATCAATGATTATGTAAGGCTATCACGTTCGGGAATAAATTCGCGAAGGGTTTGAGCAAGGATGGACACGCGAGATTTTTAAAGTTAGGGCTATGAGACCTAAAGGTGAGGTAATGATGTATTACATTGAAGATTTGAATGGGGAAGAAATCGCAGGAGGCTTTTACCGCGAGGAGTTGCAGAAAGTGGCATTTAATTTAGGAAAAAACGTGTTTAAAATTGAGAAAATTATAGGAAGCAAAGGCAGGAAAGAGAAAAATGTACCTGGTGAAATGGCTGGGTTACCCAGAAAGCTTCAACACCTATATAAAAGCTGATGCAATAATGAAGCTTAAATAGTATGCAACATGGCGCCTGACCATTTCTACGTCACACTCCCGTCCTCCTCGTCCCTCTGTACACCCTAACAACACCCTCGCCAACTTTGTGACAGAACTCCATGGACCCATTGAATTGGAGCGTGATTCGTATGAGGTGGGGTTATGTGAACTTCAGTTAGCCACCAAATTTTTAACTCTTGAAAATGAACAAATCATATTTCTGATCCATAGAAGAACGATGAGTGCGAAAAATAGGCATAACCTTAGACAATACTATTCGTTCAACCTGTGCGGTGAGAACGGTACTATAGCACAAATGTATCGCTAGGAATCGGGCATTATGATACAGCCATGGACATTGTGACGGGTTAAACAAGAGTCTTGAAAAGTCGTACTTGACAAACGATTTACTTTTTGAAGTCGTAAACATAGACACGCCTGCATGCACATTGAAGCTAAAGTCAACGCTTAGTAGAAATATTAAAGATAAAGAGCTGTTCACAATTGTGGCTGAGGACCGATATAGCGCAGCCTCCAAAGAGATACCTTTCACGAGGCACAGCATGACTTGTCCAGCTTAATGTATCAATTGAAGATGGAGAAATTGGGTGAAAGCTCTCCGCCCCCAGGCATGTGCTATATTTACAGCAATATTGTAGAGCACCAATTTGTTGGGGACACCCAGGCACGTCTGCTGCGCATTGCGCACATCCCCAACCATAGAGGGAAAAGTTTGAGCATTACATATGACAAGCCCCATTATGTGAATGTTGCGACTAATCTATTAACCATCTCGATATATATAAGACGATTGAGGGAAAAAATTTCCCATTCGGTGATGGGAGCTTAACAGTGAAACTACACTTTCGTCGTTTATAATGACTCGAAGACCGTTCGCAGTATACCGAGGAGTGAGGTACCAGCGTGGGAGTGGTCTTGGTCCATTTTTTCATCCATACTACGCACCGCTGTCCCCTGTTGAAGAGGGGGCCAGGTACCTAGGGCGGAAGGCGTTACAAACAGGTTTTAACGCGGCAGAAGACATAATGGGGGCACTAAGCCTAAAGAAGCTCTAAAAAAACATTAAAACGTACAAGATGAAATCATCAAAGATGCAAAGAGAAAAATGCGTGCGGTGGAAAGAAGAGATCTGCCAGGAAGAAGGGGTTACCATCACGTGGCGTTAAACGTAAAAGGAAACAAAAAGAAGTGCTCTAAGCGCATGAAACCTATGGCTGATCATTTTTTTAACTGATATAAGTTGAGGTCACTACTCTCACGAATCATAAGTTGACTAATACTTGTCGTGGGAAGTGGTGTTATTTCTGACTCGTCATGGCGCGTTTCATCCATCCGTGTAGTTCACAATGCTGTAAATCGGAACTGTCCCTCTTTGATATGCCCCCCTCAGGTCTCTATTGAGCATAGTGACTTTATTACAATTAACCCATTAAACACAATTAGTTCACCCAGTGCCCATATAGAATTCGTGATACCCAGCTCAGGCCCTTACTTTTTTGATCCGAGCTGCATGCACATGTACGCTAAACTGCGTATAGCCCATTCTGATGGGACGGACTGCGATGATAATTACTCTGCCTACCCTGAAACCAACTTTTTACACTCCATATTCAGCCAGTGTGAAGTGTATTTAAACCAGGTTAACATCTCGGCAGGACGGGGTACTACCACCTACGAGCCTATCTGGAAAATGTCCTCAACTTTTCAAAAGAAGCGAAGGAACCTTTTTAACAGCCGAGGGGTATTACCACACTAAAGATGAAAATGGAATAAAGGATAAATTTAAAAATTCTAAAAAAAAAATATACGAATGTTTTGGGCGCTTGCATACAGACTTCACATTCCAGAAGTTGCTTATGAACGGGGTGGATATGAAGTTGAAGCTTACCCGCACGATTCCTGAGATCTGCGTAAATCTGGGGTCTGATCAAGAAGAAGGCGCGAAACCCGTTGTGATACACATCATGGAAACGTATTTGCGTATACGCCGTGTGAAATTAAGCTCCCCGAAACAAATAGAAATTGAGAAAGACTTAATACATGCCACAGTAAAATACCCAATTAACAGGGTACAGATCAAACTGTACACGGTCCCCGTAGGCTGGCGTCGAAGCAGATAGAAAACGTCACCCTAGGCGTCCTACCTAAAAGGATATTAATTGGCATGCAGGACCATGCCTCGACGAATGGAAAATATAAAAAGAGTGCCTTTAAATTCGAGAATTTCGGCCTTAAAAATATTACTCTACACGTAAATGGGGTTGCTCTGGGAGGGACATTGAATACGGACTACTCATCATATACTGTGTTCCCGCTCTGCGCGAGAGCATATAGTAGTCTGGCTCATAATACAGGCGCCTGTGACGAGCTTGGTTTTGGTGTAACGCAGAAAGAATTTGTCGAAGAATTTAACATTTATTCATTTGATATTACGCCGGACTTGTCGGCTGGTACAGATACGCATTTAAGCCCACAGCAGAGTGGGAATATCTCAGTTAGGTTGGAATTTGCCAAGCCTATAGACGCGCCTATAAGTGTACTAGTTTACCTCGAGGCACAGGCATTGATCGTTTCAGGAACGTGGTCACAGACTTATAGAATGGATGCGCGTACACTCCAGAGAGTGTGTTTGCGAAGAATAAAATATTAAATCTGCCAAGTACGGGAAATTGGTACGGGATTATCGTTAACACCGACATTGTGGGGTTCGGGGTATTCATTGGTTTGCAATCTATTTTAAAACTAGGGAGAGAATGTACTATTTTGACTCACTCGGATTTCCGCCATGGAATGATTCGGTAATTGTGAAGTTTATAGCCCAACTAGGCGTGCCTGAGATTGTTTGGTCCCCATATCGTTTCCAAGGATATTATACTGAAACATGCGGGTTGTATTGCATTTTATTTCTCATGCACATGTCACGTGGGAAGAGTTTTATGGATTTTTAAAAATTATTCGATTTGTGCGACACAAATATGAACGATAAAAGTGTATGCAAACAGATAAAAAAAGGTTCCCATACGTTAGTACCCCCTGTTATGTGTAAACGCATATATCTATATTGTGTAAAGTTGTATATACGTTTCTAACTGCAGCCATTAAGATTTATTTATCGGATACTGGCCCCTTTTTGTACATGTTTTCTACCATTTAATAAATGAAAATATATTGGGTTTTGTTCTTAACCTCAAAAATACTTACATTATCTCCTCTACGATCTGGCACTCGCTAGACCGAATGTGTGCCAATACCTCGATATCTGTATTCAGATCACTGGGTTGGCTGGGGGGAGAAGCCCCCATTTCATTTATCCCCCTTTCATCAAAAGTAGCTATAGTACGCCCTAGCTCGGATTCGGTCCTGTAACGATAAGTAAAATAAATGTCACGAAATTGAGTGCAGATAATTCGTTTTGTGTCCAACATCAGCGTTGGTTTAACGAGAAAATTATTGTTAAAACTAATATATATATATAAAACAGGGACATAATATAACCTAACCCAATGTAGCCTAACCTAGCCTAGCCTAACTTATTGTTTAAGATTCAAGTTGAATGTCAAGCACCGATATTATAACCTCCACGTCTATGGTAATTAAAATAATGAATAATGCTACGAAATTGAATGCAGAAAAATCATCTTATAAAAATTCCACAAGAAAAATACAAATAAAAACACGCCACATATATAATATATATATATATATATATATATATATGTGTGTGTGTGTGTGTATATATATATATAAGGAAACATAATAATTAAAAATATTTTTCAAAACGCTTTTATTGCAGTCTTTTATAAGTTAACACCGAATGAAAGTAGATTACTAATTATAAACGAGAAAAAGTGCAAACTATTTTTCAAAACATATTATGACACTTAGAGGGTTACCACGCAATATATATATAATGTTATAATGTTATAATGTTATAATGTTTCAGACCAACAAAGACACTAGGATCCACTCATGGCTGGTCTACCTAACTCTGTTCGTAATCTTGTATTGTGTATGTCCTCCGTGGTGGCGGAGGGGACCTACAATTTTACGTGGGTTCCGAACCACAAGAACATAAGAAACTTATTTAAAAACTGCCGGTAAATTGGCAACGACCAATTTTTACGAAACTAAATAATTATCAATTTAAAAATAATTAATTATCGGTTTAAAACTAAAGATAGAATCTCTCGGTCCAGAGGAGCAAGTCATAATAGACTACTATCCACAAATATGTTACATTCTATATCTATTTATAACGGACATGCAAATATATCAGATCCAAAGAATCCAGTCAATTTCATTACGGTATCCATCAAGTCACGGTCCATATCGATTGCGGAGCAAGTCAAAATTTACAACCATATACATTATCAATTTAAAAATAATTAATTATCGATTTAAAACTAAAGATAGAATATCTCGATCCAGAGGATCAAGTCATAATAGACTACTATCCACAAATATGTTACACTCTATATCTATTATATAACGGACATGCAAATATATCAGATCCAAAGAATCCAGTCAATTTCATTACGGTATCCATCAAGTCACGGTTCATATCGATTGCGGACCTCAAGTCAAATTTACAACCATATACTTTACAATATATACACTTACGAGGAAAAGTGTAGGTGTGGCTGTAAAGACTGTACAGTAATGTAGAAATGTGTGTGCACCCATTATGGGTCTCTCATTTAAAGGTGTTTGTGGGGCAAGTGAAGATCATGAGTTTTTCAATACCTCACAGTACTATGGGGGGCACCGCTCGGCAGAGGAATCTCTTTAAATGGGGTGTGTAAGGACAGAGAGTATCCCCTAACCCAAGACGCTGCCTCCCTATATCCCACAACACTTGTGTTGAGCTGTGGGATCTATCCCCACAAAGCCTTAATTTTACTACCTTAAACTATACCCTTTCTATCAACATGCGCGTCCAATCGATTCTTAAACATGTTTATAGACGTGCTACTAATTACTTCTACTGGCAAACTATTCCAGCTATTTACTATTCTATGCGTCTCCCCCGTCTATGGTAATTAAAATAAAGAATAATGCTACGAAATTGAATGCAGAGAGAGAGAGAGAGAGATATATATACAGGGTGGGCCGTAAGTTTCCATACATAGGAAAATTTAAACGTTTGGTCTTCACGTGCGTCGGTATTTGGATCAGCAGTTTCCGGATGCTTGGATTGGTCGGCGTGGTCCTGTGGAGTGGCCTCCCAGATCCCCAGATCACACCCCCCTTGATTTCTATCTTTGGGGGCACTTGAAGGCCATGGTGTATCAGGAAAAGATACGAGACATAAATCATCTAAAGGAACGTATCACCAACGCCATTACAAGCATAACGTCAACTGTGCTAATGCGTGTTCATCAACAGTGGGGAACACGTATTGAAATGTGTTTTCAAAACAATGGCAACCATGTAGAGCATATTATATAAATAAAAATGGTTGTCCATAAAAAAATGTTTATTTTTCCTATGTATGGAAACTTACGGCCCACCCTGTATATATATATATATATTATATATATATATATATATATATATATATATATATATATATATGAGGGAACAGACAATAATTAAAAATAATGGGGTTAAGTTAGGTTAGGTACATATAAGCTACTCACATTTCATCAGTTTCTTTATTGAACGGTTCTTGCATTTCACCACAATTTTCGGCAACACTCTGTGTTGATAAAATTTCACCCCGATCTATAGCATTGAAAGGGTGAAGCGCTGTGTGAGCGTAAAAGTCTTCATCCCAATCAGATCGGGGGAGTTGTACGAATATAATTGACTCATGTTGTATAAATCACTAGCGGAAAATGAACGAAACTGAGGCTCTGCGTCGAAATTCTCCCTTTATAAGGGAGCCTGTGACCAACCCACAAAGCACATTCGCTAGCATCCTATTGGCTGACGGTGAAATTTTGGGCGAGGCTTGACGCGTAGGCTCGTATAGCATCCAAACAGAGGTCCTGGGAACCGTCCACAGGATGTGGTTGGTTGCCCCGTGAAATCTGGGGCGTTTGAGATGCCTCCATTCGGGAAGAGACGCGTTACGACTCGATTCTCGATCTTGTATTCGAGAGAGGGAGTGAGGGAGCGGGAGATGGAGAAAACGTTTTACAGCCGTACCTGTTAATATATATATATATATATATATATATATATATATATATATATATTCCGACTTCTGCGTTCACGTAAATTAATTTTTAAAAATTGTGGGAGGGAACCCACCCCATTAACCGCTGGTTATAGAAATACAACTCAATCGCGGAAAAGGCCTAAGTTTATTATTCACATTTTAAATTCGATGTTATCTGTCACTTCCCCGCCAAACTGATAGCTTCACTGCTTGTAAGCAAATTTTTTTTAATGAATAAAGGTTTAACATGCGTAATGCGTATATATATATATATATATATATATATATATATATATATATATATTACCATCAACTTGTTAATTCACGCATGACATGGGCTTTACATTCCAATTTTCAGAACGAAGATTAATATAAAATATATATTATTTTCCATAAATGTTTAAGTCCTTCTACTGCCGTCAGTTTTTTCCCAATCCGCTTTGCTTCGAATTTATCTGCACCGGGTTTCGATAATGTGAGGCAAGATTAGAGGCGGATTTCGAGCCTTTTCGCGCTGTTTTTATAAGAAGTTAATAAAAATGTGTATATATATATATATATATATACAGGGTGTTTGAAAACTTTCTGTACAAATTGTAATGGGGGATAGGCAACACCAAGACAAACCCTTTTCGTCTGTAAGTGTATGTCCGCTGGCGTCACCATTCGGCGCGAGAGTGCGCCACTGCAATTGGCTAAAAGGTGAAGTGGGCTAGACTCGCGCTTGCCGCGGGCATTCTTAAATCGGACATAGTACGTGTAACATGGAGCGCTTCACGACTGCTGAGATGGCTGACATGCATATGGTGTATGGGGCGTAGGCCTGTTCAAAAATCAACTTTTTCTTATTTTAATAGGTTTCTGTACATTTTCCCATGCTTTTTGACCTGAAAAAGCCGAAAATCACAACTATTTTGACCTAGGATGTTGGGAAGCATTGCCGCATGGAGCTTTAAATTTTCTGCCTTGAAATCGGCCAAAGCGCCAATTCCGGGGTCCCTTGAATTATGTTTTGCACTTTAACTTTTGATCTAAACAAGATAGAGCAACGAATTAGGTATCAAATGAAAGAGCATAAAATTAATAAATAATAATAATAATAATAATAATAATAAATAAATAATAATTAATAATAATAATAATAATAATAATAATTATCTATCATTTTTCAGGAAACAACAGAAACTCAATCAGAATCTAGAAAACCATCTACAAGTTACAACTTCACAATGGCATTAAGCAAGGAGCTGAGGGAGCTCCGTGGGCGCACAGTTGATATCTCAGAACCTCCACGTACTGTCCACAGGCAGGTGTCAACTGGGTCATCTACCAGATCTCTCACTGAAACTTTCCTGGTTGGATACCCTTCAGCTTTTATCAGTGGTTCCCAGCTTCCCACCAACAGACAGGCGTTCCAGTATTTCCTTAATCTTCAGAATTTACCGGAAAATGCAGCGAGGCCCATGGTTCAAGACCTTGCATATGAAACAGTTGAATCTATCATCCCATTCTGGCAGATGGCTAGGATCAAGACAATGACCAAGTACAACGCAATGAAGCTCTTCATGAAACTACATGAGAAACATCGTGCTCTGGTGAAAAGCAAAGGAAGAGCAAGTAACCCTGGAGGAAAAAGAGGAGCATTTGTGCTGGAATTAGACAGCCTGTTCGATATAGGAGCTCCAGATGCAATCCAGGAAATACAGAACAACAGACTGTTATCCAGAGAGAAGAAAGATGAGGACATCAGGTTCTACGAAGACCAAAAGACTGAGAGGAAAGGTCATATGTCTGGTCATGACAAGATTTTTTAGACAAGATCCCTGCAGCAAGCAGCGAGGAATGAAAGACTGCAGCATAGACAAGAACAAGGTAAAACTAATTACTTTGAACGTCACAAAAAGTTTTAAGTTTTACTCCATTGCGATATTTAGCATGTACTTAACAATTACTGTCTTAACATGTACTATTTTACAGCTGCAGCAGAACAAGAGGCAGTTGTTCATGTGGATGACATTACCTGGGGTGACTCAACTGACAACGACGCTAACACAGAGGACATGGATTACGATCAGCCTCCTCCTGGATGTTCTCACCATCAAGACACTGTGACTAGTGTGACTTTGACGTTTCCAAGGAAGGTCATGGAATGTGATGTCATCTGCAATACAGCTGATCGTCTTGGTTTATCAGACAATCAAGTTACTGCCATGGTTTTTGCCACCTTGAAAGCTGGAGGGGCTGATCTGGATAACTTCGTCATCTCAACCTCAACAACACGTCGCAACAGAATGCTGTCCAGGTATAATATCAGCCAGAGTCACATGTCCAAGTTTTTTGAAAACCCCCGACAGTACGCTGCCTTACACTGGGATGGAAAGTTGCTCAAAGATGTCTTGGGCAGTGAACCTGGAAGTACCTCAGAGACTTTAGCTGTGCTAGTGTCTGGTCCACTTTCATACACTGAAGGAAAGTTATTGGGAGTACCTGTCATCGACAATTCTTCTGGCACAGCTCAGGCTGAGGCTTCAATGGATTTACTGGAGACATGGGAACTTACGGATAATGTTACTGCCCTTGTTTTTGACACTACATCCAGTAACAGTGGAGTTCACAGAGGAGCTGCCAAACTGCTAGAGAAAATGCTGAACAAAAAGGTGTTTTATCTGGCCTGTCGACATCACATCCTGGAAATCCTAGTAGGAGCAGTTTGGGAGAAGCTGTTTGGGAAGGTGAAGGGGCCAGATAATCCCTGGTTTGAGCATCTGAAGGATGTTTGGACGGACTTGTCCAAGGAAAACCCAAAGATGCTGGCTATCAACAGCAAATGGCTGAAGGAAAAGAAGAAGAACAGTGAAGAAATACTCCAAGACATTCTAACAGCAGAAAGGCTTCCAAGAGCCGACTACAGGGAAATGGCTGAACTGACAGTCATTGTTCTTGGAGGAACGCCTCCTCGAGGTATTCACTGGAGTCGACCAGGCGCCATTCATCAGGCCAGATGGATGGCCAGAAACCTGTACTCCATGAAAATGCTGATGTTTGCAGATCAACTTGAGTACGACGAAGACACTGTATCAAAGCTGGAAAGACTCAACACCTTCCTTGCGCTGTTCTACACTCCTGTATGGATGATGTCAATGTCTGCTGCAGATGCTCCCGTGAATGATCTAAGTCTAATCGAGGACATGTTGAAGTACAAGAAAACTGACCCAGAGCTTGCTGATGCAGTACTTAATAAGATGGAAAACCACAAATGGTACCTGACGCAGGAAGTCGTGCCATTTGCCCTGTTCAGCAGTAGATTGAGTGACACATTGAAGCACGACATTGCTGCCCAGTTACATGCCACTGAGAAGCCAGACAGCTTCAGAACAGGAAAGCCTCTATTCCAGAGAGTCACAGCTAAGACCACCCTGGTTGATCTCATTGGCCCAGAATCACATTTCCTGCTGGACACACTGAACATTGGATCCGAGTGGCTTCTGGAACCTGTCACGTCTTGGCCACAGAATGAGGACTACAGAAAAGCGTTGGACTATGTTAAGAATCTGAAAGCGGTGAATGACATTGCTGAACGTGGTGTCAAGATGATGAGCGACTTTGCAAATGTCATAACAACAGATGCCAAGCAAAGGGACTATCTCCTTCAAGCTGTGGAGTTCAACAGACGCCGCTTTGACAGCTTCAAGAAACAAACTCTCAACAACTGACTGTGTAAATGTCATTATGAAATTAATCATCATGTAATGCTTTCACTTCTTGATCGATTAGACTTGTGACAAAATGTTAATCTCAAATTTGTGTCATGAATAAGGCGCCTTGTCTGCCTTGAGTGTGAGAAAACGAATTTTGTGATATTTCTGAAATCTTTGTATGTACCAATGTGACATTTCTTGTTCCAAGACTATCATAATTGTATAAGTTAGAAAGAGGATTAAAAACACTTTAATTTGGTGCCTATTTTGTTGCTCTATCTTGTTTAGATAAAAAGTTATAGTGCAAAACATGATTCAAGGGACCCCGGAACTGGTGCTTTTGCCCGATTTCAAGGCAGAAAACGTAAAGCTCCATGCGGCAAAGCTTCCCAACAACCTAGGTCAAAATGGTTGTGATTTTCGGCCTTTTCAGGTCAAAAAGCATGGGAAAAAGTACAGAAACCTATGAAAATAAGAAAAAGTTGATTTTTGAACAGGGCTAATGGGGCTGCCAATGGAAACGGAAGAGCTGCTGTGAAGTTGTACCGACAGTGCTTCCCAAACAGACGTGTGCCAAACCACCAAACGTTTGCGCATTTGCATCGGCGACTGCGAGAAACTGGAACATTCCATGCAAACATGCATGACACTGGTCGGGAGAGAAACGTGCGCACTCCTGACATGGAAGAAGAAATCCTACGGCGATTTGAGGACAATCCAAGCGCAAGCACGCGAGGTGTTGCACGTATCCTCGGTGTGAACCACGACCTGGTCTGGAGAGTGTTGCACGAGCAGCAGTTACATCCGTTTCATCGTCAGAGAGTCCAGGCATTACAACCTCGGGATTACCCTCTTCGTGTGGAATTCGCACGCTGGTTTCTGCAGCAGACAGCGGTGCAGCCTAATTTTCCGGCTTATGTGCTGTTCTCAGATGAAGCCTGTTTCACTCGTGAGGGTGTGCTTAACATGCACAATTCTCACGTGTGGGCTCATGTAAATCCACATGCTACACGGGTGCATGCTCATCAAGAACGGTTCGCCGTCAATGTTTGGGCGGGTATCGTCCATGGCAAGTTGATTGGGCCGTACCTGCTGCCTGCCCGACTCGACGTCATGAGTGCGCACGTTTCTCTCCCGACCAGTGTCATGCATGTTTGCATGGAATGTTCCAGTTTCTCGCAGTCGCAGATGCAAATGCGCAAACGTTTGGTGGTTTGGCACACGTCTGTTTGGGAAGCGCTGTCGGTACAACCTCACAGCAGCTCTTCCGTTTCCATTGGCAGCCCCATACACCATATGCATGTCAGCCATCTCAGCAGTCGTGAAGCGCTCCATGTTACGCGTACTACGTCCGATTTAAGAATGCCCGCGGCAAGCGCGAGTCTTGCCCACTTCACCTTTTAGCCAATTGCAGCGGCGCCCTCTCGCGCCGAATGGTGACGTCAGCGGACATACACTTATAGACGAAAAGGGTTTGTCTTGGTGTTGCCTATCCCCCATTACAATTTGTACAGAAAGTTTTCAAACACCCTGTGTATATATATATATATATATATATATCGCCAAAATTATATATTTTTTATAGGTGTGCTGCTGGTATGTGATTGCCTGGGGATTATAATTTAAAATGCGTATCATAAAATTGGAAGATATTTAATTACCCATAAGGGACAGGCAAAGGCTTGTGATGGACTCTGCCGCTTAAAGTCAAATATATTTGTGGAAGACACTAATTATACTGGCTCAAATTCGGGGTGATTATCGGATTGTCGCTGTTTATTTTTTCAGGGCAAAACCGTGTGGGTGGTTTTTTATAGGAATGTATATTTATTTTCAATACATTTTGTGAAATTGAATTTCACTAATTTGTCTAAATAAAGAGTGATATGGCAGTGTTCATTTAATTCCTTTTCGTTGTATATATAAAACGTTGTTATTATTATTTAATCATACCAAATGGTTGGTTAAACCTTCTAATTCAACGGGGAGTTTAATCCAGGATGTGTCAGATATCCCATTCGTGGAGAGGCGTACTGTTTCTCGATTCTGTATTCGCCCGAGAGGGAGATTTTTATCTTTAAATGTAACCGATGATAATATATATATATATATATATATATACAGGGTGTCAGAGAATTATCTGTACAATTTTTGGCTGTTATTAAAAGTCAACCATGAAGTGTAGAAATTCCAGTGTTGTCCCATTTTACAGAGAATCTCATTAAGTTTTCTCTGATACCACGTATTGACAAGTTTTTTAGAAATGTACGCGGGTGACAGACATTGATTATTTAAAAGCAAGAATCACAGCTGCTATTGAGCGAATTGATGTGGATATGCTGCAGCGTACATGGCAACATTTGGAGTATCGATTGGGTGTTTTGCGAATCACTAATGGTGCACATATCGAATGTTTGTAACAACGTTACTTTAATAAAAGAAACTTTTGAAAATACAGATTCTAAATAATCTTGTTTACGAATTTTACGTGTGTTATCAAGAATTTTATTAAAAGATGAAATTGTACAGATAATGTTCGGACACACTGGAATTTCTCAAAAACTTGTCAAAACTTGGTATCAGAAAAAACTTAATGAGATTCTCTGTAAAATGGGACAACACTGGAATTTCTACACTTCATGGTTGACTTTTAATAACAGCCAAAAATTGTACAGATAATTCTCGGACACCCTGTACATATATACAGGGTGGGCGGAAAGTAGCTCCCTATTTTGGATTGGTAAAAAAATACGTATATTATCCATTTATTTCAGAAGAAATAATATGAAAAGGTAGGCATACATGGTAGGTTTTCTCTAAAATTCAATGTGGGCTCCAACTCTTTCCACCAGCTTCTGGAGCCGCCCAGGAATGGCGTCCACTGACTTTAGCAGGAACTCCGGCGGGATGGAGGACATGACTTCCCGAATTCGGTCCTCCAGTTCTTCCAATGTCCTCGGTTTGGTGCGGTAGACTTCTTCCTTTACCCACCCCCAAAGAAAGAAGTCGCACGGTTACCGCTGAAAAACGGCAGAATCGGTTCAGTGTAACGGTGTGGTGTGGTATGACCTCAGATCAGGTTGTGGGCCCGTTCCTTCTGCGCAACACCATGAATGCTGAGCGGTACCTTGCTATGTTGCGAAACGAGGTCTGGCCGGTTGTCAGCACATGGGAGAACATCGACGATCTGATATTTATGCAAGATGGCGCCCCTCCGCACTTCGCTCTTGTTGTCCGTGAGTGGCTGGATGCCCACTTCCCTGGGCGTTGGATGGGTCGTCGTGGTCCACATCAATGGCCAGCCAGGAGCCCCGACTTGACACCGTGCGACTTCTTTCTTTGGGGGTGGGTAAAGGAAGAAGTCTACCGCACCAAACCGAGGACATTGGAAGAACTGGAGGACCGAATTCGGGAAGTCATGTCCTCCATCCCGTCGGAGTTCCTGCTAAAGTCAGTGGACGCCATTCCTGGGCGGCTCCAGAAGCTGGTGGAAAGAGTTGGAGCCCACATTGAATTTTAGAGAAAACCTACCATGTATGCCTACCTTTTCATATTATTTCTTCTGAAATAAATGGATAATATACGTATTTTTTTACCAATCCAAAATAGGGAGCTACTTTCCGCCCACCCTGTATATGAAGGAATTAACGGGGTTAAAATTGATATGCCTTCTAAGTCAACGGAGTGGGTTAATCCAGGGTGTCAGATATCCCATTCGTTGAGAAGCGCCCTTTTTATCGTTTCTGTGTTCGACCGAGAGAGAGAGAGGGATCCTCTTTACACCCGTACGAATTGTTCTCTGGCTAGCAGCCGGGCCGGGGTTCGAACCCAAATTTTTCGGGAAAAATGCATGTATCGGCTCGTCTTTGCATCCGTATGAATTGTTCTCTGGCTAGCAGCCGGGCCGAGGTTCGAACCCATTTTTTTTCGGGAAATATGCATATATGGGCTCGTGTTTGCAACCGTACGAATTGTTCATTTATTTATTTATTTTTCCGTACGAATTTTTTTACGCCCCACCTTAGCCCTAGGGGGATCATTAGGGCACCCTGGGTAGCGAGGGCCGGGCCGGGGTGCGAGTCCAATTTTTTCTGATCATTAAAGCATCCTGGGTAACGAGGCCCGGGCCGGGGCTCGAACCAGCAACGTGGATGCCCGAGGCGGGTCTCGAACCCAATTTTTTCCGTACGAATTGTTCATTTATTTATTTTCCCAGTACGAATTGTTTTACATCCCACCTTAGACCTACGGCATCATTAGGATACCCTGGATAGCGAAGACCGGGCCGGGGCTCGAACCCGCCACCGTTTAACGCGCGACGCACTTGTGTCAACTGATGCCCGGAGACACTGGCTGATGTGCCAACTGGCTGATGATGCCCGGAGGCACTGGCTGATTAAGCCACCTGATGCCCGAAGGCACTGGCTGATGTGCCAAATGGTTGATTATGGGCCCTATAAGAGAGCGGCGGCACGGCTGAAGTCTTAGTATGCGCTCGGCTCCTGCCGGGCGACCACCTCTCTCTCTAAGGTTAGGTTCATTGCAGCTTGGGGGATAACTCCAAGTTGCAACTTTCCCCCTCCCCCATTTGGGGGGTGCCTTGCAACAAGAGGATGGGGGTTGGCACTATGGGGTGTCTTGTAACAACGGGGTCGGGTGCCACCAAGGGGGGTAGCACTCTTGCAACATTATGTAACATTTGCAATTCCATTTGCACTCATGCATTTTGCGCCCATTCTACTAATTACAAGTAAAGAATGATTGCATATTAATTATAAACTGCTATTTACCCAACAAAAAGGCAGTAATCTAGATGAATACATTGATTTATTGTATAAAATTAAGTCATTATCAGATAACCAAATATTCTCACTCTATAATAGTGGGGAACTCTAACGCGCATGTGAACTTGGAATTCTTTGTAGAATTGGGTAACATGTGCGAGTCGGCCAATTTAAGTATAAGTGATGTAGATGTATTAGGGGTAACCAGTGGTAATTTTACATACGTTAGTGATATGAGTGGTACCACCAGGTGGATTGATCATTGTCTCACTAGTAATAATCTAAAGGATCGAATTATTAGAGTTCATATTCTGCATGATTTCCTTCTTTCTGATCATAGACCATTAAAAATTTAGAACTATTAATTAATTTTACCAATTTATGCGCAACACGACTTAACAAGAACTTAATAGATAAGAATAACCGCGTCGATTGGTCTAATGTTAATATGCAACAGAAAATAGAATACAAAGACAGAACAGGTCTCCTCTTTAATAATTTGGGAATTTTGCATCCTGCCTGTAGTAATCCTTGCTCAAATGATTCTCACTGTAAGCTTAGATATGTATTTTCGTAAGATGGTATCCCTGTTAAGAGAAGCAGGAAGCCCCATGATTAAATCTTACAACTATCATACAAAGATTATTCCTGGATGGAATGATTTTATTGCCCCCTCTGAAGAGGGAATCGAAAGACGCTTACGATTTGTGGTGCTTTCCTGGTAGACCCAGATTAGGAGCAGTATACATGAATATGTGTAGAAGTAGGGATCAGTATAAGGCGGCCATAAGGCGATATGAACAGGAAGAAGAGTCTATTCGAGCTTCAAAAGCCTGTGAAGCTCGTATAAATAACGATAATAACAAATTTTGGAAATTTGTTAAGAATCAAACAGGTGTCAAAAGTATCCTCCCTCCGACAATCGATGGGGTGTCAGGGAGGATGAAATTGCAAAGCTGTGGAAAAACCACTACGCTAACATTCTTAACAGTGTGAGTAGGGATAATCTTAAGATAGATTGCAGCGAAACGCCTATGGGAGGGACAAGGAAAAGTACTTTGATATCACTGTCTGAAGCAAAGGGGTTAATTAAAGAGTTAAAGACTGGTTCTGCGTCAGGGGTAAATGACCTATCGAATGAGCACTTAAAATATGCCAATGGCGTAGTATATCTGCATATATAATTGCTCTTATCAGCCATGCTTTCTCATAGCTATATCCCTGCAGAGTTCATGAGGGTATATATCTTGCTCCTGGTAAAAATTAAGTATGGAGACAATCTGTCCAGCAATAATTACAGGCCTATTGCTGTCGCTTCCTACTTCTCTAAACTACTAGAAAAACTCTTGTTACTCCGATTAAATGATTACCTATGGACATCTAATCAGTTTGGTTTTAAAAGGTCCCACTCAACTGACCTGTTTATCTATGTACTTAAAGAAACAATATCTAAATACATTGACAGTAATTCAACTATTTATAGGTATTTCCTAGATATAGGTAAACATATGATAGAGTGAACCACAATATTTTACTTAAAAAACTAGAAGACAGGAAGACTCCCATGTAGGCCTACATATTAAATTTATTGAAATTTTGGTATTCCCTCCAATCTTTTACCGTTAGGTGAGGCAATGTACTATCCGAATGTTTTGGCTCCTCTTGCTGGGTGAGACAAGGCTCCGTACTATCCGAATGTTTTAGCTCCTCTTGCGGGGTGAGACAAGGCTCCTTCCTCTTCCCTATGCTGTTTAATGTGTATATTGACGGATTAATTGCTCCATTTAATGAGGCAAGAGTGGGATGTTGTATAGATAACACAAGGATAAATAACTTAGTTTATGCCGATGATATGGTGTTAATAAGTCCCTCTGTTAAAGGTCTGGATCGGCTACTAAAATCTGCAAAGTGTATTCGCAGAAACATAATATTCTTTTTAATGTTACAAAAACTAAGGTTATGCAGTTTCATCCTAAAAGCTGTGATCAGCCAGCTATTATTAGGTTTAAAATGAAAGGTGAAGTAATTGAGAATTGAGGAAGTACAAGTGTTTAAGTATATGGGTCAAACTATTACCAGCTCCTTGAGTGATGACTCGGATATAAGAAAACAATCTCGAAGCCTTTGTGCTGAAACGAATATGACTATAAGGAACTTTCGGTTCTGTGCAAGTGAAGCTAAAGACACTCTCGTACTTTCTGCAGTAATATATACGGGCAGCAACTCTGGGTGAATTATAAAAAAGGTTCTGTCAGAACCCTAAATTTGCTGTAAAACAGGTCTTTTAGACTCCTACATAAATTACCCTTGAGATGCTCAGCTTCGCAAATGTTTGCTACCCGCAATGTCCCGAGCTTCTTGGAGGTAACAAGGCATGCTCAATACAGTCTGATGCAAAGAATTAAAAAATCAACCAACACGATTATCCAAGCTATCTATGAGTCCTGCCGTTTATCCTCTAAGCTGTAGCTCCATTTAACTTCGACATTACCCTATTATTTCTAATCAACTGTATATATTTCTATCCTTAGTATGTGAACTGTCATTGTATTAATAATATTTGTCATATGGACTATAGTCTGCCAATAAACCTTTTCATTTTCATTTTTTTATTTTCATATATAAATTACATAAATCCAAGCGTCAAATATACGTTCCATAATTTTAGAAATATCGTATAAAAATACATAAGTCACCCTTCAGTCACAACTAAAATAATTTAATTATATTTATTTAGTAAGTACATAATGTATTTATTTATATATTATTATTATTATTATTATTATTTTTAATGCCAAAACAGCTAAACATAAAATTTTGTATTAAAATTTTTAAATAACAACGTGATAGGATTTATAAAAAAAAAAAAAAAAGGAATAAGACAGAAAATTTAGCCTCCAACGGGATTTTTAAAATTTAAACAAGTTTGTCTCTCCACGATATTTAAAAAAAAAACGAGATAACCCGCTATGAAAAAGAAAATAGGAGACTCAAATATTTGCCTAAAGAAAACATGTGGGTTAGACAGCACTTAAAGCGAATTCGAATCGTTAAGGTTTTGAAAATGCTACGCACCATATTGAATTTACTTTTGAGACTAATTTCAGGAATGGAAATGGAATAGGAATGGGTCCCACCCAAAGGGTGTACACCGCCGTCAGCAAATATGTAATAAAATTAAGTTCTTGATTATTTTTTTTCTTTCACTTTACGTTATCTGCACCCTTTCTGTTGCTTTACACTGATTTCTCTGTATTTTATGTTCGAGTAGCGTGGCCGGTTCTCAACTGAGACCTGAGTCCTCTGGTTGACATCTTTCCTTAACAAAGTGTAATATTATTTTGCAGGTTTATGATGACTTTATTAGAATGTTATACCTAAGTAAAATCATTTGTGCTTATATTCAATTCGATTAAACTGATGAATCTGATGACGTCTGAATTAAACTGATGAGATGTAAGATACTTTATTATATGAAGGTAATGATATTTTCTTTGATGTAATTAATCCTAATCTGTGGTATAAACAATTCATATAAATGCCCTATGTTTACTATATCTATATTATTATTATAACTTGCGTCATTGAGTACTATATATATATTTTGTGTACCATAACTATATTATTGTTATTTACATTAACAGGAATGTTGTGCAATTAAGTTGATTAAAGCATAAGAAAAGGAGAGCGTTTCATTTCAATTTAATCAACTTAATTTCAAGATCAGAGGATATGGACAAGTTTCTGAAGCCGGAAAGATTTGATGCCGAGCCCTCATCCTCAAGTTCGTCTCGTCTCTGGAGTCACTGGTTCAAGACATTTCAGAACATTTTGGCCGCGTTACCTTCTGATCTTCAGACTCAAAAGCTAAGTCTGCTTGTAAACCATGTATCTCCTTTAGTCTATGAGTACATAATTGATTGTACGACCTATGAAGATGCTATAAAGTTGCTCAATGAACTTCATATAAAACCGAAAAATGAAACGTTTGCTCGTCACCTATTAGCCACCTGTCGTCAGGAGATGGGAGAGAGTTTGGACCATTACATGAATGCATTAAAGCATCTGAGTAAAAACTGTAACTTTCAATCGGTCTCTGCAGATCAATACAGAGATGAATATATAAGAGATGCTTTTATAAACGGTTTAAATACTCCTTTCATTAGGCAACGATTGCTTGAAAACAAATCTCTCAGTTTACAGATTGCTTTTGATCAAGCTCGCAGCCTTGAGTTGGCTCAGATTCAGTCTGATACTTATATACGTTCTAATGCTCCTCTAAATTCAGTTAGTTGTGAAACTGAAACAATTACAATAGAAAAACATGAGGCTAAACAAGGTGCTAATGAAACTCTTTGCGAGGAGTCTTCTACTGCTGCAGCAAGGTCTCGTAGATGTTTCTTTTGTGGGAGTAATGTGCATCCGCGAGCTCAATGTCCTGCAAGAGATAGTTTATGTCATAAATGTGGTATTAAGGGCCATTTTGCCAGAGTTTGTCACTCTAATTCAAAAGCTTCTGCTTCTGTTAATACTTTAGCTTCTCTATCAGGCTCTATTTCTCATTCTTTGAAAGAGGCAATTCTTACTATTTTAACTAATGGTTTGTATTTGAAGGCGCTAGTGGATACAGGTAGCATCGAAAATTTTATTGATATAAATATTGTAAAAGAAAGCAAATGGAAGGTATATCCTTGTAAAAGTCAAGTGTCAATGGCTAATACTTCTCATGTAACTAAAGTTGATAGGTTTTGTTGTGTAGATTTGACATCCAAGGATCGTACCTATAAAAATGTTAAGTTATCACTTCTGCCTAATCTATGTACTAATGTTATTCTTGGCCATGATTTTTTGTCTAGACATGAATCAGTTGAGATACCTTTTGGGGAAGAGAACCTTCCTTAATTGTGTGTAACCTTGCAGCAGCCGAGGTGGAACCTCCGTCTTTATTTAATAATTTAAGTCCTGAATGCAAACCCATTGCTATTAAGTCACGCCGATATTGTCAGGCAGATATGAGTTTTATTTCGTCCGAAGTAGATCGCCTTCTTAAGGAAGGCATTATCGAACCCAGTCGAAGTCCTTGGCGGGCACAAGTTTTAGTGGTAGCCAATGAATCTCATAAAAAACGCCTAGTTATCGATTATTCTCAAACAGTAAATAGATACACGCAGTTGGACGCTTATCCTCTGCCTAATATAAATGAAATGGTGGGCGAAATTGCACAGTATAGTATCTTTAGTACAATAGATCTTAAGAGCGCCTATCATTTGATCCCTATCAAGGAGGAGGATAAGCCATACACTGCTTTCGAAGCCTGTGGCCAGCTGTTTCATTTCAATAGAATCCCGTTTGGTGTAACAAACGGCGTAGCCTGTTTTCAGAGAGTAATCGATGACATAATTCGTAAAGAGGGTTTAAAGGATACTTTCATTTATGTGGACGATATCACTATATGTGGACACGATCAGAAGGAGCATGATGATAATTTGACAAAATTTTTAAATGTTGTAAAAAAGTATAATCTTCATATTAACGAAAATAAGAGTTCTACATCTAAGTCATCTATAGATTTACTAGGTTATAGAATAAGTAATGGTTCTTTAAAGCCTGATCCTGAGAGGTTAAAACCACTGCTCGAAATGCCTCCTCCTAATAATGCTAAAGACATGCGCCGAGTAATGGGTATGTTTGCCCACTATTCTAAATGGATCGGAAAATTTTCCGAGAAAGTACGACCTTTGGTTGAAAATAAAACATACCCTCTCCCTCTTAACGTAATTAATGCTTTCGAAAATCTTAAAAGTGATATTGCTAATTCTGTTGTTGTTGCCATTGATGATAATATTCCTTTTGTAGTAGAGACTGATGCGTCTGATTACGCAATAGCTGCTCAACTTTGTCAAGCTGGACGTCCAGTCGCCTTTTTCGCCCGTACTCTGTCGCCCTCTGAAAGGAATCATTCCTCTATAGAAAAAGAAGCATACGCCATTGTTGAGTCTATCCGAAAATGGCGGCATTATCTGCTTGGTAAACACTTTAAACTAGTAACGGATCAAAGGTCAGTAGCGTTTATGTTTGACACTAAACATAATGAAAAAGTTAAGAACGAGGAAATCATGAGATGGAGACTTGAATTATCAAGTTTCAGTTATGACATTGTATATCGACCCGGAAGAGAAAATATAGCTCCAGATACGCTTTCTCGCGCATTTATAGCATCTATTAATAAACATCATTTAGAAGAGTTACACATTGCCTTGTGCCATCCCGGAGTAACTAGAATGGGCACTTCGTTAGAAGCCGAAACCTCCCATATTCAATTGAAGATGTAAAAAACGTTATTTCAAAATGCACTGTATGTGCCCAGTGTAAACCGAAATATTTAAAAAGTAATCAAGGTCAGTTAATAAAAGCAACACAACCTTTCGAAAGATTAAATATTGACTTTAAAGGTCCTTTGCTTTCCAATTCCCGTAATCGTCATCTGCTAACGATAGTAGACGAATTTTCGAGGTTTTCTTTCGCGTTTTCGTGTGCGGACACTTCCGCTGAAACTGTAGTTGATTGTCTTAGTTAACTTTTTGCTATCTTTGGTGCACCCGCGTATGTGCACTCCGATAAAGGTTCCTCCTTTATGTCGTATACACTTAAACAGTTTTTGAACTCACGCGGAGTGGCCACTAGTAGAACGACCCAATATAATCCCCAGGGAAATGGTTCAGTTGAGAGATATAACGGAATTATATGGAAGGGAGTAAATTTAGCTTTGGCTTCAAGAAAACTCCCTGTTGGCTGTTGGGAAACAGTTTTGCCCAGTGTATTACATAGCATACGATCTCTTTTATGTACTTCTACAAACTGCAACCCTCATGAGAGATTATTTAATTATCAGCCTCGATCTACAAATGGCCATTCCATACCTACGTGGCTTACCGCCCCTGATAAAGTATTATTGAAAAATTATACACATCAGTCTAAATATGAGCCTCCAGTTGAAGAAGTAGAACTCATTGAGGCTAATCCTGAATATGCTCATGTTCGTCTTCCAGGAGGCCGGGAGACTACTGTCTCGCTTAAGCACCTCGCCCCTGCTGGGGAATCTGAAACTCGAGAATACTAACGAAGGTGATGGTGTATTAAACAACCATCCCCCGTCACCTATGTACCATCCTGCCCTCAAATCCGTCACCCACCATTACTCCCTCCAACCCCTCACCGGTCAACGCTCCTCAGACTTCGGTAGATGATGATAATCAAAATACAGTGTCCCCGATGACTGAGGTACGGCGATCAGGGCGTACTTGGTGTCCGCCTAGTTATTTTGAGGACTATATTGTTCAATCTAAGTATGAGGGAAAAATGTAATATTATTTTGCAGGTTTATGATGACTTTATTAGAATGTTATACCTAAGTAAAATCATTTGTGTTTATATTAAATTCGATTAAACTGATGAATCTGATGACGTCTGAATTAAACTGATGAGATGTAAGATACTTTATTATATGAAGGTAATGATATTTTCTTTGATGTAATTAATCCTAATCTGTGGTACAAACAATTCATATAAATGCCCTATGTTTACTATATCTATATTATTATTATAACTTGCGTCATTGAGTATATATATATATTTTTGTGTACCATAACTATATTATTGTTATTTATATTAACAGGAATGTTGTTCAGTTAAGTTGATTAAAGCCTAAGAAAAGGAGAGAGTTTCATTTCACAAAGCGACGGAGGAGGGAAATTACAACGGCTATAACTATTTTCTGATTTTTATTTACGAAGTGGTTATTTAACCGAGATTCCCGGCCAAATAACCGTGGGTTATTTGACCGAGACCCGGCCAAGTAGTCATCGGCAATTTGACAGGGGGATTGTTCCCCAGCCATATAGTAAAAAGTTCTATTTTCATCTTTAGGGATTTGATTCTCTAGCTACCTTAATTTCGTATTTTCTTTTTGGCTTCTTTATTTTATAAAAATAAAACTTGTCTATTTAGATTTAGCACGTAGTTACTCGGCCGGAAATTCCGGTCAAATAACCCCTTCCTTTCATTAAACCTATAGGAAAATTATTAAATGCCCAGTTAGGTTAACTGAATGCCCGGTTAGGTCAACTGTACGCCCTTGACGATTGGTTTGATTAAGTCGTGATATTTTCGTTAGTTTTAACGAAAACACTGTCAAAATTGTTACTAATTGAAAAGAAGAAATTGAGGGTGCTGTAAAGGAAAAGATCCAAAACAGCTGATCATTCCTACATTTTATTTGCCTTATTTGTCGCCTCTAAACACAGTTCAGAGAACTTTTGGGCGATCTTTCGATTTTAGGTACCTAAAACGAAAGATTATTTGTAGCCTCGATTTTATGTACCTGAAACGAAAGATCGCCGCCTTATTTGTAGCCTCAATTTTATGTATCTAAAACGAAAGATCGCCACGAGTTTTTTATTTAAGCACTGAACTTAAAAAATCTACTTGAATGCGACCAATAACCCTGGTTAAATAGCCCGTGGTTATTCGGCCCGGAATTCCGGTCAAATAACCCCTTCCTTTTATTTAAACTGAAACAATGAACACGACGAGGAAATTATAATTTAATATTTTGATCGTGGAGAGAGTTTTTAGCTACCTTTAAATCACAATTGCATCTTTACCGAACAAAACTCTTTCTTATACCTCGCTGGGTACGAGATTGCCTTTTGGGTATTTTACGCCTTCGGCCTCAGTGCATTTCAAGTGTTGCCAAATAGTATTTTATATTTCAAACAATTAACATTTTACATACAGTATGTTAAATTTATACAATTTTAATCAGTTTATCATACTTTAAAAACATTATTAAAATCTTATTAAACATTATATTTCTGGTACTTGTTCCTTTCCCCCCCCCCCCGCATCATTTTACAAAATAAGCATTTTTTGTATTTTTGTATTTAAACAGAAACAAATCGTGGTCCTGTGCTGAGGGCTGTGCCCGGTTAGGTCATTTGAATGGCCGGTTAGGTTAACTGTACGCCCTTGACGATTGGTTAGGTTAAGTCGTGATATTTTCGTTAAAACTAACGAAAATATCATCACTTAACCTAACCAATCGTCAAGGGCGTGCAGTTGGCATAATCGGGCATTCAATTGACCGGGGGCAACTCACAAGTAGATAGATCACAGCACTGCATTATCACATGCTCACACTACAACAATAATATTCAGACTAAAGTAGGTCTTAGCAGGCATAAAATAGACATTAATAACAACATCAAATATTACTGTTTATGCGAGTTCGTATGGAGAAAAAGGTATGCAAATGAAGATTTATATATTTAAAATATTGTCTTTTGAAATCTTATATGCAGAACGCTGTTTTGCTGAAATCAAACATCCTCATCCGCATCCGCATCCGCGGATGTGAAAAAAATGACATCCGCTACATCACTACTAAACAACAAATACATCATATACCTTATTCAATGTACTTATAAATAAAGAATATATACATTATTTTATTAAAAGCGCTGTGAGTGTGATTTCCTTTTGTAAATTTGGCCTGGATTGTCACGATACAGCATCCAACAATGGTCCGCCATCATGCTTTCATTCCAATATCCTTGGTAGCGCTTCTCCATCATCTGAATATCTTGATGGAAGCGCTCTCCTTGCTCGTCACTCACTGCACCAAGGTTTTCAAGAAAGAAATCTAAGTGGGAATGCAGGAAGTGAATTTTTAACGACATTCGACACTCCATTTCTTTGAAGGCATCAAGGAGGTTCTTGACTCCATCCTTATACGCAGGTGACTTGTTGCTTCCAAGAAAGTTTTCACATATCCATTTGAACGCCAGCCAAGCCTTCAATTCCAGCGGACTTAGGACTTTTTCAAATTCAGTGTCATTCAAAACCTCCCTTATTTGTGACCCAACAAAAATTCCTTCCTTCAATTTTGCTGCAGTAACCTTCGGAAATTTCCTTGAAGGTATTGGAACCCTTCAGAATTGACTTTACCCATTGCTTTAACAAAATTCTTCATTAAACCAAGTTTAATGTGAAGAGGTGGCAGATAGATCTTTTGGGGATCCACTAAAGGGACAGACTGGACATTGCTTATCCCTGGGACATATGTATACCTAAGTGGCCAGTCACTTTTGGTGTAATGTTCTATAGTGGCGCGACTGTCCCACAGGCAAAGGAAACAACAAAATTTTGTGAATCCTGACTGCATACCCATAAGCATTCCTATAACTTTTAGATCTCCACAAACATTCCATTGATGACTGTCGTATTTGATTGCCTTAAGTAGTATATCCATATTGTCATATGTCTCTTTTAGATGGACGGAATGGGCAATGGGGATGGATGGCATTATATTACCATTATGCAAAAGAACTGCTTTCAGGCTTCTCTGCGACGAATCAATAAAGAGGCGCCACTCAGATGCCACATACGTCTGAGATATGGCTGTAAATAGTCCATTGATGTCATGGCAATAACAGAGAGGACCGTCTACTGAAAAGAATGCTGTTAATTCAAAATTCCGCTTTCGGTAGTAACTAATACGAACATTGTTCTCAAGTAAATTGTTCTCCTTTAGTCTTGAGGCGAGAAGCTCTGATTTCTCTTTAGACAGCGATAAGTCTCTAACAAGATCATTCAACTGTCCTTGGGTTAACTTTTTAGGCTCTAAATGCCTACTTTCAAAAGTGTACTCTGGTTCTGTAGATGGTCCGGAAACGCCAGTTGCACCTTCATCACTTTCCATGTCATCTATGATAGAATCTAGCCTATCACTTGGGGGAATTGGAATGGGCAATGTTTCATCATGTTTTACTGGTCTACGTGCTGAATCCAAGTTTGGATATACAATCTGGTGTTTGTTCTTGGCAGAAAACCCCATTAAGTTCACACTACAAAAATAACAGTCTTCATGATGATCTCTCGGCTCCCTCCATATCATGGGTATGGCAAATGGCATTGAAGCTTTCTTTTTGTTAAGCCAATCACGTAATCCATTTGAACAGCCAGAACAGATTTGATGTGGCGCCCATGGTTTATCTTGGTCACCTAGATGGCAACCAAAGTATAGCTTGTATATTTTCTTAATGTCGGTTGTAATACTTCGTCGCTGTGTTTTAGTTGTGAACTGGCCGCATACGAAACAGAACTTGTCGGGGTCATTCTTACATTGTCGAGGCATGTTGACTGACCTGAGCAAACTATAAATTCAAAAAAAATGTACACCAACTTGACACAACAAGTTCTTGGACTGGACTGATCTTTTGACACACAAAGCACGGCGTTGTTGCCTGAATCACAATGCTGCTAGACGTAAAAGCTCACACCTGAAATACATAAGATGTATAATTAAGATAATTGAAATAAATAAGATGAATAAACTAAAAAAACACAATAAAATAAACACAATCAAATGTTGAAATATTAGTATTTTGCCTATTTAAAATGGTTAAATCTGTGTAGTTATATATATGCCTTCATCTTGAAAACTATACGTGCTAGAAAAGATCTGAATGCAGTTTTGGAATCAGCGTGAAAAATGCTATCCAGCCACCACAAATTTTACTCTGATGAAAAATCTTTGTTGACCAGTGTTATGGGAGCTAAAAACATGCCAAGTTTATAATTGGGGGAATTTATAGCTGAGAGGATGGGACGCACAGGAATGTCCGTTTAATAAATTTTTGGAAAACCGCATAAGATTCCAGTAGTTGTTTCAGAAGTAAATAATTGGTTATAAATGTCACTTAACATGTTTTCAAATTTTAAAGAACGTAGAAGGTGGTTAATTTTATCTTGAAGTTTAATAATATGGCTCTAAACATCAAGCTTGACAAACTTGGAAGGCTCAGAAAGAACGTTTAATAATTTGCTTATATAAATTGGAGAAGGACGATGATCCACAACTGAATGTATATATTAAACATCCTTTTCTCGGCCATATTACTGGCAAAGTGAATATACGCGTCAAAGATGCTTTGTACAGGCTCTTCTCTCAGTGCAATTTTTTAATCCCTCCTCCACCTATAATTTTGCGAAGGCAGGGTGTGCTTAGCTCACCCAGCTCTTCATCCTTCCATACAAAAAGAATGGTTGGCAGATAAACGTATACTGACTGTGGCCTAGTGGTTGAAACTAGTGATGTACCGATTCCAAAATTTATCTGATACCGATGCCGATTCTTTGCATTCACATCCACTCCACAGTATACAACACCAGAATTTGTTACTCATACACCGTAGCTAAAATGATGTGAAAAAGGTTTATTACTCAGTAAAATGAATAAATAATTTTATTTTAGTTTCATAATTGATTATCAATATTTAAAGTAATTGTTTTTCCTTATGTTGAACATATTTTCTTTCTTCCACAATGTTAACAACAAAAAAATTTTTTATTAAAATTTCAAGTCCCTAGTGGCTAATTTGAATACAAAAATGGATATAAAATTTGGGTTTATAAAATTATGAAATTACTTAAAATAAAATCAACATAATAAAATTGTTTAATATATAAATTATTATGTACAACTTAATATAAATATTTTTATATAATTGCATTTACATATATACATTTTACAATGAGTATAAATTACCACATAGATTTTGTTTTATAATGAGAATTTTAAAATTTCAAAGAATCGGTGAGAGAATCGGCTAAATTTTGCCGATGCCAATGCTCAAAATATGACCGATTCTTCTGGTGCCGATTTCGATGCCAGTTAATCGGTACACCACTAGTTAGAACGCTGAGTTGCTGATCGGGAGGTCGTGAGATCACCTTTGGGTGAAGACTTTGTAATTTATGACTTCCCTGGTTGGTCGTGGTTCAGATTGTACATTAAGATGTAGTTTTAAGATGGGTCAACAAACTTGACCGTAGTCAGAATGAATAATTCACGTGAAAACAAGATTAAGGTGTGTGTATATCAGTGATGTAGTCGAGACCACCAAGTCCGAGACTGAGACCGAGACCGAGACCTGATCCTGTGAGACCAAGATCGAGACCGAGATCAAAGGTTCGAGATCGAGATCTACCTTCCGAGATCGAGACCCTTAAAATTCGAGACCGAGATCGAGATCGAGACCAAGCTCATGCCCCCCGCAAGACAAACGTGGCAACTCAAAACAGGGTGACTGATTAATGAATACCTAGAGTCCCTTACTTTTACAAACTTTCATGAACATTCTGAATTGTGTCTGTTCAACCAAGCCACCATCATGAGTATGCCAATAACATGTATTTTTCATTACGGTCTCGAGAGGTCTCGAAAGGTCTCGGGGAGAAAAACCGAGACTGCGTCTGTCGAGACCGAGATCGAGACCGAGATCTAAATAGCGGAGACCGAGATCGAGATCGAGATCTGCAAATTGGGTCTCGAGATCGGTCTCGAAACCGATCTCGAGACCTACATCACTGGTATATATATATATATATATATATATATATATATATATATATATATGTGTTCATGATGTTTCAGACTTTTTATTCTTTTCTCTTTTGACTTTATTACTGTCGTAGGATTTACGTTGAGTGAAGAAAAAGTGTGGCTCAAGAGTTAAATTAATTTAAACTAATTACAAAGATGTGATACAATTCATTTAGTTATTTACAAAGGAAGCTCGTCTTGCCATAGAGGTTATTAAATATGCAAGGACACTTGCAAGATTAACTCTTATCCCTGTATCTATACAATTAACATTAATTAACTCACTCCATACACACCCAGACCCACACGCACCCACACACAGCACATCACAAGTTGGATCCAGGAGGGAGCAATTTGCAGTTTCAAAAATACTTTCATTAAAGAATTTGAAACGTTTATGAAACGTTTATAAAACGTTCTGAAAACGTTTTGTATACAACCATACAATTGTGTATATATATAATATATATATATATATATATATATATATATATATATATATGGCCTACATATTACGGTGGCTATCAGCATATAGGGACAAAAATAATTTTTTTAACTTTAGTGTTCGGAAGGTCGAATTTTGTCCTTTATCATGAGAAAACTTAGCATGCCATTTTTAAAGCAATCAAATCATATTTAGGGGTGGCGCACGGCAGTATAAAAATGTAGAGTAATGTACTTTTAATCAATAGTAAAATACCCCATTTATTTCTGCAAAATTTGAAGAAATTATTATTGAAATGTTTATATGAAATATTCATGTTTTCAGATATATATGTAGTTGCATTTATGATATAATATCAATATATGTAACTACTTTTTGTGACTTTTGGCGTCTGAAAAACTGGCAAGGAGCAAGCCGCAACTCAAATCATCAGTTAACTACATGCTGAGGAAGTGCGTATGTGGTAGTAATTCGTGCTCCATTTATTTCACGGTTAGGAGTTTCACGCCCTAAAATTTTCAATTTGTTTGCAATCATGGCTAGTCCTAGTTATAGTACTCGTTGTAAAACAGATATATGGCTTGTTGTTCCAAATTTACCAAAAATATTGGGCGATAAACTCCCGTCTCAGCAACAAGTTTTGGCACATTTTCTTTACCATCATTCAGAGATGAAGCTCCCTTTGAAAAATAGTGCTAACAACACTTTGATCAGTGTTATGGGTTTCTGGAAGAAAGCCAGTATTCCAACTGCGCATGAACATGATCTTATAAGCGGTTGCTCAAACTTCATTCTGAATGGAAAGCATTACAAAAAAGCAAGTCCCGTCGATCTCAAAAGGAAATTTCCAGTGAAACACACTTCACATCACGACTCAATGAACTATTTGACATTGCACACGAGAATGCTCTGCCTATGATGAAAATAGAAGATAAAAAATTTCTTATCGCTCAGCGCAGTGGAAGGAAAGGTCACATAGCTGGCATTGATAAAGTGACAACAATCAAGGAAAGAAATAAGATACGGTAATTAGAGAGCAAAATTTGGTAATTATTGAATGTTTCACGAACACTGAAATTAATATCCAAAATACATTTTTCTAATGTATTTTGGTGTGTTCTGTTCAAATATAACCTTCATATCTTGCACAAATGAACCGAAACAAAGTTATGAAACATTAAAGTTTTCTTATGTTTTGGTGCATTTTCGCTAGAAATGAGTCATATATGAACCAAACACACCAAAATACATCAGAAAAATGTATTTTGGATATTAACAAAACGGGCTAGGTCAATTGTATGCCCTTGACAATTGGGGTTAAGTCGTGATATTTTCGTTAAGAATAACGAAAATAACACAACTTAACCTAACCAATTATCAAGGGCATAAAGTTGACCTAACCGGGCATACATTTGACCTAACCGGGCATTTAGTTAACCTAAACGGGCATGGGTACCCCATAATGAATTCAGGACCCAGAAAGGTAAGTAATACCCCTAACCTAACCTAGGCCTAGATGACGTCCCACTCGGACTGGGAGCTCCCACCACAAACAAACATCCTAAAGCGACTGTTGAATTCAAATTTCAGCCGCCGGACCTGCGGGGGAGTATCACGTGACAATGACGTTTATGCATGCCGTGCTCTGATTGGCCAATGTAGGTATATCGCCATACGGAACCTATAATTTTTCTATTTATAACTTTCTTAATAAGCATTTGCACAAGATACGGATTGCAGATTCGAACAAAACAGTAAAATACCCTAAGAAATTATGGTTACGCCTTCAAGGTCACTGTTGGTGAAACATTCAGTAATAACCCAAAATTTTATTAGCCGCAAGAGAAAACATGAAAAAGAAATACAACAACTAAGCAAAGTTGCAACAATATATTCAAGTACCAGTAGTGATAACGAATCGATCCATTCGGAAAATAGTACATCTCAAAAATTAAAAAGTTTTTCTCAGGGTGACGCCCAACCACAATTGAAGAAAGCAAGACCTCAAAACATAATGACTCCCGAATTAGCGCAAGCTCTAGACTGTACAAAGACCAGCAACCGAGCAGCAGCTCATATCGTTGCTACTACGGCAAAAAGTTTAGGATATGATGTAGAGTCACTATCGATCAATAAAGATGCTATTCGCACTAAAAGGATGAAAATTAGAAAAGAAACTTCGGCTAATATCATTGAACACTTTGCTCCAGAAACCACCCTAGTAGTTCACTCGGATATCAGAGGAAAAACGTATGTCAGTCGTTTGCCTGTGGTAGTGAATGGTAAAGATATCAGCAAGCTTTTTGCGGTCTCTAAACTTACCTCCGAAAGTGCAAAAGCAATGGCAAAGGCTGTTGTTGAAACTGTAAAAGAATGGAATTTAACCAACCAGATCAAAGCTATGTCGTTTGATACCACGGCAAGTAATAAAGGAAATACAAAATTCTTCTGCACCTAGCCTGTCGTCATCATATCCATGAGATTATAGTTGGAATTTCCAACTATAATCTGCTTTTCTCTATGTTTGAAACCGAATTTTCTAAATTAGCTTAAATGTACCCTTACAATATGGTAAATATTTTCTGATTTTACGATTTAATTTATATCATCATTCCATAGTATGGAAACTTTCATTTCTGTTTATATTTTTATTCGAATAGAGGGGGATTACTTATGCGTGAACTTAATTTAAGGTGTGATAAATTCGCCCTTTTTTCTCTTAAAGGAACGTGGTGGAGATGGAACGCTTCGCGGATGTGTTCAGGGACAGTGTTGAAGAAATTCAGCTCAGCGGCAATGATGTGGATGGGGGCCTAGAAGTTTTACAAAACACTCAACACTCATGTTGTGAGGCGCAAAGCGAGTGTGATGCAATTCAAGAAATAATGGAAGTTTTTCTGTGTGTGTGTGTGTGTGTGTGTGTCGGGAAATAATTTTCAACATTTTATTAAACAATAAACTATGGGGAACATTTTAAGTATAATTACAAATTAATGCATAATTTCGTTTATTGTTTTCACCACTTTTTTACGTAATATTGCCTTCAATGTCTCTCGCATATATAAAAATAGAAGTGACAATAATTTCGTGTTTATACATTATATATATATATATGACATATATATATATATATATATATATACACATATATATATATATATACATATATATATATATTATATATATTATATATATACATATATGTGGTGTGTATGTGTATATATATAAATATATATATATATATATATATATATATATATATATATATATATATATATATATACATATACTGTATATATATCCAACTTTAATTAGTTACAGAATTAGCATCTATTATATTTTAAATAAATTATAGAACATGATCCCCGCCCTTAAGCATTGCACAAATTATTATTAGGATACTTTTTATAAATTTACACAATATAATACTAAAAGCTGTGCACATTGTTACGATTTAAAATAATTAACTGATAAAGCTACAATTATATATATATATATATATATATATATACATAAAACATCACACAACACATCGAGTGACTACAAACGGAAACCGGTTTTTTATCTAGCTGCATACCACTTCATCATTAGTTTTCGAGTTGCACAAGTTGAATAATTTAAAAAAATTGTAAATTCGTTCTCGCGGGCCATATGCATGAGAAAGCACAAACAGTACATGCCACAGACATTGCTGTAGTAGCTCTGGAGTCTGGAAGGATTCCACACTCTCTGACGAATTTGCAGTTCGAGAAATTTTACAATAATAGTATCATTCCATGGATGTTCTCCCAGTGAATTAAAGTAGTACATTCGCTCCTTATTTTTAAAATAAACGGCTAATCAATGGATCCCTTTTCCATCACTAATATCCGTATTCAAAATAAGTGCGCCACAGTCCCTCGTGGCTGGGAGTTTCAACGTTTCATTCTTCGCAAACACGCCGGTAAATTTAGGTCTTGTGACTCGGTCACTCTTCATCCCTCTCTGGAGTGTAACCGTGACCATTTTTAAAAGTCTGTGACTACGGCCCTAAAACTGTCAACTTCGATTAGTGCTTGCAATTCGAGGTAAACTACTACACGAATAGGTGCGACTAGCGGCTTGTCGAACCTGACTGAGATGTTTTCTATCTGCTGGGGGCTTATGTTTTTGTTTATACTCGCAGATAAATCTGGCGAGAGGTCATATGGGTAAAGGTTGACCCTTACAACGAATTCCTTCTGGGTTACACCGATTTCTATTCCATCGCAAGTACCGACACTGTGCAAGGTTGCTATACGCTCTCGAGTAAAGCGGAAACTCGTCATCTGTAGAATAACTCGTTTCCAATGTCCCACCTAAAGCCACCCCGTTGACATACAGAGTTATATTTTTAATACTGAAATTTTCGAATTTAAATGCGGTCTTCCTGTATTTTCCATTCACAGAAGCGTGTTCCTGCATAGCAATTAATATCCTTTTAGGTAGAGCGCAAAGAGCAACATTTTCTATCTGCTTCGATGTTAACCCTGAGGGTAGCGTATACATCTTATGTTGGACTCTATTAATTGCTATTTTACTGTGGCGTGTAGTACATTTTTTCAATTTCCAGCTGCTTAGCAAAGCTTAATTTCACACGACGCACGCGGAGCTGTCTCCATAAAATGAATCATCACAGCTCTGTTCTTGGTCAGCACCCAGATTTAAGCAAATCTCACGGCTCGTACGGGTTAGCTTATTTTCATATGAACCCTGTTCACAAGCAGCTTCTCCTGGAATGTGAAATCTGTGTGGTGGCGTCCAAAGCATTCACATATCTTCTTTTTAGAATTTTTAAATTTGGCCTTTATACTACTTTCATCTTTAGCTTGATAATAACCTACGGCTGTTAAAAAGGTATCCTTTGCTTCTTTTGGAAAGGTGAGGGCATTTTCCAGATAGGCCCGGAAGTGATAATAGCCAGACCTTGCCGAGACGTTGACCTGATTTGAATACACGTCACACTGGCTGAATATGGACTGTAGAAAGTTTGTTTCTGGGTATACAACGTAATCGTTTTCGCATTCCGTTCCATCTAAATTTGCTATTCGTAGTTTAGCGTACATGTGCACACAGCTTTGGTCAAAAGAGTAAGGGCCTGAGCTGAGGATCACGAACTCTATGGGAGCACGGCGACCTAATAGTGTTTAGCGGATTAACTAATAAAGTCGCTATGCTCTATAGATATTTTGCTCGGGGACATGTCAAAGAGGGCCAGCTCCGATTTACAACATTGTGAACTACATGGAAGGATGAAGCGTGCCATGGCGGGTCAAAAATAGTGACACCTCTCTCGACAAGTAGCAATCAGTCTATGATCCATGAGATCAGCGTCCTTAGCTTATATCAGTTAAAAAAGTGATCAACCATAGGTTTCATGCGCTTAGAACACTTCTTTTTCGAAGTCCTTTTACGTTTAACACCACGAGTTGGCAACCCCTTCTTCTTCTTTTTCCTCCGTACAGTGCACTTCTTCTTCTGGTTTTCATTTCCGCCACCACGCATTTTTCTCTTTGCATCTTTGACAATTTCGTCCGGTGTACACTTTAAGTGTTTTTCTAGAGCTTCTTTAGGTTTAATACCGGCATTATGTCTTCTACCGCGTTAAGACCTGATTGTAACGCCTTCCTGCCGAGATATCTCGCACCAATCTTCAGCAAAGGGACAGCCGTACGCAGTATAGTTGAAAAAAATGGACCCAATCCCACTCTCACCCTCACCCCCTCAATCGTTCTTATATATATTGAGATACTGGTTAGTAGGTTAGTTGCAACTTTGACATAATGAGGCTTGTCGTATGCAATGCTCAAGCTCTTTCCTCTATGATTGGGAATGTGGGCGATGTGCAGCAGCCGTGCCTGGGTATCCCCAACAAACTGATGTTCCACGATATTGCTGTAAATATAGTACATGTCCGGGGGAGGGTCTCCAGCTTTCAATTTCTCCAATTTTAGCTGATACAATACGCAGCACATATCATGTTGTGACTAATGAAAAGTATCACTTTGGAAGACTGCCCTAGGTTATAATTTTGAACAACCTTTTGTCTTTAATATTTCTGATAGCCCTGATATCTGCCCTAGGTTATAATTTTGAACAACCTTTTGTCTTTAATATTTCTGATAGCCTTCGACTTTAGAGTCAAAGTATGTACCGAGGTGTCTTTGTTTACGATTTCGTACATTAAATCAGCTGTAAGATTTGAACTTTTCAAACTGCCATTTAAGTCTCTCACAATATCCTCGGCTGTGTCATAATGACCCGGTCCTAGTGTTACTTCTGCAATGTAGTACTGTGCCTCCCCACTTCGGGCGGCGCGCATGATATCGTCCCGAGTTACTCCGGCCTTTTCACACTCATCACGGTTTCTAAAAACCATAAAAATGAGTTCTTTATTGTCAGTACTTAAAAACTTGGTGGCCAATTGAAATTCGCATATTCCAACCTCATATGATTTACGACCCAAATCAAGGGGCCCATGAAGTTCTGTTACAAAGTTGGCCAAGGTGTTGTTAGGATGTACATTAGGGTGGATCGATTTTACATTTTTTTCGATTTCCATATTCTAATAGAGACAAAACCTTGCGCATGCATGAGAAAATAGCCTCTGCAAAATCTCAACTTAATAGGTAATCATCTTCTGCCCCCGGTAGAGCGATGAAAATCATATTTTAGTAGTCAAAAACGTATTTTTAAACCGTAGCCTAGAGTCATAAAATTTTGTGTGCGTGTTATTTCATGCCTAAGCAACGATATAAATGCTATGGGAAATATATAAATGCATTATTTAAGACAAAGAGCCGATCTGAAAATATGTATATTATACATATTTTCAGATCGGCTCTTTGTCTTAAATAATGCATTTATATATTTCCCATAGCATTTATATCGTTGCTTAGGCATGAAACAACACACGCAAAATTTTATGACTCTAGGCTAGGGTTTAAAAATATGTTTTTGACTACTAAAATATGATTTTCATCGCTCTGCCGGGGGCAGAAGATGATTACCTATTAAGCTAAGATTTTGCAAAGGCTATTTTCTCATGCATGCGCAAGGTTTTGTCTCTATTAGAATATGGAAATCGAAAAAAATGTAAAATCGATCCACCCTAATGTACATACAGAAAAGAAGAGGATGGGAGTGTGACGTAGAAGTGGTTAGGCGCCATGTTGTATTGAAGCTTCATTATTGCATCAGCTTTTATATCGGTGTTGACGCTTTCTGGGTACCCTAATCATTTTACCAGGTACATTTTCTCTTTCCTTAACCTTTGCTTTCTAAAATTTTTTTAATTTTAAACAATTTTTTTCCTAAATTAAATTTCACCTTCTGCAGCTCCTCGCCATAAAAGCCCCCTCCAATTTCTTCTGCATTCAAATCTTCAACGTAATAAAACAGCACCTCGTCTTTAGGTCTCATAGACCTAACTTTAAAAATCTCACGTGTCCAACCTTGCTCAAATCCCTTCGCGAATTTATTCTCTGAACGCGACAGCCTTACATACTGTAATTATTGATTTTGAAACGCACACAGCGTGGTGGTGCTCTACGAATATCTTTTCTCACCTCACGTTCTGTGTTCGCACCTCTTTCTAAAATTTCGATAGGTATTATACCAATCGCTCGGTCGTGTGAACGGTTGTAGAATGAAGCCAGCGAATCCAGAATATCTATATATCTGTTTGTGTTATATGTGTGAAATACTGTAGTGATGTATGCGTTCCTTTATGGTACGCTAGACTCTTTCAGCTAAAGATGCCTTATGAATAGAGTTGCTAGTGTAATAACTGATATTAAACTCTGCCAACATGTTCTAAAAAGCTCGGCCTATAAATTATTTCCCCATGTCCGTACCAAAATAGATAGGAATCCTGTTTTCTTTCAACATCAACGCTTTGGCGGCTTTAGTAACTGTTTCAGGCGATTTATTTTTCAGTGAAATTAGTCACAAATATCTAGAGGATACATCTATAATAAACAGGATGTAACGGTAGCCTCCATTATACACTGAATATCTCTGCATGTCTATTAAATCCGCCTGCCAAATAGAATCAACCGAGGCTGATGTTGTCTTGGCCGTTTTAAACCTTTTTCTCACCGACTTATGAAGTGTATAAGCATCCTGCGCCTGCAAAAACCTCTCAACATCTTTTTTCCCTATTCCTTCATTATAAACGCCTCTGTGCAGTCTATTAACACCACCGTAGGAGGCTGGATTAGAAATGTGATAATAGCTTTTTCTTAATATGTTAGCCATTTGTGTATTTTAGAGGCGCGAGGTTAGGGTTGTGCGTTGCTGCTTGGTCTCTTCATTTTCCTCTTCAGAGATGTTACCGCTGGGGGCGAAGGCGTGTTCAGATGTGGTACATGCGAGGCCTCTCCCAAGTCTTTTAACATGTTCAGATTACCTATCAGTGTTTTTAGGATGTTTAATTGCTGCAGTCTTGCTTTAATATGCTCCCATCCTGCTGGTGAGGGTCTATCCGACTTTCTCACCAAAGCATGTGCGATGTCAATGATGTTCGAACCCTGTACCTTTGACTCTTCAACTACAACCTCACCTGTATCGGACCATTGTATAATGGGATTCTCAATCAATAGATTATAAAGCCTCATTCCTCAATATATGTGGGAGACTATTTTTTAATACATGTTCGATAAGTTGCGGACTCGCGCCGTTGTACTTTGACTGTTCGTCTCTAGCCTCAGTCCCGGGTCATATGCCGCCATGCTCAACTTCACCAATGCTGTGTCTAATTACTATGGGGATATTGGTCGGCTTCTTATAATTTTCGTACTCATGAAGAAATTTCTTCAGACCTTCTTGGTATAAGATTCTTTTCTCATCAGGAAACTTTTCACTGTTTAATAGGTCTAACAATTCATTTTCCATTCTTTTAAGTCTGCTTTTACGGGGTTCTAGAACCGTATCTGAACCCTTTGCGCTTTGTAGTGAAGCATTCACCTCGTGTGGAATCACGACTACTTTCTTCATTATATTAAACTAGTCACTAAAGGCCCCAAAACTGAAAATAAGATGGATAGGAATGAGTCCCCTCTTTGTACAATAATTCGCTTTTACTTCGCCACAGTTTGAACCTTAAGAGCGAGTGCGTGTATTATGTTCTTATAACGACATAGGCGAGTATTCTGGGAGGGTTTCCATATGTACATTACATTTTATAATGTTAAGACGGATTTCACAGATGCATTTTAAAAAGCCGGAGTCGATATTTTTAACAAACAGCTGTTGCAGTGCCCGTGGCAGCCGATGATAGATTTTTATTAATTCACGGTATTTCTTTAACCTCTTTGTCATTCTGGGATATACACCGTTTCAACCTCGTTTGGGAATATAGTCGTTCTTAGTAGCACCCTAAACGTGTTTCGCGGGTGACAGTCACAAACCAAATATCCGCAACGTTGGCTTGTTGCTTCTTTATAAACTTCCAAACACGCCTTACCCTGATTCGGGAATATTTGATTGGCTAATACCCTAATTTGTGACACATCTCTACGTTGTGCTAATACGGCTAATACATCGCGCATGTATCTATTTTTGAAAAAATAGATTCTGATTGATGAAGAATACGCTTATGTTAAGATGGTGGGGGAACACTGTAAATGTCTCGGCAAACGTTTTATCCATTTCTAGCATGAGATCGTCATTTACCGTGTGCTCATTACACTTTATCGAACTAACATCATAAACACCTTTATGAAACAAAATATCACCTTGGTACTCGTTAAATACGGGCTGGTAAGTCGAATATCACCATGTGACTTTATGCACAAAATTTGAGACCATCTCCCCTTTATCTTTAATGATTTTAAGCATAAATACAGTTTTTCCACATCCTGTAGGGCCAGATATAATGCATGTGGAAAGGCTTGTGAACCTGAATTTTTCTACAGAATCCATCTCTAACACGTCACACTCTTAAGTGAAACATTTACAAAATATAATAAAATTTTAAGTGATCTCATATTCTACAGACTTGTTTTTCTTCTTCCTCAGAACCGTAAATGATGATGAGGATGAGGTACTGTGCTAGCAACATGTCCCCATCCTAGATATTGCAGATGAGGTTGATGATACTGACGACAGTGTAGTTGTTGTTGTTCAGGCTACAGAATACCCCATTACCCATGCTAACGTCCCGGAACCCCTAGTAGCGACCCCTGTACTACCCACTCACGACAATTCGAGGAGAAAGGGGGTACATGACGACGTTGCTGAATCGCCTTTCACGTCAGGTGTAAATCGCGCCAGGAGTGTATCGGTTGTTAGATCCACAATAATATAACCCCAGCCCTCTACGTCTTACGACACAACCCCTACAGTAGCTCCTTCTGAAAATAAAACTGTGCCCCTTATTCCTGTTCAATACCGTCCGTACCCTCCACAGCAGCATCTAATTCTGTAGACAGTAGCATAGCATTCGAGCTGGTGCGCATCGCCAACCCCACCCAAGCCCTGACTAGAAACCGGTACGTAGTCAGAGTCGACCCGCGAACGATATATAGCACCGGTGTTGAATATGGACTGCGGCGTGTAGTTGAAAGTATTATGGAGTTTGCCCTTCAGAACAGTGAGGGACGTGAATCCAGGATGCGACTGTCCTTTGGGTTCGGGTCAGATGACAGTAATAGAGATGATTTTTGGGTAGTAATAACCTACAGGCGCTTGGCTGCTCTAGATGTAGATTACATTTTGGGTCGTATAATGCAGGCCTTTCAAAGAAGCACCGTATTCGCCATGGACAACTTCACGATAGATATAGACCACGTTTTCCGTGTTGCGGGACATACGGCCACACCTTATACGCTTAACTTCAATTCTCAGTCTATTTACAGACAGCATATAAACTCGGAGCGTGGTTGCTGCTTTATAGCAATAGTCTTAGCTTATATGTTTACTGTACTAAATACAGTATCCAAAAAAATTTGGTTGCCGACGGTAGTGCAGCGTGCACGTAAACTGGCCGCAGACTGATAACGGCCGCGATGAGAAGAAAAAATCCGACTCAAGAATTTTGACTCAAAATGAGTCGAACGGTTGAAACAGAGTCTGACTCCGTTAAGATTTCGAAAATGACGCGCGCCATCTTGAATTATAGATACAACGGATTTTTAAGGAATGGGAATCGGAATTTGCTTGCAAATGAGGTACACAATGCATTTTACCGTTTAATTTACGGAAACAGAATATCTACTAATTTTATAAATACTATAAAACGGGTAGCAATGTAATTTAACCGAAATATAAGTTCGTACAGAAGACGTGGGAATGCCGTTATTTTAATTTAATAGGGATACCGCTTAGCCACCAAAAATGTAGCGATTCTTATGAAAACCACAGAAGATGTGCGAATGCCCTTATATGAATATAAGGGAACACCGCTGCCACCAGAAATGTAGTGATTCCCCTCATTTACAATTTATTATTTACTTTATTCATTTTCTCTTATCATTGCTCTTTCTTCTCTTTACACTCGCTTCACTGTGATTTATAAACACTCGGGCAGACGGGTAGACGTGGCCACCATAAAACTTTCGAACAAATAAATCACACACTTTTATTTGCAATTTACTGACTTTTTATTTATGCCGAAATACTTTAAATGAACGGGGTAATACGAGGGCTGAATTAGCGTTAACATTTAATCGCGGAGAGAGACACATTTAATATTTTAAATAAACTATAACATTCTAATACGACAGCACAACTAATCGGGGAAAACCCCGTCCAAAGACTGGGTTGGGCACTTCACACAGCCTCCAGCTTGGGCACATCTCAGAATGTTGCCAATTTGTATTTTTATATTTTTAATTTCAATAAAACTTTATCAATTTCTTATTAAACATTATTTTCTTCGTTATTAAACAAAACATTATTAAATTCTTATAAACAAAACATTTAATTCTTATTAGACATTATTATCTTATCTTTATTAAAAACCAATACACTACAGACCGAACGTTATTTTTTCACAGTGATCTTTGTGTTAAGTTTCTAGTGACAAGTTCTTTTTGCAGTGATATTAAATAAATTTTCATTTAAATATGGTACTCATAAATCGAAAGTGAAATTAACTAGGCCTACTTGCAATGCCATTGACTTAAGTTGTTTCGTGCGGTAAGTTATTAATTAATGCCTTACTGTCCCGCGGTCATGTGCAGCGGCACAATCACTGAAACTTTCGGATTCAAGATGGCATCCCCTTGAGTCCCACTGCCCTCCAGACGGCTGGGGCGCGGCGACCCCGGCAAAGCCAACACTTGCATTGGGTCCTGCCCTGCTTTCACACGGATCGTGGAGAGACTCACGGAACTCACCACTGGACATCTCAGGACAACACGCACCCTCACCCCTCACCCCCCGACACTGTAGTAAGTTCCAACTCGCTTTAAACGGCGCATTGTTTCGTCAACACCTTGCCCAAATATATTCAACGGTCCCTTTTCGGCTGCTGTACGGAAAATCATTTGGCAGGAACCCTGACGACGCGCCCTATTGCACCAGCGAACTCTTCCTCAAGCATAACGTGGTGTTTTTCCCCCCACCCCCACTCCTACGGGAAGGGCTAAAAAGCATTCTTCAAGTAAACAAGCACGCACTCACACACACATCCACGCAAAGAAAGGGCGTACTGCAAAGCAAAGACAATCCTCATGACACAGGTTGGCGATCCCCTGCTTTCTTCAACTGTTTGTTTGCATCATTCAGTGGATTTACTATTCCTGCTTGTTTTCTTGAACGACGCCTTTTCTTTCCCTTCGGAAGGGGCGCATTCATCGAGAACTGCCATGCGACGAGTTTTGGGCACCGCATGCGAACTCAATACAGTTCACCCTGCTCCCTCTCGTCTCCTTTTCTTCCCTGCTCGCTCCGCATTCCTACCGTACCCCAACCCCATCCTCCTGTGGACCCCCACACCCCAATACAGCAGCGCCTCCTCTGACCATCTTCCCACTCCGAGATGAACCTTCACTCCCTCCTGCTTCAGGAATCCCACGAAATACCAGGCCCGGCGTCAGAACTCAGAGTGGTTTCGTCAGTTTCACAACGAAATGGTAATTCTTCTTAGTGTCATTCCTGTTCAGTCTCTCTACTTGTAGAGACCGACCGGAAAGCCTTTCCTCGCCATTCTCAAACATCATGGAATCAAAACAAAGGCTATACACGTGGGCATGAAACAGTCCCACGGAGGAAACAGATTTTGTGGTATTTCCCGAAATGCCTACCAGAGGACGTCACCAAGACCTATAAAAGTACGGGTTCTTTCTTAAATCATTCTCACTTACTATCTTCTCGTTTTTGTCGTTACGTCTCTCTCTCAGCACCTTCGTCAGTAGCACCACTCGTCACGCCACCCGCTCTCCGTCCCTCGCCGGAGAGAGGCCCGCTTTTCCTTCAAGGCTCCGGTCGAGCATACACGAAGTCTATCATTAAGTAAGGCCCTCTACAATTTCATCCTGCAAGAAGCAACATCACTGCTACAGGAGTTTCCGTTGGCCCCCTTTTCAACAAGACTCTACCGGTCTCTATCTCACATTGCTCGTTACTCCTCCTCGTGAATCTCCTCTTTCACGTAGCGCCGTTGGACTTCAGCCGGTCTCAGTCCCTCAAGCAACACCTCAACAATACACGAAGCAAATCAACACTTGAGGCGACCTACAATTTCACCCCGCTGGAAGCAAACATCACTCTATTGGCGTCATCCTTCTGGCACTGGCTTCACTCATCCTTCACCACAATTCGATCGGCGCCCGTTCAACAAGTATCTCAACACGCCTTCAGCACATCTTCCTGCCCGTAGGCCAACACGTCTTCAGAGTTATCTACGGTGAAACGCAATACGGTCAAACTTCACGTAAGCCCTCAGTCTTGCTAGTTATCCACGTCGAAAAGCAAGACGATAAACCTTCACGTAGGTTTCTTCAGCCTCCAGAGTTATCCACGTCGAAATCGCAGGAAGGTAAGCCTCTTGTCGGCCCTCACTCGGCCTACAGTGTTTTGTTACGTCGTGCTAGACTATTCAGAATTCAAGGTTGAAGAGTCCATAAGCTCTGCCTAATCGCGTAGGCCCTAAAAAGTGTCTTCAGTACCGTTCAAACTAACTCTCCCGTTAAGACTACAGTAGGCCGATTCAAGTGTTATACCAATACCGTAGTTTGTATCAACTTGTTACTGTGTTCATTCATATAACTTACTTATTTTGCAGCCGATTGTTTATGTGCTCTTTTATGCATTTCATTTTTACCGACCTAATCCATTTACTGTACCATACCGTACTTCCATTATATCAATTACTAGCGGAGTGACCCGGCGTTGCAGGGGTGGATGTTGAACGCTATATATATATATATGCCCGGTTAGGTCAACTGAATGCCCGGTTAGGTTAAATGAATGCCCGGATAGGTCAACTGAATGCCCGATTAGATTAATTAAATGCCCGGGTAGGTTAATTGACTGCCCGGTTATGTTAACCTCTTAACGACAGAAATTTTTGTAGGGTTAAGTTATGAGTGCGTGTATTAGAAACGGTACATATACGACCCAGTGGTCCAAAAGAGGTTAATTGTACGCCCTTGAGGATTGGTTAGGTTAAGTCGTGATATTTTTCGTTAAAACTAACGAAAATATCACGACTTAACCTAACCAGTCGTCAAGGGCGTACAGACGACCTAACCTGGCATTCAATGAACCTAACCGGGTATTCAATAATTTTACCATAGGTTTCGATATATATATATATATATCAGTGATGTAGTCGAGACCACCAAGTCCGAGACTGAGATCGAGACCGAGACCTGATCCTGTGAGACCAAGATCGAGACCGAGATCAAAGGTTCGAGATCGAGATCTACCTTCCGAGATCGACACCCTTAAAATTCGAGACCGAGATCGAGACTCCGAGATCGAGATCGAGACCAACCTAACCTAAAAAAATCCAGACCCGCCCCCCCCCCCCCGCAAGACAAACGTGGCAACTCAAAACAGGGTGTGATTAGTGAATACCTAGAGTCCCTTACTTTTACAAACTTTCATAAACATTCTGAATTGTGTCTGTTCAACCAAGCCACCATCATGAGTATGCCAATAACATGTATTTTTCATTACAGTCTCGAGAGGTCTCGAAAGGTCTCGGGGAGAAAAACCGAGACGGCGTCTGTCGAGACCGAGATCGAGACCGAGATCTAAATAGCGGAGACCGAGATCGAGATCGAGACCTACATCACTGATATATATATATATAAATATATAAAGGGTGATCCAGAGAAATGGGACCCAAAAGAAACCCCTGTAACTCTTAAAGTATAAGTCCTTTTATAAAATCATACGCATCATTCGAAAGAGGATAGTTACAAGTTTGTACAGGATTGTATAGGTTTTGACAATACAAGACAAGATAAGATACAAAACAAAATAAAAGTGTTAGTTAAAACTAACCCTTCAAGATGACTGCATGGACTGTGGAACAGCTGCGTTTCATAACTGAGCAATATTATGAGCATGGAAGAAGTGTAGTTTCAGCTCAAAGATCTTTCAAGACAAATTTTCAGATGTCAGAATCACCTTCTAAGAAAGTAATCCGTCGGTGTGTCAGAAATTTTTCCCTAACTGGCAGCATTGGAAAAAGAAAACCAACTGGAAGAGTGCGCACAGCAAGGATAGACGAGATCATTAACAGAACTCATGAAATTGTACAGGATAATCCTAACGTAAGCATCAGACGTGCTTCTCAGCTGTTAGGAGTTGGATATGGAACAACAACTCACCGTATATTCAAGCAAAATTTAATGCTCTTTCCATATAAAATTCAAACAGTGCAACAACTAAACGATGGAGATTTCGCACGAAGACGACAATTCTGCCAATGGATCCAACAGAAGGTAAATGACACCACCAATTTTCTAGCAACTTTGATTATGTCAGACGAAGCCCATTTTCACTCGAATGGAACTGTAAACAAACAAAATTGTCGTTTCTGGGCAACATAAAATCCATTGAATATTACCGAAGTCCCGTTGCATAGTCAGCGTGTAACTGTTTGGTGTGGTCTTACTTCATCTCAGATCATAGGGCCGTACTTTTTCGAGGATTCCACCGGAAACACGGTCACTGTAAATGGTGATCGCTACGAAAAAATGTTGACCGATTTCCTTATTCCTAAATTAAGAGATCTTTGTCTAGAAGACCACTGGTTCCAACAAGACGGAGCTACCTGCCATACCACGAGGAACTGCATGGCAGTTTTGCGTCAAACGTTTCCAGGCGAGTTAATCTCAAGATTTGGAGACGTTGAATGGCCCGCAAGGTCTCCGGATTTTTCTCCCTTAGATTATTATCTCTGGGGATATTTAAAGAGTAGGGTCTACAGAAATAACCCAACGACCTTGCAAGAATTGAAGGCCGCCATCACAAATGAGATACAGGCCATACCACCGCACACTCTTGCAAAAGTGATGCAGAACTTACAAGCGAGAACACTGGAATGCTTGGCAACTAATGGAGCACATTTGAAAGGAGTCATTTTAAAAAAATAAATATTTCATAATAAACTTGTAACTCTACTCTTTCGAATGATATATAGTTTTTATGAAAGGAATTAAATATTAAGAATATTTGGCTTTTTTTTATGGGTCCCATTTATCTGGATCACCCAGTATATATATATATACACACACACACACACACACACACACATATATATATATATATATATATATATATATATATATATATATATATATATATATATATATATATACAGGGTGTCCCAAAAAAACTATATACTCTTTATAGCATCATATATTTTATAATTTAAAAAAAACCCAAACAATATATTGTTATAGCAATTGCCAATGAAAGGTAAATTAGCAATCTAAGTGATCAAAATGTTATAGCGAGTTGTTTGCATATAAAATTTAATTAACTATGCCAAGTGCTCAAAATGTTCTCCGGCGGCATGAATGCACTTTTGAATGCGTCGACTAAGCCTGGCCTTGTTTTATCAAAGGCCTTGTAATGGCGACGCCTATCGACCGAACGTAGTCTCGTCACTCACTAGCTTGCTTCGGACTTAGCCTACGCACTCATTCCACGATACAAACTCTACAGCATTCAACTTTATTTAGTTCAGCAAAAGAACCCATGTTGCGTAAACGTTTGACACTGGAGCAACGAAAAATTGTTCTGAAATGGTATTGGAAATTTGAGAATGTGTCCGAAGTCCAGCGGCAATGGATCCGGGAATTTGGTACAAAGCCACCGACACGTCTCGCCATTACAAGCATCCGTGACAAGTTTGAGGCAGAGGGATCTGCTCAAGATATGCACAAGCGAAGATCTGGACGACGCAAATCAAGTGCGAGTGATGAAAACTCCGTTTTAGTGTTGCAAAAATTTAATCGATCACCACAGAAATCAGTTAGGCAATGCGCCCGTGAGACCGGAATCAGCAAATCAGGTGTTCACCGGATTTTAAAGTCGGCAAAATGGAAAAGCTACATTCCAAGTCTGTTACACGCCATGACTGAAGATGACCCTGATCGCAGACTCGAATTTTGTGAATGGTTTCAGTCAATGGAAAGCGAAGACGTACAGTTTTCCAACAAAATCGTGTGGTCTGATGAAGCTACCTTCTAGCTGAATGGCACAGTAAATCGACACAACTGCAGTTCGGAAGTTGTTTGGAAACGACGAATTTTACTTTCAACAAGATGGAGCCCCCCCTCATTATCATTGTGATGTCAGAAGGTACCTCGATGAAACGTTGCCTAACCGTTGGATAGGACGAAGAGGAAGCGTTGAGTATCCTCCACGTTCACCGAACTTGACCCCACCTGATTTTTACTTGTGGGACTACCTGAAGGATACAGTTTATGGTACAAGACCTGCAACACTCGAACACCTTAAGGATGCAATTAGGGAAAAGTGCGGGACCATCACAGCATCCACATTAGTCCATGTCTGCGAATAAGTTAGTCGACGCATTCAAAAGTGCATTCATGCCGCCGGAGAACATTTTGAGAACTTGGCGTAGTTAATTAAATTTCATATGCAAACAACTCGCTATAACATTTTGATCACTTAGATTACTAATTTACGTTTCATTGGCAATTGCTATAACAATATATATATATTTTTTTTTTTTAATTATAAAATATATGATGCTATAAAGAGTATATAGTTTTTTGGGGACACCCTGTATTATATATATATATATATATATATATATATAATGTGAAGATCAAGATTTTCATGACTGTTCTTTTCTATAGTTTTATTGACCAAATAATTGAACCGACAGTAATTGGGGGGGGGGGGGGGGGGGTCAAGTATTTGGTTAGTAAAACTATAGTCATGAAAATCTTAAGATTCGGAAATCTTGACACAATGTGAAGCTCAAGATTTTCACGGCTGCGTTCTTTTCTGTAGTTTAATCGCGGTGCTGCGGCCTTCGGGCCCAGTAATTTTAATTATTTAATTTATTAACACCCAGGTGCACAACCTCAGGACCTAATCAATATGTTTGAAGTTTCATGTTTGTAACTGCTTCCATTTTGGAGTTATGGCTGGAACAGACAGACAGACACACACGCACACACACACACACACACACACACACACACAACACACACACGTCCTTTTATTATTTTTATAGATTATTGGCTTAATCATTTATTCTGTGTTCACGTCTGCATATCTCAATCTCATTAGCCTACTTGAATTAGTGTACTTAGTTAACAGTTAGACAATATAACTATTTCTTATTGTTAATAATCAGTCATCTTTAGCATAGTATAAATACCGTTATATAATTGTTAATCACTATAAATACCGTTACTGAATTATTAATCACTGTGAACAAATAATTGATTTATTTTCCTAATTAAACACAAAACAACAAAGTAATTTCTCTCTCCTTATTAAATATTGTTTGTTTGGGCTGTAGGGCCAAGCTGGTGACCCCTAATTATTCATCACAATTTAATTCATAAATTATAGTAAGCCTACTTTCTTGGTCACATCAAATTGATGATCCGAAGGCCAATACAAATTGGTGATCCCGGAGTGACGTCCTCTGGTGGGCATTTCGGGAAATACCACAAAATCTGTTTCCTCCGTGGGCCTGTTCCATGCCCACGTGTAGAGCCTTCTCCATGATGTTTGAGAACGGCGAGGAAAGGATTTCCGGTTGGTCTCTACATATATTAATCAGATGTGTATTTTGTTGTATATAGAATTCTTCTGTACTAGCTATTATTTTTTATTTTGATGCTTATATATATATATATATATATATATATATATATATATATATATATATATATATATATATATATATACAGGGTGTCCCGTAAGTCTGGACCCATAGGGATTTATAATATATTTTTTTATTATGTTATTATTATTTTATTATTATTATTTTTTATTATTTTTATTATGTTTTTATTTGTGGGGCCACTTGAAAGCCAAAGTGTACGAGGTCAAACTTCAGAACATTTTCCACCTTAAAGCACGCATTGTGGAGGCGTGTCAAGAAATTTCTGCGACTGTGATTCAGAAAGTGCTGTCGCAGTGGAGATTGCGTCTTCAACTATGTGTGCGACACAACGGCGGACACTTTGAACAGATTATGTAATAAATTTTTGGACTATTTTGTAATTTTATTATTTTTCCCTATGGGTCCAGACTTACGGGACACCCTGTATATATATATGTATGTATATCAAAGCTATTGACTTCTCCTTAGGGAAACGTAGCTTACAGATGAAAAGAAGGACCGACACAACAGCGCAAACATTTTCATTTATTTTTGTACTTCAGATGTTTTGACAAATCTTTTGTCATCATTAGTGACATAAACCTTAAAACCTTAAAACAAAATAAGAATAAATAATTAAAATTACATCAATACAGAAAGGAAATAAAATCATTAAAATTAAATTAAATTAAATGAAAATTAACTCAACTGGTAAATACACAATAATTTACAATAATTAAATACACAATAATTTACAATAATTAAATACACAATAATTACAAATATGGAGGTTGACGTAATTATTGTGTATTTAACAGTTGAGGTAATTTTAATTTAATTTAATTTTAATGATTTTAATTCCTTTTTGTACTGATGTAATTTTAATTATTAATTCTTATTTTGTTTTAAGGTTTTAAGGTTTATAATTCACTGATGATGAGAAAAGATTTGTCGAAACGTCTGAAGTACAAAAATAAACGAAAATGTTTGCTGTTGTGTAGGTCCTTCTTTTCATATAACCTTTGGTTAACCTTTGGTTAGCTTTCGCCCGAATTGTTAATTCTGACGAAGGTCAAGCTTTTCACTCCACCTTAGACCTACAGTTTAACGTGGAATCAGAACCACGCCCCATCAGCAGCCCAGCGTCTTAACCACTAGGCCACCTAGGGTACCCATTTATCTACCAACCACTTTCTTTATTGTGTAGAAGGATGAACAGCTGGGTTTAGCTGCGCGCCGGCTGCCGTTGGGTCTCGAACCCGGGGCCGATGGTTTCGTAGTCAGCGACGCTAACCACTACACTACCGAGATGCCTTATATACAGGGTGTCCCATAAGTCCGGCATCATAGAAAAACTAATATAAAAAGGCAAAACAAAAGCTTTTATTTACAGAACGTGCTCAATATGTCCACCATTGTTTCAATACACAAATTCAGACGTGATACCCAGTCAGCAAGCACACGGTGAATGATGTCAGGAGTAATGGTGTTACATGCCCCAATAATGCGCTGCCGCAAATGTTCAACACTCTTTATTTTCTCTGCGTATACCAGCGCTTTCAAGTGGCCCCAGAGATAAAAATCTAGTGGCGTGAGATCTGGGCTTCTAGCTGGCCATTCCACAGGCCCCCGACGTCCTATCCAATGACCAGGGAATTGTTGATACAGGTATTCCCTTATTTGGGTGCTGTAATGTGCAGGAGCGCCGTCTTGCTGGAACCATGTTGGGAAATTTCCTTCTTCGTTCAAGACACTGGGAAATGCCTCTTCCTTGAGCATACATAGGTAGGTGCCTCCAGTGACATGTTCATCGAAAAAGAGGGGGCCTATGATGTGATCCTTTCAAATGCCACACCATACCATCATCCGAGATGCACCTTGTTCCTTTGAAGAGGTATACCAGTGAGGGTTGTTTTGAGACCAGTAGCGGGTGTTCTGTCGATTTACCTCACCATTTCCATAAAAAACAGCCTCGTCACTGAACAGAATGGTGGATGGGAAATTGGCATCCCGAGCATATTGTACCGTAGCCCATTCACAAAATTCCATCCGCCGGTCGGGATCATCTTCGCTTAATTTCTGTAGGATCTGAAGTTTATATGGATGCCATTTGTGAGCCTGAAGAATGCGATGGATGCTATTTTTCGACACTCCTGTCTCGGCGGACAATCGTCGAAGAGACTTATTGGGACTTCTGTTAAAATGAGCCAGGATAGCAGTCGCTGTATCATCGTCAGTGGACCTCCTTGAAGGTCCACTGCGTGGTTTATCTTCTATGGATCCTGTTTCCTTAAACGTTGCAACAAATCTGCTAACACAACTCTGTGTTATTGGCTCGCGGTCTGGATGCAGTCTGTTAAATTCAGCAGCGGCCTCTCTTTGACTCCGATTTCCTATGAGTAGAATTATCTGGATTCGTTCTTCCTTGCTCACAGACATTATGGCCTGTAGAAAGAGAAAAATATGAATTATGGGGGGAGGCGCAGTGGGCGCGCGCCTCCACCAAAATTTTCTTACTGTATTTTTTAAATATGATGTAAAGTAATGTTATGTAACTGGGCTAATTATCCCTATCCCTAGTAACAAAGTAAAATCAATTAGAATAATAATTACTAATAAGTATATTTGTATAATTTAGATACTGATTACTCTACCAGTCATTACACCAACGGCAGAGCGATCATTCTCTACAATGAGGCGATTGAAGACCTATCTAAGGAATACAATGAACGAGGAACGATTAGATGGATTAGCATTAATGAGCATACACCAAAACTTTTCCTTTGATATTGATGATATTTTCCTTTGATATTGATGATATTATGGATAAATTTACTGAAAAAACACCTGTAAATTATTGTTCTAACTTTACCTGTTTCACCGTCATGATTTGTACAGTATATACTGTACTGAACTACACTTAGTGTTTTGCATTTTTGCCTTCAATACAGTAAATATATTATATTTTTATATACAGGGTGAGTCAAAAGTAGCGCCCGATTTCTGTCAGTTGATTGTTTGTTTGCCATTTGTATTACAGTGTACAAGAAGGTAGAAATAAATGAATGACATGTTTATCTAACCATCTAACTAACCATCTAACTTATCTAACTAAGAAAATTAATAATCTGCAAGACAATTATTAACAACATGACTTCCCAGAAAGAATCTATCTGACAGCCGAAAAAACAGAAATCGGGCGCTACTTTTGACTCACCCTGTAGTACAGGGTGTCCCAAAAAGAGTGACCCTAAACGAAATATTAATAACGTTTTTATTAAAGGTGCTAGAAGTAAATACTAAAACATAAAATAACAAGCGAAGGTGTAAGTTTTATTCCCATGCACTAGTAAACCTCTACATGTTTTCCATCATTTACTATAACCAATCTAATTCTACGTTCAAATTCTTCAATGGCACGCTCCATTACAGATGTGGAGATGGATGTGATAGTTTCCTGAATACGCTGTTTCAATTCCACAATGTTTCTCGGTTTGTTATGGTAAACTTTAGACTTACATAACCCCAAAGATAAAAATCTAAATGTGTTAAATCGGGGGAGCGAGCGGGCCATTTCATTGTTCCTCCTCTACCAATCCATCGTCTTGGGAAAGTCTCGTTTAGAAATTCTTCAACGACTCTAGCATAGTGAGGCGGGGCTCCGTCTTGTTGAAAGATTATGGCTTGAAGTGATTCAGGAGTTTCTTTTAGTAGTGGCACAAAGAAAAATTTTAACATCTTTAAGTACGAGGCACCTGTAACAGTCCGTTCTTCAAATAAATACGGACCATAAATTCGAGAACTTGACATTCCACACCAAACATTCACTTTGGGCGAATCACGTTCATGTTCAAAGGTCTCACGTGGATTTTCTGGTCCCCAAATTCTACAATTGTGGCGGTTAAGTTTTCCAGATGTATGAAACGTTGCCTCGTCAGTGAAGATGACGTTTTTCAGGAAATTTGAGTCTGAATCATTAAACTCGATTAGTTCCTGGCAAGTAGCAATTCTTACTGCGTAATCTTCTTTAAAAAGTTGATGATGCATTTGCACTTTATAACATTTTAATTTCAGATTTTTGTGAAGGATTCTGTGAACCGACGATCGTGGGATGTTTAACTCAACTGAAACTCTCCTTATTGACGTTTTTGGATCCGTGTGAAATGCTTCCATAACAGCTTGCGACCTTTCTAGAGACTTACTCGGGCGTCCACAACTCTTTCTCTTAAGGACGGATCCAGTCTCTTCAAACGTTTTCACCCATCTTTTTATGCTCTTCTTTCCTGGTGCCTGTTTATTGTGTTTAACTTGAAATCTTCTTTGTGCTGTGATGATTGATTTACTTTCGTAAACATAGCTGACTAGTTCAGCTTTTTCTTGTGGTGTCGTCATCTGAGGGTGGGTGAAATTCTGTACAGTTTGTATCATAAGATGTTTTTTTGGCCGCCAACTTGCTATAACGAGCGAGTGAGTGATTAGACTAAGTCCGGAACGAGCAAGTGAATGATTAAGTTAGTCTAGTCCAGTCAGTAGGATTCGCCGTCACAAGGCCTTTGGTTAGACTAGGCCACCCTTCATGATAAATGATTTCTTTTATGAGAAAATTTTGTATAATTTTTTTAACATTTTAAAGTAACGATATGTTTTTGATAATAATTACGTATACAGTATCAAACACTTACATCTTCACTTGTTATTTTAGTTTTTAGTATTTACTTCTAGCACCTTTAATAAAAAAATTATTAATATTTCTTTTAGGGTCACACTTTTTGGGACACCCTTATATTATATACATTAAAGATATATATATGAAAAATATATTGTATACTGTATATTTCTGGGCATTATAACAAGACTTCATATATTTCTTAGAACGCTTGGTATTTTATTCGCTAAGTTAAGTTAAAAAAACATAAAACCGCTACCAACTTGGTCAACACCGCTATCTCGGAACATGTTCTAAGTCTCATCATATTTAATATGTAAAAACGTGTCATAAGTATTAAGCTTTTTAGCTGATTTGGGGTCAGATATTGTTAGAAAATGTCGTCCGCTTCCGGGGCTCAGTCCCAGATCCCGCTGGGGGAGTTAGCGCTCACCCCAGACACCCTAACTAACCGTTTAGGACTCCCTACGCGTGTTCCATAAGTCCGGCATCATAGGAGAAATTCATATTTTTCTATTTCTACAAACCATAATTTATGCTCGGGATGCCAATTTCCCGTCCATCATTCTGTTCAGTGACGAGGCTGTTTTTTATGGAAATGGTGAGGTAAATCGACAGAACACCCGCTACTGGTCTCAAAACAACCCTCACTGGTATACCTCTTCAAAGGAACAAGGTGCATCTCGGGTGATGGTATGGTGTGGCATTTGAAAGGATCACATCATAGGCCCCCGCTTTTTCGATGAACATGTCATTGGAGGCACCTACCTACGTATGCTCAAGGAAGAAGCATTTCCCAGTGTCTTGAACGAAGAAGGAAATTTCCCAACATGGTTCCAGCAAGACGGCGCTCCTGCACATTACAGCACCCAAGTAAGGGAATACCTGTACCAACAATTCCCTGGTCATTTGATAGGACGTCGAGGGCCTCTGGAATGGCCAGCTAGAAGCCCGGATCTCACGCCACTAGATTTTTATCTCTGGGGCCACTTGAAAGCGCTGGTATACGCAGAGAAAATTAGGAGTGTTGAACATTTGCGGCAGCGCATTATTGGGGCATGTAACACCATTACTCCTGACATCATTCACCGTGTGCTTGCTGACTGGGTATCACGTCTGAATTTGTGTATTGAAAACCGTGACCCGACAATTCAGCGCAGGACAATTCAGCGCCGACAATTCAGCGCCGACAATTCAGCGCAAAGACAGTTCAGCGCAAGACAATTCAGCGCAAGACAATTCAGCGCGAAAATACCAACAAAGAAGAAAGAACAAATCCAGAGGGAAGAGAGGCTTGCAACTGTTAGGTTAGGTTAGGTTTCTAGTTTTTTAAATAAAATCTTAATTTTAACAATTCTAACAAATTTTGTTTTTTTAAATAAAATTTTAATAATTATACTCCTTTGAATTTTATCTCCGATTTGTCACTCCTTCGTTATGTCACTCCTTCGTTACGGTATTTATGTCACTCCTTTGTTATGTCACTCCTTTGAAATGTCACTCCTTCGATACAGACCCAATTTAGCATATATATAAATATACAAATTTTTATCTTTTTTATTTATTGCGATTTATTTTTATTATTTTTAACTAAACTTTTAACTGTACTGACTTGCGCTGAATTGTCGGCGCTGAATTGTCTTGCGCTGAATTGTCTTTGCGCTGAATTGTCGGCGCTGAATTGTCGGCGCTGAATTGTCCTGCGCTGAATTGTCGGTGCTCCATTGAAAACAATGGTGGACATATTGAGCACGTTCTGTAAATAAAAGCTTTTGTTTTGCTTTTTTTATTATTTTTCCTATGATGCCGGACTTATGGGACACCCTGTGTATATATATATTTAGTGTTGGACCGGATATCCGCATCCGCATCATTTTCAACATCTGCATCCGCACTTCTGACTGCGGATGTTATGCGGATATTACCTCTAATAAATTATGCAATTTACAATTAAGTTAGCTTAAAAGTAGCTTAGAAGGCCCAGTCATGCACATTTCATGTAAAGTATTAATTATTAATGAACAAACAAATACATAAACCTCAAAATATAAATACCATTAAATCAACAAACACTGCCTGTGCCGCTGTTTGCGCACTCCACTGTGGCTGAAACTCTTGAGAAAGTTATTATTTTTATCATAATGAAAACATTAATATTAATTTTAATTCTTATCCATTGCCTGCCATAATAGCAATATCACGAAATTTGAAAAATTATGTCATATATTCATAATTCTACAGGGTGTCCCAAAAGTCTCCATACATAGGGAAAATTAGCACTTGTTAGCAAAATGTAACTTTATTTACAAAACATTCTCTACATGATTGCCATTTCTTTGTAAACATACACGGATGCGTCTCTCCTACTCATGGTGAACTCGTGTTAACACATTTGGTGTTATGGGCGTAACTGCACTTCGAATGCGTTCCTTTAGGCGATCCATGTTCTGTATCTTTTCTTGGTACACCATGGCCTTCAAGTGCCCCCACAGGTAAAAATCAAGTGGACTGAGATCTGGGAACCTCGGAGGCCACTCCACGGGGCCATAGTGTACCAGGAAAAGATACAGAACATGGATCGCCTAAAGGAACGCATTCGAAGTGCAATTACGTCCATAACACCAAATGTGTTAACACGAATTCACCATGAGTGGGAGAGACGCATCCGTGTGTGTTTACAGAGAAATGGCAATCATGTAGAGAATGTTTTGTAAATAAAGTTACATTTTGCTAAAAAGTGCTAATTTTCCCTATGTATGGAGACTTTTGGGACACCCTGTATATTATATTGAGATTAGCTAAATATCCGCATCCGCATTCGCGGATATTGAAATTAAAGATCCGCATCCGCATCCGCAGATGTTGAAAACTGACATCCGGTCCACCACTAATATATATATATATATATATATATATATATTTTTTTTTTTTGTTATTATCGTAATTTATGCGAGCTTCACAGGCTTTTGAAGCTCGAATAGACTCTCCTTCCTGTTTACATCGCCTTATGGCCGCCTTATACTTACCTCTACTTCTACGCATATTCATGTATACTGGTCCTAATCTGGATCTACTATGAAAGCACCACAAATCGTAGGCGTCTTTCGATTTCTTCTTCAGAGGGGGCAATAAAATCATTCTATCCAGGAATAATCTTAGTATGACAGTTGTAAGATTTAATCATGGGGCTTCCTGCTTCTCTTAACAGGGATACTATCTTACTAAGTATAATACTTATCTATGAGTTTACAGTGAGAATCATTTGAGCAAGGATTATTACAGGCAAGGTTCAAAATTTCTAAATTATTAAAGAGGTAATCTGTTCTGTCTCTGTATTCTATTCAATGTCGAATATATATATATATATATATATATATATATATATATATATATATATATATATTATATATCGTATTTGACGGCTTACAAGACGCTGCGCCGTGAAAGACGCACTTTAATTTTGGAAAGGTAAATTCAAGAAAAAGTTTTCGATGCACTTTATTGTTAATACAATGGATATGTAAAATTCAATAAAAAGAAAACCCAAAAGCCAATAAAGAAAGATAATATGATTATTACTCTTATTATTTGTTATTAATCAACTTCAGATTCATTACTGACATTATCATCATTATCCCCATCATCATAATCATCATCATCTTCACTTGTATCACTGTCACTCTCATACAATAAATGATCTTCAGTGCCATCCTTTGCATTACTTATACCACATTTTTTAAAGGACTTGACCACAATTTCAGTCCTAAGATCATGCCATGACTTCAGCACCCATTCACACACTTGTGCTATTGATGTGCTGTATTGCCACTTTCGGCTTCTAAGACGCAGGGCGATTTTTTAAGGTATTTATAAGGAAAAAAGTGCGTCTTATAAGCCGACAAATACGTATATATAAATATACTGTATATATATTCGACATTGAATAGAATACAAAGACAGAACAGGTCACCTCTTTAATAATTTAGAAATTTTGCATCTTGCTTGTAGTTATCCTTGCTCAAATGATTCTCACTGTAAACTCATAGATAGGTATTATAGTAAGATAGTATAACTGGTAAGAGAAGCAGGAAGCCCCATGATTAAATCTTACAACTGTCATACTAAGATTATTCCTGAATGGAATGATTTTATTGCCCCCTCTGAAGAGGGAATCGAAAGACGTCTACGATTTGTGGTGCTTTCATAGTAAATCCAGATTAGGACCAGTATACAAGAATATGTGTAGAAGTAGGGGTCAGTATAAGGCGGCCATAAGGCGATGTAAACAGGAAGGAGAGTCTATTCGAGCTTCAAAAGCCTGTGAAGCTCGCATAAATTACGATAATAATAAATTGTGGAAATTTGTTAAGAATCAAACGGGTGTCAAAAGTATCCTCCCTCCGACAATCGATGGGGTGTCAGGGGAGGATGAAATTGCAAAGCTGTGGAAAAATCACTACTCTAACATTCTTAACAGTGTGAGTAGGGATGATCTTAAGAGAGATTGCAGCGAAACGCCTGTGAGAGGGACAAGGGAAAATACTTTGATATCATTTCCTGAAGTAAAGAGGTTAATTAAAGAGTTAAAGACTTTTTCTGCGCCAGGGGTAGATGACCTATCGAATCAGCACTTAAAATATACCATTGACGTAGTATGTCTGCATATATCATTGCTGTTATCAGCCATGCGTGCTCATAGCTATATCCCTGCAGAGTTCATGAGGGTATATATCTTGCTCCTGGTCAAAAATAAGTATTGAGACATTCTGTCCAGCAATAATTACAGGCCTATTGCTGTCGCTTCCTGCTTCTCGAAACTACTAGAAAAACTCTTTTTACTCTGATTAAATGATTACCTATGGACATCTCCTAATCAGTTTGGTTTTAAAAAGTCCTACTCAACTGACCTGTGTATGTATGTACTTAAAGGAACAATATCTAAATACATTGACAGCAATTCATCTATTTACAGGTGTTTCCTAGATACAAGTAAGGCATATGATAGAGTGAACCACAATATTTTATTTCAAAAACTAGAAGACAGGAAGGTTCCCATGTAGGCCTACATATTAAATTTATTGAAATTTTGGTATTCCCACCAATCTTTTACTGTTATGTGGGGCAGTGTACTATCCGAATGTTTTGTCTCCTCTTGTGGGGTGAGACAAGGCTCCTTGCTCTCTCCTATGTTGTTTAATGTGCATATTGACGGATTAATTGTTTCACTTAATGTGGCAACAGTGGGATGTTGTATAGATAACACAAGGATAAATAATTTAGGTTATGCCGATGATAGTGTATTTCGCAGAAACATGATATTCTTTTTAATGTTACAAAAAACTAAGGTTATGCAATTTCATTCTGAAAGCTGCAATCAGCCAGCTGATATTACGTTTAAAACGAGAGGTGAAGTAATTGAGGAAGTACAAGAGTTTAAGTATATGGGTCAAACTATTACAAGCTCCATGAGTGATGACTCGGATATAAGAAAACAATCTCAAAGCCTTTGTGCTAAAGCGAATATGACTATATGGAACGTTTGGTTCTGTACAAATGAAGCTAAAGACACTCTCTTTCGTACTTTCTGCAGTAATATATACGGACAGTAACTCTGGGTGAATTATAAACAAGTTTCTGTCAGAACCCTAAATTTGCTCTACAACAGGTCTTTTAGACTTTTACGTAAATTACCCCTTAGATGTTGAGCTTCGCAAATGTTTGCTACCCAGTACAGTCTAATACAAAGAATTAAAAATTCAACCAACCCGATTATGCAAGCTATCCATGAGTCCTGCCGTTTATCCTCTCAGCTATGGAATTCTTGGTGCCGAAACGTCTGTCTGGAGCTCCATTTAACTTCGACATTACTGTATTATTTCTAGTCAACTGTATATATTGATGTCCTTAGTAGGTAAACTGTCATTGTATTAATAATATTTGTCATATGGACTATAGTCTGCCAATAAACCTTTTCATTTTCATTTATATATATATATATATATATATATATATATATATATATATATATATATATATATATATATATATATATATATATATATATTTTAAGCGTGTTGTGTACTTTGTTGTGTGTATATATATATATATATATATATATATATATATATATATATATATATATATATATTTTAAGCGTGTTGTGTACTTTGTTGTGTATATATATATATATATATATATATATATATATATATATATATATATATATATATATATATATATTTTAAGCGTGTTGTGTACTTTGTTGTGTAATAATATATATATATATATATATATATATATATATATATATATATATATATATATATATATATATTTTAAGCGTGTTGTGTACTTTGTTGTATATAGAATTCTTCTGTACTAGCTGTATTATTTTTTGTTTCGATAAGTATATATACATATGTTAAATAACACCATTTATTCCTGTTTTTGCGTCTAAAGTAATTCTTCTCTACTGGGTTTATTGTTTTTGATGTAAATATATACAGAAGTCATGTATGTATTATCTCCGTTTTGCCCCTAATCTATATACATATTTTGTATTTCGATATATATTAAATAGGCACAACACTGCAGTTGTTTTATTTACATCTTTTAAAGGCATAGCGATGGTAATTCACCTTTATATGTAGGTAAATAGCTGTGTACGTCAAATACGACTGGCTGACTTCTAAACCAAACTGTGATGCAAAAGACGCCCAGGAAGACTTGTGAAGAATTCAAAATGCTTCGAGACGCAGCAGTGAAAGGATATTTCTACTCCTTCTGGTGTTTTATTTTAGGCTACCCACATTTACACACCCACGTGCATATATATATATATATATATATATATATATATATATATATATATTTATTTTTTTTGGTGGGCCTGCTGACCCGCCAGGTTAGGTTACCCATTCGAGATCACATACAACTCATATACAGGGTGTCCCAGGAGGAAATTTCAAGAATGCACCATTTCACTCTTTGGGTATTTCTAAGTAGAAAGTATTATATCGATATGGGTCTGATTCCAAACCGTTACCGAGATACAGGCCTCTACATTTGGGTAATTAAAACATAATAAAAAGGCGATCTTAGATACTATTTAATGACACTTGTGGTTTACAAAAAGTACAAACATACAATACACTATTGCACTTATTGCAGAATGGTTTCAAAGTGACCCCCTCCTTCTTCAATGCATGCGGCGAGCCTCCGATCCATCGAGTCTTGCCAAGGAAAACGCAGAAGTTCATTTCTGAGGCTTTTTATTGTTTTAGTTACCCAAATGTAGAGGCCTGTATCTCGGTAATGGTTGGGAACCAGGCACATGTTGATATAATACTTTCTACTTAGAAATACCCAAAGAGTCAAATGGCGCATTCTTGACATTTCCTCCTGGGACACCCTGTATATATAGTATATATATATATATATATGTTAGTGGTGGACCGGATGTCAGTTTTTCAACATCTGCGGATGCGGATTTTTTATTTCAATATCCGCGGATGCGGATATTTAGTTAATCTATCAATACAGTATAGAATTATCAATATATGACATAATTTTTCAAATTTCGTGATATTACTATTATGGCAGGCAATGCATAAGAATTAAAATTAATATTAATGTTTTCATTATGATAAAAATAATAACTTTCTCAAGAGTTTCAGCCACAGAAAATTCAATGAAACAAGTTTCATTCAATTTTCTGTGTGACCAGGTACTTATATTTTGAGGTTTATATATATTTGTTTGTTCATTAATAATTAATACTTTACATGAAATGTGCATGACTGGGCCTTATAAGCTATTTTATAAGCTAATTTAATTGTAAATTGCATAATTTATTAGAGGTAATATCCGCATAACATCCGCAGTCAGAAGTGCGGATGCGGATGTATGTATGTGTTTTTATGTGTAAAATAGCGACGCATGCGTTCCTTTATGGTACGTTGAACTCTTTCAGCTAAAGAGGCCTTATGTATAAAACTGCTAGTGTAGTAACTGATATTAAACTCTGTCAGCATGTGCTGAAAAGCGCGACCTATAAATTTTTTCCCCATATCCGTACAAAAATAGATACTGTAGGAACTCTTTCTTCTTTTAACATCAAAGCTTTGGTCGCTTTAGCCATTGTTTCAGGCGATTTATTTTTCAATGGAATTAACCACAGATATCTAGAGAATACATCCATTGTGAATAGGATGTAGCGATATCCGTCATTATACACTGAATATCTTTGCATGTCTGTTAAATCCGCTTGCCAAATGAGTCAATCGAATCCGCGGTTGTCTTTGCCGTTTAAAACCTTTTTCTCACCGGTTTATGAAGTGTATAAGCATCCTGCTCAACCGCTCAACATCTTTTTTCCCTACTCCGTAAACAACTTTGTACAGTCTATTAACGCCACCATAGGAGGCTGGGTTAGAAATGTCATAATAGCGTTTACTTAATGTGTTAGCCATTTGCGTATTTTAGAGACACATGGATAAGGTTGGCCGTTTTTCTCTTCTTTCTCTTCTTCAGAGATGTTGCTGCTGGGGCCGATGGCGTACTCAGTTGTGACACATGCGAGACCTGATCCAGATCTTTTAACCTATTCAGATTACCTATCAATAATTTGGGGACATTTATTTGTTGTAGTCTTGCTTTTAATATGCTCCCATTCTGTTGGTGAAAGCCTGTCCCACTTTCTCACCAGATCATAAACAATGTCAACGATGTTGGATCCTTGTACCCTTGTTCTTTCAACACTGACCTCGCCTGTATCGGCCCACTGTATGATGGGGTCCTCACTCAATAGATTATAAAGACTTAAGCCTTTATACCTCAATGTATGTGGGAGGCTATTTTTTAACACATGTTCGATGTGTTGTGTTCCGTTATTCTTTCGTTGGTCATCTCTAAAGTCGGGCCCAGGTCCTGTGTCGCCATGCTCAGCGCTACTCGCGCTGCGCCTAATAACCACGGGGAGCTCTGCGGATTCTTATAATCTTCGTACTCATGAAGAAATTTCTGCAAAGCCTCTTGGTACAAGATCCTTTTCTCATTAGGTTACTTTTCACTGTTTAATACTAGCAACTCGCTTTCCATTCTTTTAAGCCTACTTTTGCGGGGTTCTAGAGCCGTGTCTGGAATCTTTGAACATTGCCATGAAGCATACACCTCGTGCGGAATCACAACCACTTCCTTCATTATATTAATCTAGTCAGTAAAGGACCCAAAACTGAAAATAAGATGGGGAGAATGATCCTCCTCTTTGTACAATAATTCGCTTTTTCTTACCCACAGTTTGACTTTTATGAGCGAGCGCTCGTATTATATTCTTGTAACGACGTAAGCGAGCCTTCTGAGGGGATTTCATTGGCACATTACATTTTATAACATTAAGATAGATTTGACAGATGCATTTTAAAAAGTCGGAGTCGATATTTTTAACGAACATCTGTTGCAGTGCCCGAGGCAATCGTTGATAGATTTTTATTAAATCACGATATTTCTTCCGCCTATTTGTCCTTCTGGACTATACACCGTTTCAGGTTCGTTTTGGAATATATTCGTTCTTAAAATCACGGTAAACGTGTTTCGCGGGTGAAGGACACAAAGCAAATATCCATAACGCTGACTTGTGGCTTCTTTATAAACCTCCAAAAACCACTTACGTTGATTCGGAAACATTTAATTGGCTAATACCCCAATTTGTGACACATCTCTACGTTGTGCGAATAAGACATGAGATCGTCAATTACAATAACTGTACGGTCATTACTTTTTAACGAATTAACGTCATATACACCCTTGTGGAACAAAATTTCATCTTGGTACTCGTTGAACACTGACTGATACGTCGAATAGCACTATATTACTTTATGCACAAATTTTGAAAACATCTCCCCATATCTTTAATGATTTTTAGCATAAATACAGTTTTCCACATCCTGTAGGGCCAGATATAATACATGTGGAGGGGCCTGTGAACCTGAATTTTTCTACAGATTCCATCTCTAACACGTCACAGTCCTAGGTGGAGCATTTACAAAATATAACAAAATTAAGTGCTGCTCCTTATTTTCTTGTTTTTCTTCTTCCACAGAACCGTGAATGACGACGATGTACAGCACTCCATCACCGATATTACGCAAGACCCCGATGACAGTGTAGCTACAGACTCCAACCCCGCTGACGAATCCTCACCAGCGATACCTGTAGCATGCGACAGTTCAAAGTGGAAGCATGATGAAGAACCCTCCACGTCAGGTACAAAGCGTGCCAGGATTGTGCCGGTTGTTAGAACCCCAGTAATAGAGCCCCAACCCTCTACTTCTTACGACACAATCCCTACAATAGAACCTTCCTCAAATATGCCCCATTATTCAGTCCCGGGTACTTCGTCCACAGCAGCTTCTCATTCTGTGGAGGATGGTATAACATTCGAGTTGGTGCGCACCGCTACACCCCCCCCCCTGCCCTGAGTAGAAATCGGTACGTGGTCAGGGTTGACCCTGCATCCCTGTATACCAACGGACTGCGACGTGTAGTTGAACGTATTGTGGAGTTTTCCCCTCAGAACCGCGACGAACGTGAAGTCCGGACGAGGTTATCCTTCAGGTTCGGGTCAGATGAGGGGGACGATTTTTGGTTAGTAATACCGTTCAGACGTTTGGCAGTTCGAGACAGAATATATCTTGGGCCGTATAATGCAAGCCTCTCAAAGTATTACATCCTTCAATATGGACAACTTCATGGTAGATATTGACGGAGTATTCCGGGTTGCAGGTCATAGTGCCACACCTTATACTCTTAATTTCAATTCTGCGGTTATTTACAGAAAGCATTTAAACTTCGATCGTGGTTGTGGTTTTATAGAAATAATCTTAGGTCATATATTCACTGTGCTAAATACTTGGACGCAAAAAATTTGGCTGCCCACGATTGTGCAGCGTACCCGTAAACTGGCTTCAGATTGTAAGCTTGAGTTTCAGTGTAATATGGGTCCTAAAGAACTGAAAAGGGCCGAGCAGGAAATGAATGCACGTATAGTCGTATTTGGAATGAATGATCGTTGTAGGACTGTGTGTGTTTTTAAAAGCTGTGTGAGAGATTGTACAAGACCTCTACTTATTTTAGGATTGTCAAGAACATCGTATCTCCCAATCCGTAACATAAGGGCTCTCTACGCGTTATGATAAAAGTCGAAAATATGGAAGGCATGATGATTTGTGTAAGGGATGTCTCGAGTTTGCTGATGATATGATGAAACATTGAAAGGATTGCTACACAGTATGTGAGCAGTGTAAAAGCCCCAAATGTGAAAGTCGTGTAGTTGAAACCGAGAAGAGGGAATGTAATGTGTGTAGACGTACATTTTTCAATAATAATTGCTTCCAACTCCATAAATCAAATGGCACTTGCAGGAAAATGAAGATTTGTAAGTGCGGCATGTTCCACATGATGGATAATTGGGTGAATTTCAAACATAAATACGATGAAATTCACTGTTCTACATGTCATGAAAAATATAAGGCAGATGAAGTGAGGCATGCATGTTACATGAAAGATGCTATTACGTTATAGATGTATGACGTTATAGAAACTTACACGAACGCTGAAACCAAAGAGGTTATTCCACATTTACTCGTAAGTTAGACTATCTGTGATGAGTGCATGGATCTCGAGTGTGGCGAGTGCCACAAATGTGGAAAAAGGAGAAAAGTTTTTAAAACGAATTTACACGGCAACCCTGTGAAACTCTTTGTATCTTATATTGTCAAATTAGCGGACAAGTTCAAAAAAATTACTCTATATTCTTGCCCATAACGGGGCGAAATTTGACACACAGTTCCTTTATAAGGAGCTGCTTGAACACGAGTCGTCTGCGATATTTACAGGTGATCCCTTGAAAAGAGGCAACAAACTAATACAGATGAAGATAAGAGGTAATGTACAGTTTAAAGACACCCTGCTGTTCACACCTTGTAAATTAGCCACGCTACCCAAGGTCATGGGCGTAGCCGCTGAAGTTTCAAAAGGGTATTTCCCTTACACATTCCTCACTAACGAAACTTTAAATTACGTCGGACTACCTCCATACAAACATTATTACTTTAACTACACCAACATGAGTGATAGTGAGCGTGAAGATTTTGACCGCTACTACAACAGTTTTAATGAAGCTAGTCCATACAATATAGCCGATGAATGTGAACGTTATTGCGCGAATGACGTACGTGTACTTAGAGTATGCTTTCAAGCCTTTAGAAGGATGTACATAACCCGTTTCGAATGCGATCCGCTGCAAGTCGCAACCACGATCGCCTCATTATATTTTACAGTGTTCAAGAATAACTTCATGCCTAAAGACACCTCAGCAGTCATTCACAGGAACAACCCCAGCTGTTATGGGCACAAGGCTATTTACTGACTCATACATCTGCAGCAACAGACCGGGGTATACATAAAACACGCCCCCAACATGGGTGAAGTAACCGTTAAGGTCGTGATTTTTGGGTTGACGGCCTAAGTGAGGATCCAGCCACTGGTGAGAAGACTGTGTACTCCTTTAACGGCTGCTGGTAGCATGGATGCCCGCGCGCTGAATGTGCCGTCACACAAAATCGTGTGGGAGCATGAGTATGATGCACGGATGGAAACAGATGCCCAGTACCGTGAAGAAATAAGGGCCATCAAACGTCCAATGGTGTTGGACCCCCTCAAATGCAGTGACAGCTTGTTTGGAGGGCGCACAAACCCATTCAGCTATACTTTCCGCCTACGGAGGGGGTGAAACTCCATTACTACGACTTCTGCTCTTTATACCCCTACGTAATGAAGAACAATCCGTACCCCGTAGGTGCACCTGAAAAAATGGGTACCACCATACCAACCATCGAGGAGTTTTCAGCTAACTTGAATGAAGGCTACTTTGGCCTCTCTTTCGTAGACGTGCTCCCCACTGTGGCGATTTATGGATGCCTATCTTACCCGTCGTTATAGATCACAAGCTCATGTTTCCCCTGTGAGTGATGTGCGCAGAATAGAACAACGGTGATTGTGACCATACAACCAACCAGCGTAAGATCAGAGATTTATATACAAGCCCTGAACTGGCCCTAGCCGTTCGCCATGGGTATAGAATATTGAAGATACATGAGGTGTGGAGGTTTCAGAAGCTACCCAACCTTTTCACACCATATATAAACGCTTTTGTGAAGGATAAAGTAGAAGCATCAGGATATCCGCGAGGGGTTCATACCGAAGATGAAAAAACGACTTATATTCAGCGTTATCGTGCTCCTGAAGGTATACAGCTTGACCGATCCCAAATTGTTAAGAATCATGGTAAGCGCTTTAGTGCAAAGTTGTGTCTAAACAGTCTTTGGGGTAAATTTGCACAGAATACCGGCAAAGGGAACGTTTATTTGGCACAAAGCTACAGTGAAGTCTGGGATTATGCCAACGCTCCCGATAAAGAGGTTATGGAGATCGTGAATGTAGGTAATGCAAATATTATAAAGTACAACATCACCGAACTGACCACAGATACCTCACGGGTTACAAACATACTTGTAGCCAGCTTCACAACGGCCTACGCTCGCATCAAACTTTGGGGTCTACTGCACTCTGTTGGACGGAGGGTGCTGTACACTGACACAGATAGCGTGATATTCACAGCGCGGGAGGTTGAATACATGTCTGCTATTGGGGAATTTCTCGGAGAGCTAACTGATGAGATCAAGAACGAGTATGGTGATGGTGCATACGCAGACTCCTTTGTGCCAACAGAGCGAAAAACCTATGGGGTACGGGTGAGGGTGGGGGATGATATGAAGTACATCGTGAAGGCTAAGGGTATCACGCTTAACCATGCGAACCGTCGAGTCGTTAACTTTGACTCGTTGAAGGATCTAGTGTGCTTGGAAGATGAGGGTGACCAGCTGCCCCAATTGACTGTGGGTACGCACAATTTTCGGGCGCAGAAACTGGGGTGTGTGAAGGAACTTAGGGGCACGAAGGTAGACCGTAACACTTATAGGAAGCGTTACCAGGTGCCTGGTACCCATGATACCGTATCCTTTGGCTAGCTTAATCCTTGATTGTATTTATATGGTGTCCGGCGAATTTGTCTACAACAATTTGTCTGAAGATACAATTCATCTACAACAATTTGTCTACAACAATTTATCTACAGCAATTAGTCTACAGATACAATTTATCTACAATAATTTGTCTACAGATACAATTTGTCTAGAGAGGAAAAACGAAAGCTATTTGATGTTAATTATTATTAATTTTTTTAAAAAAATGAAAAATTTGTTTCTGCAATCGGTTTTCTTGAGAAATGATAAAGAAAAATGTTATTGGATATTAAATAAATTTATTTACTGAAACGACGCAATACACTCCAACATCTTTTTGAATAAGTCCGAGCAGGTGTGGCGCTTACGCCAAAAAAATTCACAAAAAATGACAAGAATTAGTACGATATCTTGCAAAAAACAATAGTATAAGAAACTCGATTAGGTCAGGTTAGGTTAGGTTAGGTCAGGTTAGGTCAGGTTAGGTTAGGTCAGGTTAGGTTAGGTTAGGTCAGGTTAGGTTTCTCAAGAAAACCGATTGCAGAAACAAAATCAGGGTCATCGACCGCCCTTGTTTCTAATTTCGTAGGAAAATCGAGAGCAGTCCATGAAACATACTAAGTCCAATATTAGTAATAGTTTCTCTAGACAAATTGTATCTGTAGCCAAATTATTGTAGATAAATTGTATCTGTAGACTAAGTGTTGTAGATAAATTGTTGTAGACAAATTGTTGTAGATGAATTGTATCTTTAGACAAATTGTTGTAGACAAATTCGCCTAAAACCTATTTATATATATGTGTATTGTTAATGATATGTTTATTTATCAGGTGTATTTGCTTCAATTAAGGTTTCATTTTCTCTTTTGCGTGCGTGCGTGTGTGTGTGTGTGTACAGTAAGAAGTTAAGCTCCGCCCACTGTAAGATCGGTCACGTGACTCCTGGCACTACCTGAGTATATCTCTACCCCTGCGTACTCAGTTGACCTCTACATACCCTTGAGCTCAGACGTGTATTCTCCCGCATAGACGAAAAATAGTAATGGCTACCTTTAATATTGCGTGTTCAACGTTTATGAAGTGGTATTGGGCAAAGTGCAAGATGTGGTGGATACTGAAAAACTCCCTATTACCCCCTCCTTTAATACTTTTAAGTCTACATTGAGCCGTGCGAAGGACCAAGATGTTCAAATACTCTACGGGTATTCTGGAGAGGGCATTGTAGGATTTCGGAGTACAAACGATGTATTGAAGTATGTTGTAGACCTAACCTTTATAAAAGCTCACATATACCGCGAAATAGAAGAAACAATACGTTCAGAAGATAGGCAACGGTTGTGGATAGTGAGTCTTGTTGATGAGTGGAGTGACAAGAGATATTATGTCATGTTACATCATACAGACTACTCCTACCCTACGATTGAGAATGTAAATCTTGTCATCATGGAAAATCTTAAGTATTTTTACCACTATATTAATATATATCATGACGACGTTTGTAGTGAGGTTGTGGCTAATGGCCTGTGTGAGTTTTCAACAGACTTTAGAGACGAGTATCGATTGTTAAACAAAAAGGATGAATATGGGCATATATTTCTGTCAAATAGAGCAACGGATTGTGAAGATGTTTAGATTGTGGAAATGAACGTCTGGTGAATGCTAAAACATTAAAACCAGTATTGCTTCATGTAGCGGAAAATTTTGTTTGTCCAGTATAATTGGCAAAATTGTTCAAACAAGCCTGTACACGCTTCAGCAGTTTATGGTGTGACTCGCTCCCCCCATCGAGCCACCCACCCGTGTACCTCACCCCTCCGAAACACACGAGTTCGAACAAACCCGTACACGTTTCATCAGCGTGACTCACTCCGCCCGTCGAGCCGATCCGCCCACCTGTGGCTCATTGTCATCTCAGAGCTTGAACCGACTAGACGTTCGAATACGATGGAAATTCCTTTGAGAAACATTCTCAACGCCGTGTACGATGTGTCCGTGACGAAGTCATTGCGCGTGTTCAGTCGCGAAACCGGTGCCATTAACTATGTACTTGAAACGACTTGTAGGCAAGCAAGCAAACGTAATGTTATTTATTTAAGTGTTGAGGAGATGAATACAGTCTTCGTGATAGTTGAGAAGTGGGGAGAGAACCGTTATAAAATACCTGCAGGCGTAGGTACAAGATAACAGATTAGTGATGCCCCCTCATATGCCGTTGTTTGCACGTTGTGTGGAAAGAACGATCAGCCATCCATTGATATACGGCTGATGTGGAAGAATGCCTCTGATTATAACGTTCTTGTTCCTACGCGAAACCGTTTCATTCTCGACAGAATGTTTGAAATCGTAGGATTCCGCAAACTGAAGCCTATATTAGACGCTCGTGTTACGGATATGATTTATTTTGACACGGTTCTTGAATACGCATACACCGCTCTACTCGACGGATTTATCGAATGTAGGAATGAACAAGGCGAGAATGATCTAGAGCTGGATGCCTATTTAAAAGGTTTAGACTCTTCGAAATATCCCGAACTTTGGTACAAAGGACTTGAGCGGTACAGGGCAGAGCTCGCCTACACTGTTTACCCTGAAGAGCTGCATCTCTCTATAATGAGTAGCTGTCGTTACGACTTGGAAGATTATTTCAATTGCTGCTATGCAGAGTGAAGAAGATTTCACGATTGAAAAGCTCGGGAGGTAAGAAAAAACCCTCGATTGGAAAGGAGTGTTTATAGACTTGTATTCTAGTCGTGTTTAAAGATAACTTGCCAACCGAATGTAAAGTGGGCACAAAAATAGTATTGAACAATATGAAAGCCATTTTTGTCGAGTATAGGTATCCGTATAACTTGAGCGGTGAAGTACTGCTTGGACGGTTTTACCGTGTAGTGCAAAGTAATAATGATGTGAATGTAGACTCGATTACGTGTGAGTTTAGCGTTTTGCTCCGTAGAACATAAAGTATTTTGATGTATATTTATTTATTTAATTATTTAATTATATATATATATATATATATTTCCTCTACTGATACACTATTGTTTATACGTTTCGTATATTATTATTTTCAACATATTTCATTATTTAATATAACTGTATATATATATTTTTCCCTGTACTAATATATTGATGGTTATACTACAACGTTTTGTATATTATTGATTATATATTCATCATTCGTATTTCTTATGCTATTATTATTTTTGATCATATATATTCCATTATATATTTATTTTCTATATATTTCGTGAAATTGAATCTATTAATTCGTCTAAATAAACAGAATGATGTAATGGTGTTTTATTTAATTGTTTTGGTTGTACACGACATTTAATTACAGCAAATGGCTGCCTTCTAAAACAGATTTCCAAGCCAACTACCAAATATATCTGGATAGCACAATCTGGCAACCCTAATAATGCACACCTGAACAAGCCAATTACGCCTGTTAAGTCAACTGGCTGGTTAAGTCAGAATATATGCTTTAGTTAAATAAATAAACTCAATCTGACAACTCATTAATGTGCACCTGACCAAGCCATTTACGCCTTCTAAGTCAACTGCTTTAATTAAATAAATAGCGCAATCTGGCAGCTCAGCCAGATAAGCCAACTGGCTGATTAGGAACATATTAAGACAACGCCCGCTCGGCTGAAGTCTTAATATGCGCTTGGCTCCTGCCTGGCGAACACCTCTCTTCCTCTCTCTCCTAATCCTCTCTTTCTCTTGGGGGATAACTCCGCCTCCAAGTTGCATAACCCTTGTTGCTCTTGCAACATTCCCCATCCCCCCTTGTTGCATAACATCTCACAACATCCCCCCTCCCCCTTTGTTGCATAAATTATGCAACACTGATCAACATTTGCAATTGCATTGCACTCTCTCCTTTTGCACCCATACTACAGACCAGTTAAGTAGATGAAAGATTGAAAATACCAATTAACTCTTGCGTTAGAGAGCTGGACAGAAAAAGAAAGAGAGAATGTCGAAAGTCTGGTGCTGCGTGCTCTCCTTAAAGGAGGAGGCATGTAGTTAGAGAGTTCAGAAGAGCAGTGTCCGTTGCAATAGCGATAGTAAAGAGAGAGTGAAGCAACATTGCGGCGAATAGAGAAAGATTGAAGACAATCAATAAGAGGCGGAGAATTGATGAAAAGGCTTTGATTTCACCCGGTCAAGTACGGTTGTGTGGGTTGAGCCACCCAATACATGAGAAGCATACTCCATGCAGGGGCAGAGAAGACCCCTGTACAGAGACAGCAACTGAGCGGGGGCGAAGAAACTGCGGAGGCGGTACAGCACACCTAACCTCTTGAAGCTATTATTATTTCTTCTAATGTTTTTTTTATATGATGTCAGATGATTGTTTTATTTTATTAGATGATTTTTCACTGAATTTGTTATGAAAGAGTGTTAGGAAGGTGTTTTGGGGGGTTCAGAAGAGGTCCTGGAACGCATCCGAATTAAATATGTGTAATAAATGGCTCTCTTTATGCGAAATCAGTTTATGCGGACTTTATTTGGAACGCAACCCCCACATAAAGCGAGGATGACCTGTATTTCCTGCTGGATGATTCATCCGCAGATATCTACGAGAGAGTTTTGAATTACTGAACTCGTATACAAGGTGCTTCTTGAGAATGGTGTTACCGGACATGGCACCAAATCTCAGCAAAGCCCTGAAGTTCCCATTTTTTTCTTCGGATACTCTTTCGAAACTGGTCCCTGTTTCAAAGAACCTTGGAGAGCAATTTCATGAAAATCACACAAGTCCTGAGGCATCCTCTCGTAGTTGATCAACGATACCAGGTCTACCTGCTTGCCACCAACAACTCTGATTAAGTTATCGGCGATCATCATGACGGCCTTGTGCTAATCAGTCTAGGAGCAGTGACAACATCGATTGCATCTTTCCACCAGTTAAAGGCCTTGGAGACAAGTGCGTCCAGCTTCTGGTGACCAACTTTCCCTGCAGTCCCATTTTGAAAGAGCAGGCAATGTCTGCAGAATGCCCCATCTTCCTTACGTGAATGAGACATCCAAGGAAAGGAATTTATTTTGGGTAGTTTCATCAATGTGGCTATGGACATACAACCCAATGTTACGATCATCTTTGGGATGAATAACAGATGACTCAGTCTCAGGCACATGATAGTTATCCTTCGAGGATGAAGTCTTAACCGACGCGGCTTTATATGAAGAAATGAGACTTTATGAAAATGAAAAGAGTAAAATTTGATTCAGATCTCTAACACTTATTTGTATATCTCGGCAACTTCAGTAAATGGTAAATAGCTTTTTTTTTAAGCTGGTGATCTTATTCCAGACATTTAGCACGATTAAGCTAAATAAAATATTGATAAATAATTTTTTCTTAATCAAAATCTAAATATTTAAACTTTATTCATCGTCAGAACACAGTGGAGAGCGTTAATGAGGTTGCGTGACTGACAGGCGTAGCCTAACAGGAGAAGAAGTAGTAAAATTTATTCAAGAAGAGGTTCATTTTGTTACAAAAAGGAAGTAGATTTTTGTGGTTTTGAGATACCTTTTATTTTTTTAACTTTTTCAAAATTTAACTTTCTTTGCTAAAGGAAGTAGTTAAATAATTAAATTTTTTAATATTACCTCTTTTTCAAGTCAGTCATCATTGTTTGAAAATTAATTATCATTAATATTATTTAATATTATTTATTTACGCACAGTAAAAATGTTATGGTTTTATTTCAGTTAATAAAATAATACAAACATTTTAAAGCGCGAGATGTTTAAAAAAAATCACCCAAAGCTGGAGTGGAGATGAGCCACAGCACACACTGCTGAGGCTAGAGCTAGAGTGGAGCTGTAGCCAAGAAAGTGGAAGCACTGCGAACCCAAGTGAAGAGCGATAACACTGTTCAACAAAGTGTTTCTCCGTTTGATACGTATGTTCTTTTTTACGCTTGTTACGAAAATGAAAACAGATTTTTTCTATCACCCACAATTTTTGAGTCATTTCAATTTAAAACCCTTTGAGATCGCGATAGCATTCCTCAGTTTACATCATAATACGAGATTTATTGTTAGTCATTTATTTTGTATAAAATCTTTATATTATGCATATTATTAATTATATTTACATGTTTATATATAATATGCATATATTTATTTAAATATACTATATATATACACATCATAAAATAACAACCCTCTGAGAGAGTGTTTAAAAGGTATTCATTCTTCAAAGCCTTTTGCGGTCCCAATGGTATGGAAAGAACAAAGAGACTCGACTGATTGCTACTTCTGTTTAACGAAGTTAAGTGGACATTCCTCAAAATCTAAACAAGCGATTCAGTATCCTAATTTTCTCTCAGCCATGTGACCTCTTTCACATTGTGACGATTTACCAGTACAAAAACCACCAAAGACATGGACTTCAGATGATGATGAACCTGGTGATGAATCTCGAAATGAATCTTTGGACAGACAAAATGACATGGATACACAATTTCAACAACCTTCATCGGATGAACCTCTTTTAATTTCTCAGTCAGAATTAAATGATCTTGTCAGACAGCTGAATCGAGCTAAAAATGAGACTGAGCTCTTAGGTTCTAGATTAAAAGGTTGGAATCTCTTACAAAAGTCTAAAAATATCATCATTTCGTAAGCGTCAGACAATTCACATCGTTTTTCTCTATGGAAAGTGATTTAGTGTATTGTAATGATGCTCTCATGGAGGCACTTGATCAAGAGCACAATCCTAAGGAATGGAGGCTTTTTCTCGGTTCATCAAAGTTGAGTTTGAAAACTACTATTGCACAACGGCAATATCTATCCTTCGGTTGCGATTACAAATAAAGTTCATACAAAGGAATAAAATGACAATATGCAGTTACTTTTGAAAGATATTGACTATGCTAAACACTGCTGGCATATCTGTGGTGATCTAAAATGGATTGCACTTTCCCTCGGTTTAAGGTTAGGATACACAAAGTTCTCTTGTTTCCTGTACGAGTGGGACGACCGAGCTAAGGGAAGTCATGATACACAGAAAGAGTGGCTACTTCGACAAAATTGTTCCAGGACAGAAAAATGTTGCCCATCAACCCCTAGTAGATCCAGCAAAAGTTTTCTTACCACCTCTCAATATCAAACTTGGTTTGATGTAAAATTTTGTAAAAGCCATGAATAAAGACGGGCCTGGGTTTCTATATCTACAACAGAAGTTCCCTAGAATCAGCGAAGCGAAAATCAAAGAAAGCATTTTTATAGGCCCACATATCAGAGAAGTGATGAAAAACACTGCATTTGATGAGTCTTTGAATGAGGTTGAAAGAACAGCATGGAAAGCTTTTAAATAAGTGACTACGAATTTCCTCGGTAGAGTCAAATCAGAAAATTATGTTTCTCTGGTGGAGCAAATGCTTTGTGCTTACCAAGCGATGAGGTGTAACATGCCTTTGAAAATTAATTTCCTGCACTCCCACCTGGACTTCTTCCCATCAAACCTTGGCGCTGTCAGCGATAAGCATGGTGGAAGATTTCATCAGGATACATCAACCATGGAAAAGCGGAGCCAAGGAAGATATATCCCAAAAATGTTCGCCGACTACTGTTCGACATTTATAAGAGAAACCCCTAGTACTAGCTATAAGCAAAAATCAGCTGCAAAAACATTTTAGGTAAGGTACTCTTCTTTTTTGTACGATTAAATATACCAAAAACGTAAGAAAAGCTGTCGATTTTCATTTGCATTTCCTTTGAAATTGGTGGATGATAGAAAAATTCTGTTTTCAAATTCGTAATCACAGTAAAAAAGTACATTGGAATCACAAATCCATTCGAAGGGGGGGAAAAAAAGTTATATTTTGTTGTTCAGTGTACTTTAAACTCATTGTTGGATTTTTAGATTGATTAATTATCACTGCCCAACAAAATTACAAACTTTTCTGTCCTCTAAACAAAACGAAGTGATTTTCATAAATTTGGATGCGCTGAGTTCAAATCTGATGTCAGAATACCTATATCACCCACCGTTTTGAAGGAATGTGTAATAAAAGTCTTACATACAGATGAGAATATATTGAATACCTCAACATAAATTATTAGAAGATCAGAACAACAACTAAAATCTTTTTGTTGATGTTTTTCATTTGTACATACTCTCGGGAGTTTCCCTAATGAGAAACCAGCAATATTCAGCCAATATACTGGAATTCCACCTTCCCTGGAACCGCTTTTCCATAATGGCTCTCTCCTGATGGAATCTTTCGCCGTGTTCGTCGCTAACGGCGTCCCAATTAGTTGGAAAGAAATCTAAATGAGAGTCAAGGAAATGCACCTTCAAGGACATAGTACAACCCATAGATTTATACCTTAATATCTCATTCATCAGAGTAACATTATCGTCAAACTTGACTTTATCAAGGAAGTTTGAACAAACCGATTTGAAGGCCACCCATGCTGCTTTTTCTACCTCATTTAATTTGCTGTCAAAATTGGTATCCTTCATAACTTTCCTTATATGTGGGCCAACAAAAATTCCTTCTCTGATTTCAGCTTCGCTTAACCTTGGAAATATATTTCTCAAATAAATAAACGCCTCACTGTTCTTGTCTATAGCTTTCACAAAATTTTTCATCCGCCAAGTTTGATGTGAAGTGGTGGTAATAAAATTTTTTTTTGGATCTAATAAAGGCTCATTGGAAATATTTGTCTGTCCTGGAACAAAACTCATCCTGGCAGGCCAATCTTTACAGACACAATGGCGGTTTCTAGCGCGACTGTCCCACTCGCATAAAAAGCAGCAATATTTTGTGCACCCTTGCTGTATTCCAAGGAGAAGGCCTGTAACTTTTAGATCACCGCAAATATTCCACATATTTATTATAGTTAATGGATCTAAGTATGTGGAGTCTTGTGGACCGCATGTGCTTTTGGGACAGAAGGATGTGTAGAAGCACTGCCTTCAAACTTAATTTGGAGGAATAAATGAAGAGACGCCATTCCTCCGGCTTGTGTTGATGCCCAAAAGACTCCATTAAATTGTCTACATCATTACAAAATACAATACCATCACTTGTAGGAAAAAAGGTAATGAAATCATTCTGACGCTTTCTACATGAAGTTATGTTGGTGTCCTTTTCTAAAAGATTCCACCCTTGTAGCCTAGATCCCAGAAGTTCAGCCTGATTTTCCGAAAGATTCAAATCTCTCACGAGATCATTTAGTTCTGCCTGTGTAATAAGGTGAGGTGACGATGATGTGGATGGTAGAATTTCTGGATCTGCAACCTCACTGGCTGCTTGTGGTTCAATTTCAATTTCGGAGTGGCAATATTCCTCGTCCAATGTCCAATCTTTTGGTGGCTTAGGAACAGGCAGGGTTTCATCGTGAGGAACTGGTCGCATAGCTGATGGCAGATTTGGGTATCGTATTACATGTTTGGATTTCGAAGAGAAACGTCATACATTTGTTAAGCAAAAGTAGCAGTCACTAACATGATCTTTTGGCTCTCTCCAGACCATAGGGACAGCAAGCGGCATTGATGGACGTGAACCTTGTAACCACACTCTTAAGCTCCTTGCACACGAATTGCAACATATGTGGGGAGCCCACCTTCTGTCCTGATCACCCACTTTGCATCCAAAGTATAATTCATATGCCTTTTTAACCAGAGGGGTAAATGTTTGTTTTGGGGATTTCACTGTTAGTTCGCCACACACATAACAAAATAAATCGGCACTGGTTACACATTTTCAAGACATTATTGAAGTTAAAACGCGAAAGCAATGAATGCTTTCGACAAAAGAAGTTAATAAAACAATAGATGCAGCAGAAAAGTACCTTAACACCAGTCATCAACAGAGCACTTGAAACAATGAAAGAAAATAACAATTTTCCACTTGTCAGCCACTGTGAAATCACCTGACCACCCTTAGACCAATCACAGAACAACACATTTCGAATAACCAATCAGTGAGCAACACGTGTGACAATAATAACCAATAGCCGTAGGACTGTTCCTTTGCTTAGCAGGCGTTTGATATAATTTGGATAATTTTTTGTGGAACATTAACGTAGTTTTCTATGAAAATGGTGGGTGTTAGAGAAAAAGTAATAACATATTCGTAATCAGCATATCAAAATACATATAAATCAGCAGAATTTGTGCGAAGGACAGAAATTGTGTTGTGCAGTGTTATCATATACTCGTGTTATTTGTATTGCTGTGAGATTGCTATTGAAGGTATATGATGCCTTTATCTTAAGTATATGTTAGTTTTGGAAGAAGGAGAGTACGTCCAAGACATGAAATAAATTAATATGATTAATTTCACTTTTATCGATAGAGGTTGGGGCGCGCTCAATTTTTAACAATGTTGTACTTCTGCCATCCAAAAAGTGATGATTTCAATCCATTTTTCATATTTTTTTGAGAAATTTTCTGGATTAGCGCGCTTTTTTATCCACTGTCATGTTTCTATTTTTTAACATTAGCTTTTAATCTTGTTTTTATTTTGGTTTTCATGATTTATGGTACTATTTTTACTTTTGTCGGGTTTCAACGACGGTTCAAGGTCAACCTCCCGTACACTCTTCTGCTGTATCCCACCAAATTTGTGGGATGAAGCAGGGGCAGTACACAATCTACTTCTTCCCTCATTCCAGTGTGCTTCTATTTCATTTCTACTTTGGAACATATCCTTCGAATATTTTCGATATTTATATTTATATATATTTATTAACGTTCACATAATCTTTTCAGGGATTGCCGTCCAGTCCAGTCCAGTCCAGTTAATACCAATCTTTCGTTTCCTCTTAGACGTAGTCTTTTCGTATGCCTTCTGTGTTTGTAATGTCTCGTTTTCTGTATGGGCTTGTGAGTACTGAACAATACTCTGTTATTGGTAGGACTAAACTCTTCCACAATTTTAGCATGGTTTCCTTTTCTGCTATGGAAAATCCTCCGGAGAATTCCCATTATTTTTTAACTTTTGTAATTTTAATGTTGTACTGTTCCCTGAATTCTGTCTCCAATGACATTATTATTCCAAAATCCTTGACTTGTCGATTTGGTGTTTTCTGCTTGTTTTATGTTTTGTGCCCTTTATTCTGCAGCTCCTTGGAACCAATATACGAATATTACACAGGCCTGCGAATGAGAACTTTGTAAGAGTTTTCTTACTAATAACTGACTTTATATAATTCAACTACGCTGATTTCAAATAAGGTGTCCATTTTTCTCTATCACGTAAGGATTTTCTGCAAACTGGAATGGAAAAAACAACATAAATAAATATTATTTATTTCAATTTACAATAGGTACCTATTTCGCTTTGTTATACTAATTACAAATGCAAACAACTTTAAAAAGAAAGAAGACTATTAACGTCAATTACATATTCATCTTTATTTGTCCTGAGTTTTCCTGTGAGATCTATGCCTTTTAGTCTCGAATGTACGCGCTGTTCCTTTTCTTTTATGTAATAATTCTGGAGTATCCCGTTTCAACATCCAGCAGTAATCAGCCATCATGCTGATGTCCCACCTTCCCTGATATCTCTTCTCCATTCCTTTGATGTCTTGGTGAAACCAAGCATTTATAGGCAGTAGTTTTTAATCAAAATTTAATTGTCAATTTTAATGAAGATTACTTACATATGTAATATAAAATATGACATTTTGTGAAAAATCTATACGTAATGGCGAAAAATTAATATTATTTTCGGAATCAGTGTGCAAAAATTACGATATAAGTGATAAAATATTTCGGACAACAAAACCATCGCAGGCCTGTGTTATTTATGTATGTAGGGGATGATGATGATGATGATGATGATGTTGGGTGATGTTCCATGTTCATTTATACACACCTAAACAGCTTGGGTAATGCGCACCAAATTTAGTATACACATTTAAGGGAGAACCAGGTAAGGTTTTAGTAACATACCCGCCCCTCCCAGTTCCCCTTAGGTTGTTTCGGGAGCCTTTGCTGTGCAAGGGCATTTGATATATATATATATATATATATATATTGTATGCATGATTAAACTGTATTACTCGTGCATTTATCTCGCTTGAAATATTAAAATAAAAAAGAATGAATTAAAATTAAAAAGCATGTCTAACACACAAATATAACCATTCCGGTGTTCACACTGCATTTTGCGTGGAATTCCTTTTCTAAATGACGCACTTTCTGGGAATCCTTTGAAAGTGGGAACGTTTTTGAAACATTCCTCATTCTCCGTGTTTTTTTAAGGTTTCAGGGTTCTATTTTTGACTGAGGATACACGAGATAAATTCTGAAATAGTGACAAAGAACGTATTGGGAGAAAATAAACATAGCTCTCTACATCTTGAAAGGGTGGAGGTAGGGTGGCATAGGACGGGTTAGGGCGACTGGAAAATTCAGACCTCTGGATACTAGTTTTTATGATACCGCATATATAAACAATATTAAAACTAAAAGCAAAACTCAGAAGGCAAGTTGACTCCAGTTGAAAACGCATCTATGCATTAAGTTTAGTTGAAATTATGTAAATTTTTTTAAAGGTTGTTGTATGTTTGAGGAGACTGTTTATACAAGAATCATTGATCTCTTATTTTTACTTAATTATAGTTCTTTATGTTATTAATTCAAAACCCTTCTACCAACTGTTTATTCCAACATCCTTCACTTCTTTAAACAAGGCCACCTAGTTAATATTAATAGAACAGTCCATATTTCTGCGTGTCAGGGTTAAAAAGCACTACGTCTACTTGTTTGTCTATGTCGACGTGGCGCTTTTTAACCCTGACACGCAGATTTAAGCTATGTGTTTGGAAAGAAGAATCCACTGCACAAAGTCTTATATCTCGTTTGTGTTTATTAATTCTTTTTAAGTCATTACTCTCTCCAATGTATACCTCTTGATAATCATAACAAGAGATGTACAAATACAGGTACCTATATTTTGCTCTTTAGGAGAATTATTCATGTTTAACATTTTTCGTAAATTACAAGGAACTCGCAAATCATGCTTATATCCTTGGGCAGTTGAGTTTTAAGTTCCTTTAATTCCATCAAAGGGCAACCAACAAGTTTTAGGATTAAATTTATTTGTATTATTTTGTATTATTTGTATTAATTAAAAACTGTAAAAATTAAATAGCTACACCCTTATACTGGATATGGAGAAGATCCCTAGACACGGGAAATATCGAGCATCTTGAAAAGAGCAAACATCGTCCCTATATATAAAGGAGGGGATAGATCTCAAGCAAAGAATTCTAGACCAGTGTCCTTGATGTCCCACCTCACCAAAATAGTTGAAAGAATAGTCAGAGAGAAAATCTATGACTTCTTGTAGACATTGGAAAGATTCAACGAAAATCAACACGGATTCCGATCAGGAAGATCATGCCTATCACAACTTATAGAGCATTATAACAATGTCATAGATACACTTGAAGGCAATGAAAACTATGATGTCATATACACGGATTTTGCGAAAGCTTTCGACAAATGCGATCATGGTATAATAGCACATAAAATGAAACATATGGGGATAGCAGGCAAAGTGGGAAAATGGATCTACAACTTCCTCAGTAAACGACCACAGGTGGTCAAAATTCAAGGTGTATCATCATCAGAATCAGAATTACGCAGCTCAGTACCACAAAGTACAGTGCTGGACCCACTCCTGTTCATTGTCATGCTAACAGACATAGACAGTGGAGTAAACAGCAACAGCACAGTAACTTCATTTGCGGACGATACAAAGATCAGCAGAAAAATCAGCGATGTAAACGAAGTAGAGGCCTTGCAGAGAGACACAAACAAAATATACAAATGGTCAGAAGACAACAATATGGCATTTAACACCGAGAAATTTCAGCTCTTGAGATATGATTGAAATGAGGAACTTAAAAAGACTGCATATTATGCTCCAGATAGACAAGAAATTTAGAGAAGCACGAAAGCGGTCAACTCGGGGGTAATAATGACCGATGATGCCAAATTTGAGACACAAAATCAGGTAGCAATAAACAAAGCAAAAAGAGTCGCGGGACAGGTACTAAGAACGTTCAAAAGGAGGGACAAGAGAGAAATGATTCCCCTGCTGAGAACATTGATCATACTAAAACTTGAATACTGTTCAGTTTTGACGTCCCCATATAAAAAGGAAGAAATTAATAAACTAGAAGAAACGCAGAGACATTTCACAGCCAAGATTGATGGCTGCAAAGAACTCAACTACTGGGAAAGACTGCGTAAACTAAATCTGTACTTCCCTGAAAGAAGAAGAGAGAGGTATACCATAATCTACATATGGAAAATTATCGAAAAACTGGTACCAAACCTCAAACTAAACCGAATTACCATCCAGACAACGCTGGAAAATAGGAAAGGCAGAATGTGTAGTGTTCCCAAATTAAAGGCCCGACAAGGGACCTCCTCAACACTGAAGGAAAATAGCTTGGTTGTCAGGGCCCAAGAATTTTCAACCAGCTTCCAAAGGACCTCAGAAACGTTACAGGGGTCAGAGTTGAAGTCTTCAAGAGAAGACTAGATGCCTGGCTCAGGACGGTACCAGATGAGCCAGGTCTACCTGGCTATGTACGGTAGAGAGCGCAAGAGAGCATCTCGCTCCTCCACCAAACTAGGACTAGAGGCGGGGCCATCAGCTTGACTTTCGTGTGAAGAAAGACCGACGCACGGAACTCAAACAAGGTTAACAAGGTTATCGACCATGAATAAAATTATTTAGAAACCCAAGATTTATAAATTTCTACCATGCTCTAACTCTGCATCAAAAAACTCTGGACTACAATGCTCGTAGGAAAATGCCAGACAAAATGCCTAGTTTGGTTTGCAATGAGTGTGACGAAAACCACTGAATAAAGCCATCTGCACGTAGAATACTCGCTCAGTTATTTGTGATTGAGGGGAGTAGAATGGCCGCAAAATGGGAGAGTGCATATGCAATGTTGATCAAATGAGTGTCAGTGCCAACCCCTCCCACCTTGTTGCATGACACCCCAGTGCCAGCCCCCTCAAAGGGGGGTGACTCCCCCAGCAAGCTGGGGGAGTCCACCTAACCTCTTTGGGGGAGAAGTTGGGACGGCCTCACCCCCCAAAGGGGTATACCTAACCTCAGAGAGAGAGGAGAGAGAGGAAGAGAGCATCCAGCTTCTGCGAGAGGCAGAAGCTCAACGAGTGCTCAAGGTAGCAACACTTGACTTAGAACTCGAAATCCGCCAGTTGGCAGTTGGCTTAATCCGCCAGTTGGCTTAGAAGGCATAAATGGCCTGTATATATTAATAACGTTCGAACGAATTTAAAGCCACACAAACGCACATAGATCCCCTATTATTACACACACACGCATATATATATATATATATATATAAACAGATGCATGTAAAGCCCCAACAGCAAAATATATACTAGTGTAACCACCACACAAAAAAAAAACCGCACCACCACAACCACCGCTTTAATTACCAGCTCCTGGAGACCGACAAGGTCTCTAATACGACCTAATGGACAGAGCTATTAAGCATAAACAAATACGTTTATGGGGCCAAGGGGTAGACCGATAAGTTCTCAAAAAAAAGCAACGCCAATAGTTTCTCTATTGAGCTTCTCATGGTATAATACCACGAGGCCAATTTGACATTTTGCGAGCGATCTTTTAAATATTAATCGAATAAGATAAACTAAGTTTAATAAAAAACAGATTTTCGCCATAATACACAATTTTATCCTTAAACTATAACATAAAATGATTTAATATGATTTTTAAAACGAAATAGAAATTAAATTAGGGGTAACTTATTCATTTTTCCTCTTTTACTTGCAGCCCTGCCGCGACATTGCTGCATTATTTTTAATATAATTTAAAACCGGCATTCACGATCATATTAAATGTTACTGTTGAAGATATTCAGAAATAATGATGCAAAATTATTTTAAAAAGTATAGACTCCTCGAAATACCTTAAAATTTGGTACAAAAAATATTAACATAACTTTATTTTAAAACAAGTAAACAAGTTTTTATGTTTTAGTTGGGCATGCCCAATAAATATTGTTTTATATGCGTATTTATAAAAAATGAAATTTATGGCATAACTCATTCAACTGCACCTTCTACAATTTAATAAATGGATTTAATATGATTTACTATAAACAATTTCTCTCCAACATTACTACATTATATGTAATGTAATTTTAAACCAGCTTTTGGAACATGTTAAATCATACTATTCACGGCTTAAAGTAAATTTTCTTCAGTGCAATTCTCGAATTAAAAACTGCCTTGAGAATTCGATTTCTAATACAGCATATTGTCACAAACATATTTAAAAACGTAGAAGATTGGGGTCTCCTATCCAGCAATAAAGGATTATTAAATGCTTCGATATATATATATATATATATATATATATATATATATATATATAACATCTGCTAAGTCCCTTTTCATCGCATAGTTAAACGAATACATTCATTTCACCTGTTCACTCTCTATTGTTTAAGGGTATAAGGTTCAAAATTGAGTGTCAAACGCGGATATTTTTAGCAAAACCCACCTGTGTGGAGATGAAAGGTAAATTTCGAAAAACACCTGACATCTGTTATTTTTTTTCTTAATACACTTCGATATGCATCAGTTTGTTTGACACCTCAGAAAAACAAATTTTATTTTCCAATCAAAACTTATCTCTCTCTCTCTCTCTCTCTCTCTCTCTCTCTCTCTCTCTCTCTCTCTCTCTCTCTCTCTCTTACGGTCCTGTTTCATTCCAGAAAGAAATCTATGGTATGTATAAGTTATGTTTGACACGCCCCCCAGAATTCGCGTCTCGTCTCAATCACAACCCAATGGGTGTGGCATGAGAACGAGTCCAGGATCTCTGGTTGGCGGAAAGATTCGTTCTCACACAGGAAACTCGCGAGTCGAATATAAGGGTGGGGTGTAGTAATGCTTAGTTAAGAATATAAATTTCTGTTTTGTTTAATTAAGATAATATTTAATGTAAATCATTTACTAATAATTATGAGATTACGAGAAAGCATGTTTGTTAGATTGTAAATTGTTTAAAATGGGTAGGGTTGGTAATCCTGAATAGGCCCAGAGAGTGGACTACCCTATAACGGAGTGTAGAGAAACAAAGTGATAAATGAAAGAAAGAGCCGATAGAGAATAAATAGAGAAATAGTAAAGTAGAAAGAAGCGTAAATAATGAAGATAATAAATAATAAAACCTATTCACTACATCTGGTGGCTAGCGGTGGTCTTACATCATATTTTGTGAGGCTTACCCACGTGTTAGTATTTCGATTAAAATTCTTAAAACCCGGTATAATAACAAATAGCGTTAATGAATATTTTATTTCGATTATTAAAATATCTAAATGCAAAGTTTACCCCGTTTGCAAGCAAATTTCGATTTTCATGCCTTAAAATTTCATTGTAAATAAAATTTAAAAATGGCGCTTGCCTTCGCGTCCTGATAGCGTCCCTGATAAACTTCGCGCCTAAGAATTTAATTTGTTTCGTCCAGTTCCGTTGCTTTTCGTTTGTCCGACTCAATATTGCGAGTCATTATTACGTTAAATTTCGTTCATTTTGGTCGGAGAGGATATAGTTTGAAAATTATCGTGCTGCCTGGAGACTCAATTTTTTTTTTTTCATCTCTTCTACTCTTTCAGCTTACCTTTTTAACTTTTTGTTTAAAACTTTTGGAATTAGTGATAATTGTAATAATCATAATAATAAGAATAATGATTTGTACGTAAGTGAATTGTTAGTTTAAATACAGTATGATACACATTTTATATGGTCCTTTCAAATGTTTTAGCGAAAATTTGTGAGAAATTTTCTGGGTTTCATTAGCAGATTTTTTATTATATTTCGATTGCCTGTATATAATAATAGGATTATTTAGTTTATATATATTTACGGGCTTTTTGCTTCGCTCGCTTCGCGCTATATAGGTTAAGTTACAGTTAATTGACAGTCGAAAGGTAATCTTAAACATATTAAATTTGTCAGATTATAATCGCCGTATAGGATTGTGTTAAATTTCAAAATAAGCAGAATTCGTTTAACTGAAATAGAGAAATTGTGTTGTAAAATTTTTTTAAGTTTTTTTTGTATTTTTTTATATACTCATTAATTATATACTTACTTATTAACTAATACGTATTTATTAGTTATATATATAATTACTATATTTATATACCCATAACCTTTGGTAGGTAAGCTGATTATTTTTTTCCCCCTCTCTCTGTTTCTTTCGATTCATTTCACGACAATTCCGACATATTTGGTAAGATGGCTATTGTATCGTACTTAAGAAGAATTTCTTGTAGGCCTATCGTAAAATATTGTTCGGAGATTAACCGTTATTACGGTATGTCTATTGAGTAGTAAATTCTTAGTTATTTAACAAAATTTTAATTGGTTTAACATAAATAAGCATAGGATTTTTCTTTAATGCACAAATGTTATGCGTGGATTCTAAATTGTGCTTTTCACGCATAACATTGAATTTATTAAATATAGGCCTAAAAGTGCAGCAGTAAATTTTATTTTTATTTTGACGGCCAATGTGAGTTACGGTACACATTTTACTAAATCTGAATATTATAATTTTTTTTCAATTACAGAAATTTGTGTAGAAATTCTTTTCATATATTGTTTACGTTTTATAAATTCATTCAATAATCAAATTTATTTGTACAGGTAGGCCGATTTTTATTTTTCTTTCCAGTTCAATGACAATGGTAAAATTTTTAGTTCAAATTTAGTTTGTATTCTAAAAAGGATGTTTTAATTTGATATTTTAATTTGGAATTAGAAATGAAAAATGTCCTTTTTTTAGTTCGAGCGTTTGCATGGAAAATATTACGAAATTATGTTAGGATATAATGCAGTTTCATTCGGTTAGGGATATTTGTATAGAGATTCGCTTACAAACAAAGCGACCGCTCTTAATTGTGTAATGTGTTGTTTTTGTTTACAGTGGGTGCCTGTATTTTTTTAGTACATATGATCTATTCTTATTTAGTATAACTATTCAAATTTGTAGTTTCACTTGGAAACGATAAATTACTGAGATTTTTGTGATTTGCAAACCATACTGGGGTTTCTGTTGAAGGAGAGAGTTGTATCTCAGATGTAATTTGCGAATTGCGAGTTCAATGCATATGAAATTTGACGTTTCAAGTTGGAATTACTGTATTAAAATAATTTTTGGTCGTAATATTTAATTTTTTTTTACTTTTTAATAACTGTTTAGAAAATTATTGTTGTTTAAACCTTCAGTCGGAGTTAACTAATGCATTTGAAACATTGACTCAAGTGTACACTCGGAAATGGAGCCTCATAGATAGCCAGTAACGTTTTTGTGGCGTCTTTGTGTGCTCCTCCTCAAAGCAAGAGGGTTCATGATTGTCAGAGAATGGATGACATGAAGTTTCTGGGGTTCATTTTTGTCTTTTGTATTTGGAGGTATTGAGGCGATTTCTGACGATAGTTTGAACAATAATAATTCTTAAATTATACTAACAGTTACTATGTATGGGCGCTTTTATATTTATACTGTACAATTTTGTTTAGCGTTTATGACTTTTTTTATCTTCTCTGCTGTAACTGCCATAAGTGACCTTATTGGTAGCTAGATTTCATTAAGTTTTTTCGAATTTTTTATATTTTTTCCGTGAATCTGGCCAGAGCAAATGGTAGTTTATTGTTTCGAAGTGAACTGTCGAGAAAATTCGATAAATTAAATATGAAATGATAAGCAGTACAGAAACACGTTTAGAATAAACTTCTTTTTCAAAATTGCAAGGCTCAATTTGGGTCAACCAGTTGAATCCGAGTTCCATCAAGTGAGTTTAGTCGACCGGATAGGTGATCGATCACCAATGAGAGAGAGAGAAGAGAAACCAGAATGCGCATGGACTTGGCGCAGGATGGTTTCGGAAGAGAAGAGAGAAGAGAGGAACCGAATGCGCATGGACTTGGCGCAGGACAGTTTCGGAAGAGAAGAGAAATTTACGTGTGCAGGGTCTTGGCACACGAAAGTTTCGATCGAAGATGGTCTACTGGTATTTTTCGGGCAGTAGCTGGTCACGTTGCTCGAATGCTTCGCTAAATATGTGTCAAAGCGCGCGGTAGACAAGCCACGAGAGCTTGAACGGGTGCCTACGACTGTACTGTCCATACAGACATACAGTAGGTTCGTTGGGAAACGGCCTACGGCGGAGTCATCGTTTGATTGTTGCCAGTAGAAGAGTCTTTCAGCTGGACGTAGGAAGAGCAGCGTTCACCGACAAAAGTGGAGATGAGACAAGGCGAGTTTCTTCATCGACTTCTAGAATTGCAAATTCCGTCCAATTCCAGCGCGTGGTCCCGCTTTCAGATATCTCCCCCCCTGATCCTTTTAGAATTGGACGTCTCTTGTTTTTTTTTCGCCATTGGAGAGAGAGCGGAACCATTATAGCGTGCTGCCTGTTGCATGTTGATTGATGCAATCCCTTGCATTCTAGCGAAGTGAGTAGGAGAGCTGCGATTGAAAATTGAAATCCGTTGTCAGCGTGCGGAGTGTCATCTAAACAACGTCCAGCAAATAAATGTACTGATTATTATCTAATGAAATTATAAGTGAAAAGGGTCCGATTATTGCCCATATTTGTTGTTTTTCGTGAAATAGTATGTGCGCTCTTGGTCAGTATTTTATGTAAACTTTTTCTTATTTTTTTCTATGTTGCCCTGATAGTAACTGTATAACTATACAAATAATTGTTTCGAATGTAAAGCGATCGTTGATGAGAAATCGCTGGAATAGATTGTGAACTTGAGATTTGTGTAGCCACTGTAAGAAAATTTTCTGTTATTTTTTTTGGCATGTATAGATTAGTTACAGGTTGTAATTTAATTATTAGAGTGAAATGTTATTTTATGCAAATGTGAAAATTATAAAGTTTTCGGTTTTATAATATGATACAATATATGTATGGGAATTGTCATTCTATTATTTCTTGTCTATTTCTAAACTTTGAATTGTTAAAGAAAAAAAAAAAAAAAAAAAAAAATTGCAAAATATGTAAGTTTGTTGAATAAATTTATTGACATTGTTAAACGATATTAATAAGTTTTCTAATGGAAAAACTTATTTTCAAGGGGGTGATGCGAGTGTAGTAATGCTTAGTTAAGATATAATTTCTGTTTGTTTAATTAAGATAATTTAAATAAATTTACTAAAATTGTGATGATTACGAGAAAGCATGTTTGTTAGATTGTAAATTGTTTAAAATGGGTAGTTGGTATCCTGAAAGGCCCAGAGAGGACTACCCATAACTCAGTCTTGAAGCAGCGCGTTACGCGATAGGTTGACTAAATGTAACGTAAAATTAATTTAGTGAGTGTCCCTCTCCGACCTAAATTATTTTAGTAATATTTCATACTCGCATACCCCTAATTGACTAAACCATTTTCGAAATTAATAAAACGTAATAAGTGTTAATAAAGAGTATTAATATCCCCCTTCCCCATTGGCTTTATAACGGTCTTTTAGAGTCAGGTCTAGGCGCGCTACCATGATATATATATACGATACGGCAAAAAGAGTAGAGAAACAAAGTGATAAATGAAAGAAAGAGCCGATAGAGAATAAATAGAGAAATAGTAAAGTAGAAAGAAGCGTAAATAATGAAGATAATAAATAATAAAACCTATTCACTACAGGGGTCAATCGGGGCCACGTATATAAAAGGGAACATTTTCAGCTGGAACTAACAGCAGTTATTTTCACCAGTGAATAAACAAACACATTCCCTCCGTCATGAGTCATTCACAAGAACTTTGCAGCTCCCCGCAATTGTTTGAAGACGGGGATTTCTATGCAGGGACTACGCTCCACCTTTTCTCTGCGGCTGACAGGAATGATCTTCTCTCCACACAAAACGTTAAATGATATCTACAATGATCCTCCGTTTGAACCAGCAGAAGACTCTACCCTCGAGATGTGAGTAATTACGTAATAATTTCATTTTTGATTCGGGATATATATATATATATATGTGTGTGTGTGTGTGTGTGTGTGTGTCTGTGTGTGTGTGTGTGTCATTCAGTGCTTAACCCTTGCAAGTGTTAGTTAATTTATAAAAAAGCCATAATAAACGAAGTGAAAGGATATCTGCTCAGGGGTTCGTTACCCAGTGCTGGCAGATGATGCGTAGTGCACCCAGCTAATCTCCCTTTTGAGCCCAGATAGGCTAGTTGCTTTGTGTTTATTATTTGATCCGGACGCCCTAATCGGCATTTTATCTTATTATAACTCTCCCCTCCAATATATACATTTTGGTGTCCTGACATATAAATGCATGTTTACTAAAGGATGCTGTGATAGGCTTTCTGTAATTAACATATTCTATTAAGTATTTAGAGAGTGAACCTTGTTTATCAAATATTTACGTTCAATAAATTTATAGAAAGTTCTACAGGTAGGGTTTTAGAATTACTATAGCGTTAAAGAATTCCAATGGTCCTGGGCTCGAGACCCTCTGATGGTAGGCTTTGCGTAGTATGTACAGTAGGGTGGATCACTTTTCACTTTTTAAAAAAAATTATAGCTGGTCAAAGTTTTTCTCATGATTTGGTTCAGTGGAAGTACACTGACACCATTTTTACCAAAATCGATCAATATTTAGTGGTCGCGCATCGACCTTGAAAATTTCAGTTTTGGAAATTTGGCCAAATTGACAATTTTTTACTGAATGAAGATAAATCATCAAATGACCATATTTTCTGAATCCTCTCAGTGAAAGAAATCTTCTCAGATACTTACCAAGTTGATAGGACAAGTGGTTTAGAAGTTATACTCACCTTGAGATAGCATTAAAATTTAAAATACCGTATTTGTCCCCGTACCTCCATATGCTGTCTGCCATTGTCTGCTTTTTAGGATAAGATAAAACGAATAAGGAAAGATCAAATGTATTTTGTATTAAAACGGTTTACCGATATCACTAAAGGCACTTACTCCGGTGCCCCTAACTAGGTTCAAAAAATGTATGAATCGTGGTTAGAACACACGTCATCTTAAGGCGTGCGCCATGTACTCTCTCTGCTAACTCCCTTTCCTTCTGCGCTACGTCATCTTGGCAAGTGACGACTTCTTGAAGTCACCGAGTTCTTTCCAGCTCTTTTCCACGAGCTGAAGAAGACCCTGCAGCTGTGACTCTTCTTTTGTGACAGTGTTCGCGTAATCTTCTATCAGTTTTATCCCTCTCTCTGCTACGTCGTTGGTAACTTTCAGATGCGAGATGACATTCTTCAGATCACAGTAGTTCTTATCTTGATCCCACTTATTCAACGGCAGAGTGAGCCACGTAGACGCGCACACCTGCAGGCCTGTGAACACGAACCACGATGACTCATCGATCAGGTCCGGAAGGCGCGTCGTGTCATCAACCGAGACGTTGTCATACGTGAAGTCCTTGGGCACAGCGAGGCGGCACAGCTTCTTTGCCATCTCGTGCTTCACAGTGTCTTCCACTTTGTCACTGTAGAGGGCGAAAACGACGGTCTGAGGCCTCAGATACCACAAGTGCCGCCTGATCACTGCCAGTGAAGCCTCTGCAATCTCGCGATCCACAGCCCTGTACTGCAGAAGACGCTGGTACAACACAAGGTCATTCAGCGGGGTATCAGCTGCGACAGGAGCCGCCAGCCAGGCAGGTGCGTAGAGGAGTGCAGTAAGTAGTACCACTCTCTGAAGTTTCTGTACCAGCTCGTCGTCGAACTCCAGCTGACCGCTGAACATCAGGAGCTTCGTGTAGTAGATGATCTGAAACGAATACGCACTGTGATGTATAAATACCGATACCACTCCATATAAGTTTGTTTAATGATAAATTATTTATCTTATTTTTTTCTGGTGGGGACTTCAAATGGCTGTTTGCAGAAGGCAATACAATATTTAACTTCTAATTCAAAATACCAACCTTGGCCATCCACCTCGCATGATGGTAGGCTCCTGGGCGCATGAAGTGTGTGCCACGACGTGGCTCGGCCCCCGAGTACCAGGAGTGTAATCTCCGCCACTTCTCGGTAGTCTTCTCTGACAAGACCAGAAGCGGTGCCGAGGAACTTGACTGCCTCATCTCGGAGCTCCATCAGCCACGTCACCTCCGCCAAATGCTCGATCTCCAGCTCGCGATAAGTCGAGAGGTCGAGCTTGTCCCACCTGAAAGGGGAGTTATGAAAATATTGCATGAAAACGACTAAAGTTTCCTTTTTCGACTGCTATTAACATCATTAGTAGGAGGACGCTGATATCTCAATTGCTTTGAGGGCAAAAAATCATTGGAGAAAACAAATGCGCCTTAGACTTGAAATTCACCTTCTCCTCAGATACTGGAACAAAGGTTCAGTTGGTGCTGTGGTTCTTCCAAACGCGGTGATGACCACTGCCCCTACGATGAGCTCCATAACGTGATGGCGACAGCCCAGCTGGAAGAGCGGTTTACCAAGCATGTTCTCCAGCCGGACCACCGCACCCTGCACCCTCCCCGTATTGGAAGAAGTTGTGTCGAAGCACAGTCCAATCACGTTGTTCTCGCATCTCCAGTCTTTGAGAGCACGAAAGGTCGCCTGGGCCTGGGACAGACCGGTGCCGTCAGCAACAGTCGGAACGGCCAGCAACTTTCCTTCTGTGCATTGGGGAGCTCCGGAGATGAGAATCGCCTGCCGGTGCTCCAATGATCCAAGAGAGTCCTGAAACGTATGTCATACATGCCAATCCATTATCGTCCACTGGAATATGTCAATCCACTGTCGTCACTGGAACATGTTAATTTACTGTCGTCCACGGTGAGGACAAAACTGACCTTGATTACTTTACCGTCCCAGTGGACGACAGCATGCCTCGGAGATACGAAGGATTTCTGCACAGCTGTCGACACTTCACAACGATGTGCCACTCTTCCACGGCGAGACGTGTTCTTCGAGATACTGAATTTGTCCAGGTCTGCGGGCGGATCTGCCGAACGTAGGACTGCCGCCACGACACTTGCCACCTATGTGCGAAATTGAAAGGAAATTGACAAGGATGCGTATGGTTTTTATGTGACAAAATAATCACTAAATTTTCCGTCGTTACGTCTATTATATCTTTGTCAATGAAAGATCATTACTGATATATACACACCTGATTATTGGACATCCGGAAGCGATCAGCCACTTCAATAACAGCCGGTGCATTGAGGATGCGGTGAGGAAGGCTGATACAGTTGATTCTCTCGGCTGTCGGTATGGTGGTTCTAGCTGTGATTCGGAGTTGCTCGATGATCTGCTTTCTATAGATTCATCGTCGCTCTCAGCTTCGGTTCCTAATTTCGTTTTTGAGGTGCCTGGCTCATCACGAGATTGTTGTCTTGAGAGTTGCCGTTTTCTCTTGACAACGAACACTTTATCATTCCCACTCATTGTTGCCTGGCGCAGGCCCCGTTGATCCTCATAAAATTTAATATCTTCTTGTTTGTTGTTGTCTGAGAGCAGTCGACTTTTCTGTATCTCTTCAATAGCATCGGGAGCTCCGATGTCCCAGAGCTTGTTCAGATTTTCTGAAAACTTCTCCCTGCCTTTTCCCGCGTCACTGTCTCTCATCTTGCTCTTCTGCATCGAGCGCGCGCCACTCTTCCCACAGTAACTCCAGTTTTCTTTCGCAGTTACGCCTCGTAATCGTCTTTATACGTGCCATGTTCCAAAATGCCAGAACATTGGCCACCGTGTCTTTTACGGCGGCCTTCCTGTCAGTAGTTTCCTGCTTGGCATTTTCTCGTAGTTGGTAATTTCAATGTTTCATTCTTCGCAAACACACCGATAAATTTGGTGTGTGTGATTTGGTCACTTTTCATTACTCTCTGGAGTGTGTTCGCGTCCATTTTAAAAGTCTGTGACTACGTTCCGGAAGCGGTCGACCTCAATTAGAGCTTGTGACTCGAGGTACACAAGTACACTAATAGGCGCATCTATAGGGTTGGCGAATTCCAATCTGATTAACATGTTCCCACTTTGTTGCGGACTTAAGTGTGTATTTACACTAGCAGATAAGTCGGGGGTGACATCAAACGGGTAAAGGTTAAATTGATCGACAAATTCTTTCTACGTTGCGCCAATCCCAAGCTCATCACAGCCACCAGCAATATGGGCCATATTACTATAAGCTCTCGCTCAAAGCCGGAACACAGCGTCTGATGAGTAGTCTGTATCCATAGTCCCACCCAACGCAACGCCACTGACGTATAGAGTTATATTTTTAAGACCGAAATTCTCGAATTTAAAGGCGTTCTTTTTATATTTTCCATTCGTCGAAGCGTGATCCTGCATTCCAATTAATAACCTTTTAGGTGGAACTCCCAGGGAAACGTTTTCTAGCTGCTTCGAGGCCAACCTTGCTGGCACTGTGTATAGTTTGATCTGTACTCTGTTAATTAGATATTTTACTCTTGCGTGAATTAAATTTTTTTCAATTTCTACACATTTCGGCGAACTTAATTTCACTCGCCGTAAGCGCAGATATGTTTCCATAATGTGAATCACAACGGGTTTTGCGCCCTCTTCTTGATCAGGTCCCAGATTTATGCAGATCTCAGGATTCGTAGGGGTGAGCTTTAACTTCGTATCCACCCCATTCATAAGCAGTTTCTCTTGGAACGGGAAGTCTGTATGCAGACGTCCAAAACACTCGTATATCTTCTTTTTAGAATTTTTAAATTTATCCTTTATACTACTTTCGTCTTTAGTCTGATAATAGCCCTCGGCAGTTAAAAAGGTATCCTTCGCTTATTTTGAAAAGTTGAGGAGATTTTCCAGATAGGCTCGTAGGTGATAATAACCCGTTCCTGCCGAGATGTTGACCTGGTTTAAATACACCTCACACTGACTGAATATGGAGTGTAGAAAGTTGGTTTCATGGTATGCAGAGTAACTATCATCGCAGTCCGTTCAGTCTGAATGGGCTATACGCAGTTTAGCGTACATGTGCATGCAGCTTGGATCAAAAAAGTATGGGCCTGAGCTGGGTATCAAGAACTCTATAGTGGCGCTCGGGGAACTAATTGTGTTTAATGGGTTAATTGTAATAAAGTCACTGTGCTCAATAGAAACTTGTGTTTGGGGCTTATCAAAGAGGGACAGCTCCGATTTTCAAAATTGTGAGCTATACGAATGGATGAAGTGTACCATGACGAGACAGAAATAGTGCCACCTCTCTCGACAAGTAGTAATCAGCCTATGATTTGTGAGAGCAATGTCCTCAGCTCATATCAATTAAAAAAATGATCAACCATAGGTTTCATTCGGCTAGAACACTTCTTCGATGTCCTTTTACGTTCAGCGCCACGTGTTTGTAACCCCTTCTTCCGGACAGCCCTCTTCTTTCCGCCACCACGCATTTTTCTCTTTACATCTTTGATGATTTCGTCCCGTGTACGTTTTAAATGTTTTTCAGAACTGCTTTAGGTTTAGCTCTACCCATTATGTCTTCTACCGCGTTAAAACCTGATTGTAAAGTTTTCCTCCCGAGGTATCTGGCGCCCCTCTTCAGCAATGGGACAGCCTTGCGTAGTATGGTTAAAAAATGGATCCAAGCCCACTCCCACGTTGATATCTCACCCCTCGATAGACTGTGAAAGGTCTTCGGGTCATTATAACTGAATGCGACGAAAGTGTAGCTTCACTGTTAAGCTCCCATCACCGAATGGGAAATTTTTTCCCTCAATCGTCCTTATATATATTGAGATAGTTCTTAGTAGATTAGTCTTAACATTCACACAATGGGGCTTGTCATATGTCATTCCCTCTATAGTTGGGAATGTGTGCAATGCGCAGCAGATGCGTCGGGGTATCCCCAACATATAGATGCTCCACTATATTGCTGTAAATATAGCACATGTCTGGGGATGGATAGCCTTCACCCAATTTCTCCAATTTCAACTGATACATTAAGCTGCATAAGTCATGTTCTGCCTCGTGAAAGGTATCTCTTTGGAACGCTGCTCCATAACGGCCATCGGTTATATTTTGGAACAATCCTTTGTCTTTAATATTTCAATTATCCTGCGATTTTAGGGTCAGGGCATGTGCAGGGGTTTCTTTCTTTACGATTTCGTATACTAAATCAGCCGTAAGATTTGAGTTTTTTAAACTTGCGTTTAAGTCTATCACAACATCCTCGGCCGAGCCATAACAACCCGGGCCTAGTGTTACTACTGTGGTGTAATACAGGGCCTCCCCACTCCGGGCGGCATGCATGGTTTCATCCCTAATTACCCCTGCCTTTTCACACTCATCACGATCTCTAAGAACTGTAAAAACGGGTTCTTTATAATCAATACTTAAGAAGCTGGTGGATAGCTGAATTTCGCATAAACCCACCTCATACGAATCACGCTCCAATTCAATGTCCCATGGAGTTCTGTTTCAAAGTTGGCTAGTGTGTTGTTAGGATATACAGACAGAAAAGAAGAGGACGGTAGTATGATATAGAAGTGATTAGGCGCCATGTTGTATACTATTCAAGCTTCATTATTGCATCAGCTTTTATATAGGTGTTGAAGCTTTCTGGGTACCCTAGCCATTTCACCAGGTACATTTTTATCTTTCCTGAACCTTTGCTGCCTAAATTTTTTTCAATTTTAAACACATTTTTCCTGCAACTCCTCGCGGTAAAAGCCTCCTGCGATTTCCGCCCCATTCAAATTTTCAATGTAATACATCATTATCTCGCCTTTAAGTCTCATAGCACTAACTTTAAAAATCTCACGTGTCCATCCTTGCTCAAATCCCTTCGCGAATTTATTTCCGGAACGCGATAGCCTTACATAATCATTGATTTTGAAACGTGTAGAGTGTGGCGGCAGTGTTCCATCTCTTCTCACATCAGGCTCTGGGCGAGTACCTATTTCTAAAACTTCGTTAGGTGTTGTGCCAATCGTACGGTGGTGTGAAAGGTTGTATGACGAGGCCAATGATCCCAGAATGTTTATATATCTGCATTTGTTTTTAGTTGTAAAATAGCGATGCATGCGTTCCTTTATAGTGCGTTGAACTCTTTCAGCTAAAAAGGTCTTATGTATAGAATTGCTAGTGTAGTAACTGATATTAAACTCTGTCAGCATGTTCTGGAAATCGCTGCCTATAAATTCTTTCCCCATATCCGTAAAAAAATAGCCTGGAACTCTGTTTTCTTTCAACAACAGCGTTTTGGTAGCTTTAGCAACTGTTTCAGGCAATTTATTTTTCAGAGGAATTAGCCACAGATATCTAGAGATACATCTATTATGAATAGGATGTAGCAGTAGCCATCATTATACACTGAATATCTTTGCATGTCTGTTAAATCCGCTTGCCAAATAAAGTTAATCGAAGCCGCTGTTGTCCTGTCTGTTTTAAACCTTTTTCTCACCGGTTTATGAAGTGTATAAGCATCCTTCTCCCTCAATAACCTCTCATCATTTTTTCCCTATTCCTTCATTGTAAACACCTCTGTACAATCTATTAACACCGCCATAGGAGGCTGGGTTAGAAATGTCATAATAGCGTTTTCTTAATTTGCGTATTTTAGAGATACGTGGAAAGGGTTGGCCGTTGTTGTTTGGTCTCTTTTTTCTCCTCTTCAGAGATGCTACTGCTGGGGGTGATGGCGAACTCGTTGTGGCACATGCGAGATATGCTCCAAGTCTTTAAACCTATTCAGATTTCCTATGAATACCGATTCTGAATGGGTTGTTCCAGCATTAAGGACTCCACCCGATCCTTCATGATGGATCCGACATGTTCACAGACATTAAGATCGGGAGAATTGCCAGGCCATTCATTATTTCCGAAAAAATCAATGTTATTGTCCTTAAGCAGTTGTTGAGTCGCAAGTGCTTTCATACAGGGGGCTTTGTCGTGAAGAAAGGTTGCCTGTTCAACATCCAAAACACACTCGGGGTCTTTCAAAAACGGAATTACATGTTGGGCTAAAATTACATTTCGAAAATAAGGCCCATCCCAACTGGTTCCTCTTGGTTTGATAACCCAGATGAGCTTCCGAATAGAGAACATAATGAAAACACCCACACATGCTGGATTTTTTACTATTTCTCGATACTTCTGGTCGTCTGGGACTTCATCAGTTGTTGCCCAAACCCGATCATTCTGAAAATTTGGTTTTCTGGAGACAAACGAAGAATTCATCGCTGACAACCAAGTGAAGGAAATCGTCTTCCGTCCATTCCTCAAGATAATCACAAAACCATAGCCGATCTTCAATATTAAGATCACTCTTCCGTGGCTTAGCTATTTCATGCCAAGCACTCAAGCCTTGGCGAACTCGAAATTGATGCACAAGTTGCCGATTGACTATCTTACCACGACGGATAAGTATCTCTTTCGCTACCTCAGAGCAGCTCTTCTTTCGGCGCCGTGATGCAGCAAGCACAATGTCTTTCGATTCTTGAGATAATTTCTCCGGTCTTCCTCCTCGAAATTCTGTTTCACAATCTTCAGGATTCTTATTCCAATTCCTTTTGACAAAGTCTTCTGATCTTTTTAATCTCTCAGCCACCCAGTGTCGAGTTATGAAAGTTGCACCAGCTTCCTTTGCTTCACGAAATGTGACAGCTCGAATGCGGTCATAAACTCGCTTTTTCTCTGAATCGTTCAAAATAGATGATGCCATGGTTTCTGTGGGGAAAAAAATGGTAAGAATTAAAATCACAGGAATAGAATATAATGGTTTTTATTCAGATTTTAACGCTCTTTCAAGTGGTCTCGCCGGTTTTTATCTATCTCTTCTAGTTTTTGCTCTACAGGGGGTGGCAATCATTTCCTGACACCCCGTATATATATATATATATATATATATATATATATATATATATTAACGAAAAGAACGACGCTTGTATAGGAGATATTCCGCGCAAGACGAGAGAGAGAGAACGAAACAAATGAAAAAATGAGGTACCCATCCGGGAATCGAACAGTGGTTATCATATCTGACCGGCAATCGGAAGATCCAGGGTTCGATTCCCGGGTGGTTACCTCATTTTTTCATTTGTTTCGTTCTCTCTCTCTCGTCTTGCGCGGAATATCTCCTATACAAGCGTCGTTCTTTACGTTAATTATACTGCGTGTTTGCAGTTAAATGTGTGTGTGTATATATATATATATATACATATATATATGATACACAGACTGTACATGGAACAAGGGACTCTTGTGGGAAAATTAAATTCACTATAATCCGAATAAGTAATGGTAAATGACAAACACTATAGTTTTTTCTTTTTCATGATGTTAGCCTGACGTGAGCAACGGGTCACTCGCAAAAAGACCCCAAAAATATAGCTTCCCTCACTAGCTATCTGCAAAGCAGATAGGATCCAGCTTTGGGACAGGATCTAGGGGTTACAGCTACACCTAGACTACTATATCCAGAACATCAATATAAGCAAAAGACTCGGTTGTATGCGCTTCGGATTGAATAGATCAAAGAAAAAGGGGTAACTATTGTATTTTTAGCCTAAAAATAAAACTTAAACCTCAACTGGCAAAATTGAGCGATTACTTTTCAAGGCACATAACATAACCGTTTCTTGGTGGGATTGAACTCAGAATGGTCACCTGAGGTTTTTTCATGATACTCAGACCTTGCATGAAACAAGGAACTCTTCTGGGAAAATTAAACCCACTATAGTCCGAATAAGTAAGGGTAAATGACAAACACTATATCATGAAACGGACATGTTATGTGCCTTGAAAAGTGGATGCTCAATTTTGCCAGTTGAGGTTTAAGTTTTATTTTTTGGCTAAAAATACAATAGTTACCCCTTTTTCTTTGATGTTTCAATCCGACGAGAATGCAACGAGTCTTTAGCTTGTATTGAGGTTCTGGATATAGTAGGCTAGGTGTAGCTGTAACCCCTAGATCCTGTCCCAAAGCTGGATCTTATCTGCTTTGCAGATAGCTGGTGAGAGAAGCTACATTTTAGGGGCCTCTTTGCGAGTGACCCGTCGGGCTAACATCATGAAAAAGAAAAACCTATAGTGTTTGTCATTTATCATTACTTATTCGGACTATAGTGGATTTTGTTCCATGCACGGTCTGTGTGTATCATGAAAAAACCTCAGGGGACCATTCTGAGTTCAATCCCATATATATATATATATATATATATATCAAGGGCGGATCCAGGTTTTTTTTCGGGGGTGGCGCGGCAAGATTTAAGGCGAGCGTAGGGAGTGTTTATGACACGTTTTTACATATTAAATATGATGAGACTTAGAACATGTTCCGAGATAGCGGTGTTGACCAATTTGGTAGCGGTTTCATGTTTTTTTAACTTAGGGAATAAAATAGTAAGCGTTCTAAGAAATATATGAAATCTTGTTATAATGCCCAGAAATATACAGTACACAATATATTTTTCCGATATATATATAAAATGTATATAATATATACAAAAATACAGTATATTTACTGTATTGAAGGCAAAAATGCAAAACACTAAGTATAGTACAGTACAATATATACAAATCATGACGGTGAAACAGGTAAAGTTAGAACAATAATTTACGGGCGTTTTTTCAGTAAATTTATCCATAATAGCATCAATATCAAAGGAAAAGTTTTGGTGTGTGCTCATTAATGCTAATCCATCTAATCGTTCCTCATTCATTGTATTCCTTAAATAGGTCTTCAAACGCCTCATTGTAGAGAATGATTGCTCTGCCGTTGCTGTAGTGACTGGTAGAGTATTCAGTATCTAAATTATACAAATGTACTTATTAGTAATTATTATTCTAATTGATTTAACTTTGTTACTAGATTTATATTAGATCATAAAATTTGGGTACACAATACCCGTAAAAGCTTTTTGATGTTAGGGAAAAAGTCGTCACTACATTCCATGTACACATCCATTGCAGTATCAGGTAAACTACCATTATTGCTCCACATTAACTTCCAACGACGGAACTCCGCTTTCCTTTTATTATCACTGGTAAGTGGCAGAAGCTCCTCATAGAAACTAATTGCTGGTACCAAATCTTCATATGAACGCTGAACTATAATTTAAATACACCAAAGAATCATCTATTACTATTACTACTATTAATGTTTTTATTTTTATTAATAAGGATGTTGTTATGTATATAATTTCATCATTCTCTAATAATGTATTATTATTATTATTATTATTTCAATATTATTATGCAATAATTACTAAGTAATTTAATGGTTGTTGGGGGCGCTGAACATCCACTTCAGTCAAGTATGGCTTGGGACTACAACCTAAGCTGTACTTGTAGAAGCGGTGGCATTAAAAAAACTAAGTAATTATCTATTATTAGTTCTCAAAGGAATATAATATACATACCGACCGATTTTGGGATAACTGAAGCAAGAGGGAAGACTTTCTGCTGGTGTGGACCAAATTTTGCTTCTATTTGACTGACCATATATTTCAGAAATGGGACGTATAGATTAGTATGAAAATACTCAGTCATGTTCATTTCACAATCAGGCCGTCTGCGTGATCTAGGAACTTCTAATTGTAGAAGCTGTATTACCAACCTCTTCGCATGCAACTTCCCCTAAGTAATTTATCACGGGATCTATCAGAGAAATCAATGCGGATGTTGCATCACCTGTTCTCACATAGTTTCACAAGCTTTGTTTTTCTACTAATTGGCATCATTACGCTGTCAACTTTCCTTTCAAATGATACCGAACGTTTGGTAGAAGACTGTATAAAACTTTCTAAGTCTGATATAACTAAGAGGCAATTGCTAAAGTCGTTTATTGTACATGCTTTTATGAGGCAGACTTAAAGCATGTGCACTACAATGCACATAGATGGCTCTAGGTTGTAAATTTCGAATTAGAGCTTGGAATCCACCAAATTTTTCACTTAATGCTGGTGCACCATCATAACCCTGGCCTATCAACTGGTTTAAGTCTAATTTCATTTGTGTAAGTTGGTTAATTATGGCTGTTATCTTGAACCTATTTGTATCAATTATTTGAGTAATACAACGATCAGGGTTGGTGCGAATCCTCTCAAACTCTACTGCTTTTATCTTATTTGTTTTATGACACTCACGGTTCTCATGTACAGTAATAGATCTGTCGCGGCCGAACACCCTTCCAAAGTTCCGGCATGGCTTAGTAATTAACGTTGCAGCAGCCTCATAATTTCCTTTTCCAACTTCTGACTGAAAAGAAGCAACGCATGGGGCACAGTATAATCAATTGATGAACATGAGAAAATACTAACCACGAACGCCTCTCGAGATGTTCGAGATGTTCTAGTCGCAAATACTGCCTACTTTCTCCTTCACGGCGTTTATCTTGTCAACAGGAAAATGGAAAGGAATAATTTCTATCTGGTTTCCATCTTTTAAACAATATATCTGACCATTCGTCGTCACAAACAATTTTTCCAGTATACAAGCCGATGTCCTTCGTATTGGTGGAAAAAATCTTATCATAAGTATTTGAAACATCAGTCGAATTATTAGGCTGAAAAGCAGCAGAGGAACTTGGCTGAGGTTCGGCTTGACCTGATTCATTGGAATCTGAAACACCGCTAGAATCACAGCATGCTTTTTTAGTAGTTGGTTGTTCTTGTTGTTTAGCCGATCAGCCTACCCTGATCGAGCAAGTCGGCGGCACGCAGGTAACCGATCGCCCTCTCCGGAGTGGACCAGAGGTTCAGCGCACTAGTGATGTTGTGTTGTGTTCGTTGTTGTGCTAGAGCGGTACAGTCTGTCATGATGTGTTCAATTGTTTGTGGTGGCACAGGTGGCAGGTGTCGTCTGTGGAGTTGTCTAGTTTGTGTTTATATGTCCGTAAGTTGGGGCGATGTCCACATCGGAATCGTGCTAAGTTAACTCGATCCGATCTGCTCAGGCTGATCTCTGACCTGTTTATGGGTGGCGGCTTCGCACCTAGGACCGCATTCGGACCGAGTTGTGTCAGTGCCTTGTGGGTTAGGTGTGTGTGTATGTGTTTTCTGTACTGTGTGATGTCTGTGGGGCGTGGTATGGAATGGAGTATTTGGTTATAATGTCTCTCTGGTGTTACCTTAATGGTGCGAGGTGTTGGTGCATGATTGTACATGTAGTGGCAAGGATGTTGTGGGTTAGTTGTCGTTGCTGCCATGAATTGTGTTCCCCTCATGAATAAATGTTCCTTAACTTTTAGTATTTTTGTTTCTGTGTGCAGGTGTTCTATTGGTGTTGTTTGATGCATCCTGTAATGATACGAAGTGCGTTATTTTGTATTGTCTGTAAGGTGTTTATGTGTGTGTTTGAGATAATGGGTGCCCAGCATGGGCTAACATAGTCCATAACTGAGCGAATATATTGTTTGTATATGAGTGATGTTGTTTCCTGCTGGTGTCTAAAGTTTGTGCCTGTTAGTACCCTAAGCGTGTTAAGTCTTGACGTACATTTGTTTTTAATGTCCTGAATGTGGTTTGCAAAAGATAATGATGTATTGTATGTGACCCCAAGTATTTTGGTCCTGTGAGTGTGTGGAATGTTGGTGTTGTTTAATGTAAGCTGTAGAGTTACCTGGTGTTCTTTTGTGTTGCTTGTAAGCAAGGTGATGGTTGATTTTGTGGGCCCTATTTTGAGTCTATTGTGTGTGAGCCAGTCTTGTATACTATTTATGTATGTTTGTAGGTCATTTGTAGCGGTATCGATGTTGTTGTGGGTGGATGTTAGAGTGATGTCATCTGCATATGATGATAAGGTAAGCTTGTTATCTATGGGTGTTGGAATGTCATGCATGTATAAGTTGAAGAGTGTTGGTGAGAGAACAGAGCCTTGAGGGACCCCCGTTCGGAAAAAGCTTGTTTTTGGATGACTTGCCATTAAATGTGACATGTGAGTATCTTCTTGAAAGATAGTTGCTCAGCCGGATTAGCATCAAATGCTTTACTAATGTCTATTGTTGCTAATAGTGTACGTTGAGCTACTCGTCTGGAGTTGATGCCATCCATGATGCGCTGCGTGATATTAGTGAGTAATGTCGTGGTTGAGTGGTGAGGTCTGAATCCATGTTGAGTAGGCGATAGTGGTATGTGTGGGTTGGTGATTTGTAAGATTAGTCTTTCTGTTACTTTGGAAGGTGTGCATAGTAAAGTAATGGGTCTATAGGAAGCTGGTCTGTTGGATTTTTGTTTGGTTTGAGTAGTGTAATAATTTACCTTGTTTCCATATGTCAGGAATAATACAGTGTTGGTATCAATATGTGCTGATATTTGTGGGAGCTCGTATTCCCTGTGGGCCCAAGTGTTTAAGGTGTATGTTAGATATGTTTTCTGGTCCAGTAGCCTTCGCATTCTTAATATTTTTTATGATGTTAGTGGTCTGGTCTGTATTGAAGGGTGTAATGATCGTGTCGAGTCTGTAGGTTTTCGTGTGTCTGGCTGTTTGTCTGTCTGCGTGTTTCTGGTTGTTGTCTCTGTTTAAGTGACTTACAGTATCTTTGCATAGTGATTAACTAGAATGTTAGCTTGTTGTGTGTATGTTGGGATATTATTTTCGCTGCGACAGATAGCCGCGTGTGAGGTGTGAATGCCGCTGTTATAGACTTGTATAGCCTGGATGTATCTGTGGAGTGGTTTAGTGTTGTTATGAATTCCCTAAATGTTTCTGTTTGCTTAACTTTGAGTTTGTTGTTTATTTCTTTGTTGAACTGTTGTATCTGCTGTTTCATGGGCTTCTGTGTGTGGTGTTTGTGTGTTATGTTTGAGGTTGTTACGTTGCCTTATGAGGTGGGTTATTTCTCTAGTGTAATTTGGGTTGTATTTCCTAATGTTGCCCTCGGGTATGTATTTGTTTGCATTATTGATGATCTGATTAAATGTCTTGAGTGTTGTATTGATGTTTATGATGGGTGTGCTGTTTAATAGTCTAATAGTATCACAGAACATTAGCACACTTAGCACAAGCTCGCCTACAACACAGATTGATTTGTTTTGTATTGTATTGTATTGTCTTGTATTATTATTTGTATTGTATTATAAGCTGAAGGAATTTGAAGCCACGCTCCTCTACTCATGAGAAATGCACGTGTGCTAATGTTATTAATAAAAGAATTCTTTAGAACAATAATGCTCTCTTAAGGGCTAGGGATAATTAGCCTAGTTACATAACATTAATTTACATCATATTTAAAAAATACAGTAAGAAAAATTTCGGAGGAGGTGCACGCCCCCTGCGCCTCCCCCCTTGATCCGTCCCATTGATCAGCGAATTTAAGCGACATTGGGTCTGGGTAGTAGTTGGATGGGAGACCGTCCGCTGCGTCCAGACTATGTAGCGACCCGTGGTTCGGATCCCACGTAAAGCTGTACTTCCCCTCCGTCATATGACCTTAGATGTTGCGAAGGAGGTTAAACAAACCCACTAATTATTATTATACCGTCCTTGATGTATATACACATATGTATCCGTGATCGATAAGAAAGAATTGCATATCGATGGATTCAACTTACTGAGAGCGGATATAACAGCGAGACGTAAAGGCGGCTGTTCTATTTATATACACGAGAGTCATATGACAGAGACGGTAATAAGTAAATCGTACAGCTTCGTAGAAATCCTTGCAGTGAAAATAGAGAAACTGAACGTGATACTGATAGTCATTTCTTGACCTCCAATCACTCCAACTGAAAAATTTTCGGATGCCATTGATGATATCAGAACTAGGGTTTCTCCTTATATGCAGCATTTTTCATCCAGGGAAATCCAGGAAATGGTTGTATATTGAAGAGAACGGCAATTTTTTTATTGTTCAGTGATGAAATACCCTTTTAGAATTGGGATAACCAATTACTTATGCCTAGATTACCACTTTTGCATTGTAATACTTGAATTGAGTTTACCAATCAGTGGTAGCTATTTATTATTTATTAAACATAATATTTATCATGCTATTCATCTGCAGGGGACAAATAAAAGGCTAAAATATATATTCCTTTAATTATAATTAAGTGCATTTGCAAATAAAATAAGAAAAAGAAAAAGAAACTTCATTAAAAAAAATAATTTATACCTTTTATCTCAACATATTTTATCTTAAAATATTTAGCCAATACAAAAAAATAAAAATAAAATAAATTCATTAGAAAAAATAATTTCATCCTTTTATCTTAAAATATTTTTCTTAAAATACTTAGAGTCAATCAACATTTTTAAAATAGCTTCTTAAAAAACATAAACAATCGATACTTCTATCACTAAGACGAGTTCTCAACTTGGTGATAAATAAACCTGCTGCAGAAAAGGCTCTTTCTGATTCAACAGAGGTTGGCGAAATGGTTTTCAGTGCATCAAATAAATTCATGATGTTTGAAGTTCTGTTCCCTATTGTCTCGAATAACTGCAGTTCTTGCTTCAAATGCTTGCTTAAACTCTGAGCAGGATGAGTTGCCTGCGATCGCTAGATAATATACTGAGACTCGGTTCCTTGTATTATACGCAGCGCAAGCGACATTCTCTCGGCCAGTTTTTGCCATACAGGCCCACTTTTAGATTGCTCTAAGTTGCTAATGCTAGTAGGTGTTCATTTAAGAAAGCAGGAAGGTAGAATAAAATGTGGTAAATATTATGCAGTTTTCTTTAATTCTACCCAGGAGCCTTCTAATAACAAAAGAAAAACAAATAAATTAATAAAAAATAAATTTAGTCATTTTAAAATCCCGGGATTTCCCAGGATATTTGTCCAATTCCCGGGATTTTCATATCCAATAAAAACAGCCGGGATCCCGGGATCCCGGGAAAGAAAACCTAATCAGAACCCTAATAAAGTCCGTAACTCTCCCCCCCTAATATAATACTTTGCGGCGATTTTAATTTCCCATTTATAAAATACAAAAAGGTGGGTAGAAATATATTTACACACCCAAATAAGGGGGGCACAGGAGAGGACCAGGAACAAACAAAACTGTTGATGGCTCTCACAAACGAGTTTATGTTGACACAAGAGATAACAGAAAATCCCAGAGAAAATAACGGCCTTGATCTGGTATTCACGAATAACACGAACTGGATTGCTGATATAAAAATAACCCCAACTATTATCTCAGATCAAAACATAGTCGAGTTATCAACAAATATGGCGGCAACATTAAAAGACAATAAACATGCGGAAGGAAGAAGCAAATTTGGGGTTTTTAACTTAAACTCCAAGACTTAAATTAGGAAGAAATCAGATCACACATGCCCCAATAGAGTGAAGAACAGTCTAAAAGAATAAAACAACTGAAGAAATGCTAACAACCTTGGAAGAAAAGACGCTGAGAATTTTAGAAAAATATGCTCCGAAATCACAGCCAAAGTGAAAGAAGAACTGGCTAGAAAGGCAAAAGAGAAGAATATTCCGAAAAAGAAAGAGAACAGCGGCGAAGTTAGCTAAATGCGGAGACAACAATGCCAGGAAAGTAATACAAGAAAAACTAGAGACTATCGATCGGGAAATACAAACCCTGATTAAGGGCCATAGCGAGAGGGAAGAGGAAAAGGCGGTAGAAGCAATAAAGGAAATTCCAAAATACTTCTATAGGTATGCGAAAAGGAAAACAAAAGCGCGCGCCACTATCAGGCCTTTAAGGAAAGGAAATAATGAACTAACCGACGATCTAAAAGAAATATCTGAAACATTGAGAGCCCAGTATGAATCGATCTTCAGTACCCCAAAAAGTGACAAAGCGATACCTGACATAGATGCATTCCTCGAAGAGAAATTGCAAGGAGATTGTATAACAGACTTTGATTTTACCCCAGAAGATGTAGCGAGAGCTATAGGACAAGTGAAATCACATTCAGCTGCAAGTCCGAACAAATGGAACGCACTCTTGATTAAAAACTGTAAAAATGAAATAGCCACACCCTTATACTAGATATGGAGGAGATCCCCAGACACTGGGGAAATATCGAGCATCTTGAAAAGAGAAAACATTGTCTCTATATATAAAGGAGGGGATAGATCTCAAGCAAAGAACTATAGACCAGTGTCATTGACGTCCCACCTCACCAAAATATTTGAAAGAATAGTCAGAGAAAATCTATGACTTCTTGGAGACATTGGAAAGATTTAACGAAAATCAACACGGATTCCGATCAAGAAGATCATACCTGTCACAACTTATAGAGCATTATAACAATATCCTAGATGCACTTGAAGGCAATGAAAACTACGATGTCATATGCACAGATTGTGCTAAAGCTTTCGACAAATGTGATTATGGTATAATAGCACAAAAAATGAAACATATGCGAATAACAGGCAAAGTGGGAAAATGGATCTACAACTTCCTCAGAGAACGTACACAGGTCGTTAAAATTCAAGGTATAACATCATCAGAATCGGAAGTCCGCAGCTCAGTGCCACAAGGTACAGTGCTGGCCCCACTCCTTTTCATTATCATGCTAACAGACATAGAGAGTGGAGTAAACAGCAACAGTATAGTAACATCCTTTGCAGACGATACAAAGATCAGCAGAAAAATGAGCATTGCAAATGAAATGGAGGCCTTGCAGAGGAACACGAACAAAGTGTACAAATGGTCATAAGAGAACAAACTGATACTTAACACCGAGAAATTTCAGCTCTTGAGATATGGTAGAAATAAGGAACTTAAACAAATTGTATATTATGCTCCAGATAGACAGGAAATTCAGAGAAGCACGAAAGTGATCGATTTGGGGGTAATAATGACCGATGATGGGAAATTCGAAACAGAAAATCAGATAGCGATAAACAAAGCAAAATAAGTCGCGGGATAGGTACTAAGAACGTTCAAAGAAGGGACAAGACAGTAATTATTCCCCTGTTGAAAACACTGATTATATCAAAACTCAGTTTTGACGTCCCCATATAAAAAGGAAGAAATCAATAAACTAGAAGAAATTCAGACATTTCACAGTTAAGATTGACTGCTGCAAAGAACTTAACTACTGGGAAAGACTACGTAAACTAAATCTGCTCTCACTGGAAAGAAGAGAGAGGTACACCATAATCTACATATGGAAAATGATCGAAAACTGGTACCAAACCTCAAACTGAACCCGTTAACATTCAAACAACGCTAGAAAATAGGAAAGGCAGAATGTGTAGTGTTCCCAAATTAAAGGCATGGCAAGGGACCTCCTCAACACTGAAGGAAAATAGCTTGATTGTCAGGGGGCCAAGACTTTTTAACCAGCTTCCAAAGGACCTCATGAACATGACATGGATCAAAGTTGAAGTCTTCAGAAGACTAGATGCCTGGCTCAGGACGGTACCAGATGAGCCGGATGTACCTGGCTATGTGCAGTGGAGAGCGCAAGAAAGCAACTCGCTTCTTCACCGAGTCAGTCCTAGAGGCGGGGGCCACTAGCTCGACCTTCGTGTGAAGAGACGAACGCACGGAACAGCAATACTTACAATATTTCTGGTCCAGGAACAGTATGAACGTGTTCTGTTTTGCCTGAGGCGTACGGACGGTTTCTACACAGAGTTACGCGGCATTAACCAGAAACAAGGGTGGGCGCAAAACGCAACGTGGAAATTATACATAAAATTAGTGAAAACACGGTCTTGACGTAATCAGAGATGGAAAGTAATGTACGTGACATTATTCAAAACGTATTTGAATATTGTATTTATAAAGAGAGGGTGTATGATAAGTAACTCCCTATCTTAAAATTCATATAACTTCCTTATTTCTTATTCAATTTTAATGAAAACTGTAAATTATTTCGGATTTATGTTTACCCTCCGTCTATGGCCTTGGGTGGTTCGAGGTTGACGGGGGTTCTGGTTAGGTGGCAGCAACGGATTTCTTACTCTGGGTTAAGGGAATCGCAGATCACCTGAAGATCCGTCATCCCAGCCTTTTTTAGTTAGCGTTATAAGTCTAACTAACGATAATATCACGACCAAACCTAACCAATCGTCAAGGGCGTACAGTTGACCTAACGATTGGTTAGGTTAAGTCGTGATATTTTCGTTAGTTAGACTTATAAAGCTAACTGAAAAAGGCTGGGGTGACGGATCTTCAGGTGATCCAGATATTCTCTTATTGTAGTTTACTGCTTCTAAAATGTTACAGGTAATAATGCTTCTGCGCCGAGGTCAGATCAGACAGAATTAGAATTATAATTTGAAAGATTACACGAGTTTATATACAAAAAACATGGTGACATCTTTATTATTTAATGTTGACCTGTTTTGTTTCTTATTCTCAATAGACTGAATTTTTTTGCAAAATGTTTGAAGATAAAGGTAAATTTTTTGGCCGTAACAGCACATATCCGGATAAGCAAGATATTTGAAGAAGTCATATTTTTATTTTTAAACAGCATCTTGATAGATCTGATGTTATCATGATTTGCCGAGTTAACTAAAAATAGAAATTGAAATATGCATTTTATTATGGATTAAAATTAAACATGCATATGAGCCAAAATTAAATGCTTAAAAATTTAAAATTAAATGTTAAGCAAGACATAACTTCTTCTTTTACAACTACAGTAAGAGAGAATGTGGAAAAAAAAATTAATATTGCAGAATTTTAACACGACTACATGATTAAGCTTAATCTAAAAAAGATTAGGTAATTTAAAAAATAAATAATTCATCATTTATAATATTTAGCAAAAAAATAAAATAGAAAATAAAAAATGTTCCCAAACTTAATTTTATATACAGTTAGAGTGTCACGCGAGTTTGGACTTCATATGCAAATATTAATATAAAAATTATTCATTACACTGGTATGCATATGAAATTTTTTTGTCTGCTGTGAGGGTTTTTTCAACTCATATTATATAATTCGACCATGCTCAATTCGAAAATGACTGGTTTTCCTCAATCAGGTCAGGTTTTTTCTCTACTGGCCATTTATTATAAGTCCAATTTTATCCCCAAATTTATTGATTTTTTTAGCTTAAACACTGTAGATACGAGTAATATTATAAGAACACTCGTGAAAAATGAAAACATTGTGTGAATAAATACTTTTATTCATACAATGAATATGGAAAAAAGTTTATTGAGGAAGGAATGAAGTTTTTTTGGCTTTCCGTCTGTGTTTTTCTTCGGGCACGTCTCGCTTCAAACACCAGCAATAGTCCGCCAGCATATTGATATCCCAGTTTCCCTGGTACCTCTCTTCCATTATTTTGATATCTTGGTGAAATCGTTCACCTGTTCCTCACTATAATCCCCGCAATTTTCAGGAAAATAGTCCAAGTGGGACCACAAAAAGTGCATTTTTATGGACATGCGCGACCCATGAGCTTTGAAAGCTTCCATCAAGTTTTCGACAACGGACTCGTATTCTGGACTTCTACGCTTGCCAAGAAAATCAGTGACAACTGATTTGAATGCCTGCCAGGCATTCTTCTCAGTTGGAGTAATTGCGTTTTCGAACTGAGTATCCTTGATCAAAGTTCGAATTTGAGGACCATCAAAAACCCCAGCATTTAGTTTAGCATCAGATATATGAGGAAATTTACTCTCGAGATATCGGAATGCTGAACCCTCCTTATTCATTGATTTGATGAAATTTTTCATCAAGCCCAGCTTAATATGAAGTGGTGGGAGCAAAATTTTTGTTGGTGGTACAAGGGGCACTGAAACGACATTATGCGACCCAGGTTCAAAATTCTCTCTGGATGCCCATTCACGCTGTGCATAGTGCTTCTTATCCGCTCGGCTATCCCATTTGCAGAGGAAACATGGGTATTTCGTGTATCCCCCTTGCATTCCCAATACAAATGCCACAATCTGAAAAAAAATGAAAATATTTAAAAAATTTAAAGAATTTGTTCTATCAGATAAAAAAATCTATGCATTGGACTGTATCACTTCTGTGGGGAAGTTAAGTGTTCTTATACGCTCTCAAATAACCTTTGGAAAAACAACATAGTCAATAGCAATAGTTTACTTATGATATTAGTATTACCTTCAAATCTCCACAGATCCTCCAGTTATGTTGGTCGTATACGAGAGCATCCAGTAAAATTTTCATGTTATCGTAGCTCTCAGTAAGTTGTACGGAATGTGCTACAGGGACTGATGCAACCCTATTCCCAATGTTGAGAAGTACTGCTTTCAAACTTCGTTTAGACGAGTCTATAAATAGCCTCCATTCTGATGCGTTATATGGCAGGCCCAAGGATTCGATTAGCCCCTCAACATTGCAGCAGTACACTAAGGAAGAGGTATTTTCGTGCACTGCAAAAAACTTGCGGAATTCTTCCTCTCGTTTCCTATACCAGGAGAATGTTGTTCCCGGAGCCAGCAAGTTGTCCTCTCGAAGTCGTGAGCCCAAGATCTCGGCAGCTAATTTGGAAAGTTCTAAATCCCTGGTAAGATCATTAAGTTTGGCCTGGTTGAGAGGCCTCGGCTCATTTGAAGCGGTATTTTGAGGTATATACGACTGGGACTGGTCATTGGCATTGGTCATTGATTCATCATCAGAATCATCGAAGTCCAGGGTTTGAGGTGGGTCGGGTATTGGAATTCCAGGACCATGGGGTACAGGTCTCATAGCAGAAGGAATGTCAGGGTATACAACAATGTGTTTATTCTTCTTGTTAACTCCTGAAAATAGAAACACAGAAACATGGATATAAAACTTGCATATGAAATAGAAGAAGCATTCAGACAGTGGCGGCTCGTGAGGGAAGGCTGCGGTCTGTAAGATATGAAATAGGTCGATGGAGTCTGTATATTTTCTTTCTTTTTCATTCATATTGTCCCTTCGGGGACAATATGAATGAAAAAGAAAGAAAATATACAATCATTGTATATGTAAATGTAACTTGTATAACAATATGTATGTGTAAATGTATTTTCTATAACAATATGTATATGTAAATGTATGATTACCATTATGGTGAATATTATGCTATATATGGTGAATATTACATTATGGTGAATATTATGTCAAGTTTCATACGAGGATTTCAAAATATTTAAGAAAAATAAATTTATAAGCCCACCTTGGAGGTTTGTCATGCAGAAATAGCAATCTGTCACGTGATCCTTTCCTTCTCTCCAAATCATGGGAATTCCAAAACGCAAAGATTTCGCTCTGCCTTTGCTCCATCTTCTCAAATTTTCAATGCACGTCTTGCAGCACATATGAGGGGCGAAATTTTTGTCCTGGTCCCCTAGCTTAATTCCAAAGTATGCTCTATACATTGTCTTCACAAATTTAGTGATTTGGGACTGGTTATTTGGCATGGTAACCGTCCCACATATGTAGCAGAATGTATTGGGATCATTTTTACACGCTCTATTCATTATGAAATATTTTATCTATATGCCTGAAAAGTAAAAAAAGATATTATACAAGTGAAACAAGTGATGATAGATGTTACTGTTCCAATTCCGCTTTGACAAAATCACGAAAAATTCTATTTTACTTATGAGGCCATAGCCGGATAACCTGAGCTGATTGAGAAAAACGGATTGCAGATTCGAAATCAGCAGGAAAAACTCTATAAGAATCACTTACAAAACCCTTGACAGCAAAATTGATGCATACCAATGTTATTCATTTTTACATTTATAGAGGTTTTCTGTATTGCGCTTTCAGTTGGGCAAAGCTGATGGTTTGGTGTGGTATGACATCCAGAACCATTGTTGGGCCTTTAATCATTCGGGACACAATGAATGCTGAAAGATACCTGCAAATGTAGAAAAATTTCGTATGGCCAATGATTTCGCAATGGAATAACATTGATAATCTTCATTTCATGCAGGACGGAGATCCTCCTCCTTTTTCTAATGATGTGCGGGCATGGCAGCATGACAAATTTCCATGACATGGATTGGAAGACGTAGTGCGCATGAATGTCCTGCTCGCAGCCCAGACCTAACACCTTGTGACTTCTTTCTGTGAGGTTGGGCTAAGGAAGAAGTTTGTCGCTACAAACCTAAAGATCTTGATGAACTGGGGGAAAGAATTAACCATGTTCTCAACAGTGTTCCTGAACGCATGTAACGAGCAGTGGACAACATGCTTGTTCATCTAAGGAAATGCTGTGATAATGCAGGAGCATATGTGAAAGTGTAAAGTGAATGTGAATGTTTGCGAATGTAAACCTCAATAAATACTGAATAATTTAGTTTTTCATTAAAATTGAGTAAGAAATAGGAAAGTTATCCGAATTTAAAATAGGGAGTTACTTATCATACACCCCACTTTTCATTTGTTCGTTATTTCTCTTCCTCGTGTGCAGAACGCTCCTCTATACTTACGTCGTTTCTATACATTAATATACTGCGTGGTCATTGCAGTTAAATGTACATATTCACGATTTGCGAGGGTGCCCTCTCAAGGCATTGGTTTCTGCCCTATGTAGGAGAATTACGACTTCTGACTGATCGAGGCCCGTGGTGTAGTGGATAGCATATCTGACCGGCAATCGGAAGATCCTGGGTTCGATTCCCGGGCGGTTACCTCATTTTTCATTTGTTCATTATTTCTCTTCCTCGTGTGCAGAACGCTCCTCTATACTTTCGTCGTTTCTATACATTAATATACTGCGTGGTCATTGCAGTTAAATGTATACACCCTGTACATTTATTTTCGAGTACTTAAATAAATACTTAGATACATTTCAAGAGTAACTGGTTTTTATAAATGCATATATTTGAAAAATCATTTTCAATTACATTTTCTTCTGCTGGGTTTCTTCATTCACCTAGGAGAGGGAGATTGACTCACTATTCCAGAGCCTCGTTCTAACGAAGGCACATATGTACGAGTAGATTGTCCTCGTCCGTCCATCCATTCATTTTACTTATTTACTTATAGTTGCCTGTTCTAAGTGTTGTGTTATAGATAATAATTACCAGTGGTTTGGATATAGTTATGGGTAATTCCTTCAGTACTCGGGGATGTATAGCATCAGGTCCAGGAGACTTGCTTATTTTTTATTTAGCTAGTTTCTTGATGATCATCTCTTTAGGTATTACAAAAGAATTTTTTATTTTTTATAAAAAAATTCCACTTTTGAAGCAAAAAATCATTAATAATATTCTATTTCTGAGGCTATAATGTAACCATGTCTCGTAACGATCATGTAAATTAAGATGTGACATAATGTATTTGGAAATGTATTTAAATACTTTTTCACAGTACTGTATTTAGTATTTCATTACATTCCTTTAGGTGCAATTCATCTTGTATTTAATTACAATCTTCGCCAGTATTTAGTATTTAGTATTTAAATACATTCAAAAGTAAGTTATTTAACCGCATTTCTGGACGTAATAATTATTATCGTGAAATATATTGAAAATGTTCAATGAAATTACCTTGTCAAATAATAAATAAATAAATTATATAATTTTTCTCCCTTTAGCCACTCCCCTTCTCACCCCTGCAAGGAATAAATATAAGAGTTTCATAGAAAATTAAATATAATTCGATTACAAAGATTTCTAAGTCAACTTACTTTTATCTTTATTTTCACACACACACACACACACACACACATAATATATATATATATATATATATATATATATATAATATATATATATATATATATTATATAAATAGATTACAAAACTTTAGAAAGGCAATAAATCAAAGCAATTGGACGAGAGTTGGAGGGTTGAGAGCAGTTACCCTTCGTTGGGACAAGCTGAATGAAAGCGAACTTTCACCTGAAGGAAAAGACAAAGATGGACAAAGACGAAAGAATTTACTGGCAGGGTGTCAACACAGAAGCATAGTTCTTGAGAACAACAAGGACCCCAACAGGACCGTACGCCTTCCTATAGTTGAGCCCAGATAGGGCAAAAAGAAAATCTTTGGAAGGGATTCTAATTTCAGACAGGAGGAAGCGAAAATTTGAGAGAAGAGTTCAACTTTATCTGGAGAAGAGACGGCATCTGATTTATCAGTCTGGAAAAGAGGATGGAAAGAAGAAGTAAAGTTGTTTGAGAAGTTTTTGGCTGGATGCCAGAAAGAGCGAGAAGAATTAGAATTGGATAGGTTTTCACATTTTATATCTGATGAAGTTACTTTTGGCGAGCCGAAGAACAGATTTTGCACTATGCCGGACAAAACTATAAAAATAGTTGGGAGTCAGTTGTTGGATGGCGACGGTACTTGCCGAAAGTCTCTTCTCTGTTGTGGATAACATTAGAACAAGAAAAGATAATTGAAGGTTTATTTGCATTCTTAGTAGGAAAAGAATATGGAATGTACATCTCTATGCCCGAGAGAATCACTTCCGTGATGAGCTCAGCACATTCGGAGGGGCCCCAGCCACGGAAATATATGCATTTATAAAAACCAGTTACTCTTGAAATGTATCTAAATATGTATTTAATTACTCGAAAATAAATGTACAGGGTGTATGATAAGTAACTCCCTATTTTAAGTTCGTATAACTTTCCTCTTTCTTACTCAATTTTAATGAAAAACTAAATTACTTAGTATTTATTGAGGTTATCATATATATATATATATATATATATATATATATATATATATAATAACCTCAATAAATACTAAGTAATTTAGTTTTTCATTAAAATTGAGTAAGAAAGAGGAAAGTTATACGAACTTAAAATAGGGAGTTACTTATCATACACCCTGTACATTTATTTTCGAGTAATTAAATACATATTTAGATACATTTCAAGAGTAACTGGTTTTTATAAATGCATATATTTCCGTGGCTGGGGCCCCTCCGAATGTGCTGAGCTCATCACGGAAGTGATTCTCTCGGGCATAGAGATGTACATTAGGGTGGAGTGAAAATGGCCCAAAAAATTTTTTTTGTGAATTTTAACTTACTTGAGGTTTTAAAAGTTGCCAATGGACTAATAGAACAATATGCAAAAAAGTTTATTAAAATCAGACAATCTTTTGATCGACCGCCAGACGTTATAAGTTTACAATAATATACGATTTTACACAAAAATACCTAAAATACGAGTGAACATCAGACTATATATTTTTAGTTATTTTGGCACACTATTATGCTAACGATAGAGTCTGAGTTATGCATGCATGGTTAATTCAGAATTGATAGTCACGTTTAGACTCAAGTTTCGGCATAAGCTGCCGAGAAGCGACGCGAGCCCGAATAAATCCATGGCGGGACGTCTCGCCACACACAGCGGCTGACGCTTCGGTAACTAGGTTCACGCATCTTTCCACCGCCTGTGTGTGACAAGGGAAGCGAGGGAAGAGGACACTTGGTGAAATTTGAGCAGAGATCATGTCGTTCAATTCGTTGTCCGTCATATCCATCGTAACAGGAGGCTCCGTCACGGTCAAAGTCTGCCAATCGACCATGTCCTGGTATTCGGTCGCGTCGAGGTTGAGCGGTGGCACTCGAAACCTGCGGATTTTGTTTGCAGACACATGTGATCTTGCCTTCATGATTCTTCTGAGTCCGAGTTCCCTTATATGTGGTCGCTCATCTGTGATCATGGCTAATAGCACGTTCTCTGGGTGTCCGCAGAAGCCGTTTCGCCGAATCACCGGGTCGACGACTTTCTTTAGAGAGGAGCTGAGGTACCGTGTTCTCACCATCATCCCGTGCAGATGTTTGGCTCCATCTTTGCATGATGGCTGCGTCTTGATGGCGAACCATGTTGGGGCGTAGACCCGGATGATGAATGTGACAAGAGTTTTGATGTTGTTGGATGGTGCATCGAGGCCAACATAGAGGCGGAGGATTCTGTTGGCAGTTGTCAACCATCGCGAGTGGTTCAATGGTCCCGGTTTTCGCAATGCTAGATCACAGGGACAGTGTCCTTCACTGACAGCTTGACACATCTGCCACAGGTACTGCTGGTCAGTGCTCAGGTCCTTCACGTCAACATGCGGCAGTGGCTGTAATGGAGATATAGGTTCATACGATGTTATATGGAGTTCCGTGCATGCTGTGAGAGATTTCCCTATCGGTCCTGAGAAGCACTTAGGTCCTGTAGTTGCTCCATCTAAATGCTGAAACAGGTGTCGCAGGGGGAGCTCGTTAGCATGTAATAAGCACACGAGCCATTGCAGCGGTTTTTGTAGTAATTCCTCAAGCTGCCGAATAACTCCGCCATTATGTCCAGTGTTGACAGCGGTTCCGTCGCATCCGACGACTTTCACACTGTCGAGATCCACACACTTCGCGCAGCCAAGCATTCAAAGATTACTTTGGAAATCGCCTTGCTTGATCCACTTGACGGCGTCACGTGGCCAAAGTACGATGAACCTGGTTCACAAATAATGCTGACGTGCTCTTCTGTATCTCTGTCCCGGTGGCCATGTCCTGCGGCGTCTCGTACATTTTTCATCGTTCTATCCTTTCGACCGTCGAAGTACAATCCAGGCAAGTCTGTCATACTGCTGTCTAGTTTTGTCAGTTCTTGACGAGTTCTACTTCTTTCTCGGCGAATTTTACTACGATCAATGACTTTGGAGGTGTCATTTGTAGACACAATTCCAATGTCTTGTAGCACGGATGAGGCAATAACGGCTGCTGCTCGATCTGAGACGCCCGTTCTATCGCACGCTTTAGCCAAACATGGTAATCGTACAGTCATCGTCATTCTTTGACGTTTACTCTCCAGTGTCGATAGATCAGGTTTACAGTGTGACTTAGATAGGGTGTATTCTTCGTCGCTGTTGTCGGTGTCGTCGTCCTTGTCTTCCTCGTTGTAGCTTCCAGAATTGCATTGCTGCTTCGATTGTTCTTGGTGAATGCTGTGTCTTCTCGATTCACAGACTTTCCTGGATATTTTCTTCTGTAGCTTTGTTGTTTCCACCAAATCGATGCCTCCTATAATCATCTTTCTGGCTTCTCTCTGGTCCTCTAGAAACTTTCTTTCTTTGAGTGGTACTTTGTCCGCTCTTTTACACTTACAGCTCATGACGAAATCTACACATTTGCATTTGCTAATGTCGAAGAGTTTATCTGCGTCTTCTCTGAACTGTTCAAGTTGTTGCTTGTAGTTGTCGTTGTCCTTCCGAGCCTTGTATGGTTTCAAGATTTTCTTGTATTTCTCGTTGTACGGTCTGAGCGTTTCAATCACTCGTCCGTGCGTCACGGTCGGAAGAGACGCTTTCTCCCAAACAAGTTCAACATCAACGCAAACTTTTTTTGATACTTCGGCGAACGGTGGATATTTGTTATTCTTCGTTGTCAGCTGTTGTCTTGTATGGATGTAAGCCTTCATAACATCAGCGTAGGTGGGAAGGACATTTGTGGGTATCTCGCGTGGCGCGCCAAAAATCACACATGCCGCCTTCTCCCTCGTAATAATTTCCATTCTGAAAAAAAAAAAACAATTATTATAAATTGTAAGCAATGTAAGACTATTAAAGAATTTCTGCAAGAAAAAGAAATATCAAATTAATACTGTCACACTCACTTGTCAAACACCTATAAACAGATATCAATATGTAATTAACTTACTTTTAATATCAAGTTTCACGAAAAAATGATGATAACAGCACAAATAACCTTCAATTCTCACTGCCACATGTGCACTGAGCTTGGCGGAGCAGCCGCGCTTTGCATATTACTCACTCTCCCCCCACTCCCAATCTCCCATCCCCTCTGACTCACGGACTGCATATGTTATCGCACCAAATCACTACCATCACTGAAACTAGCATTAAATCAATGTATGGTTAACTAAACTCTTTCTTATCTCACTTACTCACATCAGCTCTAATAATTTGGCCACCCTCTGTAATTGCCATTAATTTACATTCCACACATGTTGTAATCTTAAATGTCAACCTCAAGTATGCAATAACACAGTCTACAGCAAACAAAGCTGTTAATTATTTGCATAAACATGGATGAAAGACCAGCATCTTGGATGACTCCTGATGGGCAAAGCGATCGTTAAAACATGAAATATGCCATATATTAAAATCGCTGGTGGTCAATCAAGCAATGCTTCAATTGTATTATAATTTCACATGCTTGTTTCTAAAGCCCATTGGCAACTTTTCCACACTCAAGTAAATTAAAAATCCAAAAATGATATTTTCACTCCACCTTAATGTACATTCCATATTCTTTTCCTACTAAGAATGCAAATAAACCTTCAATTATCTTTTCTTGTTCTAATGTTATCCACAACAGAGAAGAGACTTTCGGCAAGTACCGTCGCCATCCAACAACTGACTCCCAACTATTTTTATAGTTTTGTCCGGCATAGTGCAAAATCTGTTCTTCGGCTCGCCAAAAGTAACTTCATCAGATATAAAATGTGAAAACCTATCCAATTCTAATTCTTCTCGCTCTTTCTGGCATCCAGCCAAAAACTTCTCAAACAACTTTACTTCTTCTTTCCATCCTCTTTTCCAGACTGATAAATCAGATGCTATCTCTTCTCCAGATAAAGTTGAACTCTTCTCTCAAATTTTCGCTTCCTCCTGTCTGAAATTAGAATCCCTTCCAAAGATTTTCTTTTTGCCCTATCTGGGCTCAACTATAGGAAGGCGTACGGTCCTGTTGGGGTCCTTGTTGTTCTCAAGAACTATGCTTCTGTGTTGACACCCTGCCAGTAAATTCTTTCGTCTTTGTCCATCTTTGTCTTTTCCTTCAGGTGAAAGTTCGCTTTCATTCAGCTTGTCCCAACGAAGGGTAACTGCTCTCAACCCTCCAACTCTCGTCCAATTGCTTTGATTTATTGCCTTTCTAAAGTTTTGTAATCTATTTATAATAAAAAAATTCTTAAACACCTCTCTACTCAAACCTTTCACTTCATCATTATGGGTTCCGCAAGGGACGCTCTACTGGCGATCTTCTTGCATATTTCTCTGACTCTTTCACTGACTTTTTACTAATGATAGGTTACATAGGATTGGTGGCGGCGTTTTGCTGTACATTTGTAATTCCCTTAGGGCTATCAAGGTTAAGATAGATTTCCCGGCAGCAATTAATGAGATATGCGTTGAAGTTAGGGCGCGTAGTAATAGCTTTAATTTCGTTGTTTATAGACCTCTCGTTCAACCCCTCGATACTGATACTAGATTTTACACACTTCTTTGTAACTTTATCACTAATCGGGATAGTATAATTGTCGGAGACTTTAACGGCCCTAACGTTAATTACGAGACTTTCATTGGTAATGATGAGGGTTTGATACTGATTGAGTTCATGGAAGATAATTTTTTACGACAGATAGTTACCGAACCAACGCGCGGTGACAATATTTTAGATGTGGTGATGTCGAACGACGGAAATATAGTCAAAGGTTCAGAAGTAGGTGAGAGTTTGGGATGTAGTGATCACCAAATTATTAGTTTTAAGCTAGTGATAGAAAACACTAAGGAGAGTAACGTAATAGAAGTCCCTTATTTTCGTAGGGCTCATGTTGATAGTTTTGCGGACAAGATGAGAGTAGTGTACTGGGATAATTTATTTATGAGTAATGACGCAAATTTTCATTGCAAGGCGTTTAAAGAAAGTTTTTTTGAATATCGAAAGGGAGTTTATTCCTCGTAGGCCCAAGCGCGCTAAAAGCATGGTAGGCCCAAATGGTGGACAAGGGAAATAGATGAGTTCATAAACGAGCGTAAGAGAGCGTATAGACTTAATAAGCGCAATGGCACGGTAGCTAACTTTAATTAGGGTGGCCAGACGTCCGGCTTTAGGCGGACAGTCCGCCTTTTGAGCACTCTGTCCTTAGAGAGGCCATTTCCAAATTTCCAAAAAGGAGGACACTGCGTATGTGGCAGTACGTTAACATATACATATATATATATTAGGGGGGATCGAAATTTTGTATTCTTATTCTACACACTGCTCGGAGTTTCCTTTGGGCCCCTAAACAACATACTGTAATTACACCGCTATGCGCCCCCGTACCCGTTGCATATGCCCCCTCTTTTTTAAAATTGAAATGAAATTGAAACCAATTCTTTGAATAAAAAACCTAATAAATGACAAAGATTAAAGTAATTAATGATATAAGTAAAGTTAAAGTAAGTTATTTATATATATATATATATACAGGGTGGGCCGTAAGTTTCCATACATAGGAAAAATAAACATTTTTTTATGGACAACCATTTTTATTTATATAATATGCTCTACATGGTTGCCATTGTTTTGAAAACACATTTCAATACGTGTTCCCCACTGTTGATGAACACGCATTAGCACAGTTGACGTTATGCTTGTAATGGCGTTGGTGATACGTTCCTTTAGATGATTTATGTCTCGTATCTTTTCCTGATACACCATGGCTTTCAAGTGCCCCCAAAGATAGAAATCAAGGGGGGTGAGATCTGGGGATCTGGGAGGCCACTCCACAGGACCACGCCGACCAATCCAAGCATCCGGAAACTGCTGATCCAAATACCGACGCACGTGAAGACCATAATGAGGTGGAGCTCCATCTTGCTGGAAGTAAACTGGGAAGTTACCTTCCTCGTTTAGCAGGGATGGGAAAATCTCTTCTTGCAACATGTTAAGATACCTTTCGGCATTAAGATTTCCACTGACAAAAATTGGTCCAATAATTCTGTCACCCCACATCCCGGCCCACACCATCACTTTACCGGCACCTTGCATCTTCGTCGGACTCAGCCAGTTAGGGTTAGCATTACTCCAATAACGTATGTTTTGCCGATTAACCTCTCCATTGACGTAAAAATTTGCTTCATCAGTAAACAAGATCTTACAAACGCATATTCTTAGGGTATCTGAAACATAAAAACAAACGTTTAAATTTTCCTATGTATGGAAACTTACGGCCCACCCTGTATAATAAGAAATCTTTCTCCGTATATTACTTAAAGAATCAATTGAAGCATACTAAATTCAAAATATTCACCTTAAGAAATTTAAAATCGTAAATTACTGACACCACTGGCCTTTCCATTGGAACACCGGTAGCTTTTTTCTCGACTCCAGTACATTCAAAATAAATTTATATCTGTTTTCGTAACCAATTCTATCTTGTGATGCTTCTGTTACCACATTTACAGCATGCTCTACTCCCTGGCTGTGACAGGGAAAAGGAATAAGTTGAAATGGTTCATTTCGAACTTTAAGAAGATCATCATTTGTCAAATTCTGTAAAATAGGTGGAGGGGTGATGGTTTCGTTGTCCCAGTCGATCATGTTAGGATAATCGTCTGCTTCAAAGTTCAGTGTTTTTGGCAGCTCAAAATTTCTCGCATTGGTGCTCCTAGTTCTTGCTCGAATGATGTGCTGAAGAGCCAGTTCTCTGACTTCTCTTCTTGTGTCTGTTATCACTGAGAGTAAGATATTCTCTGGGTGGGCAAAATAGGCGTTATTTCTGAGGACACGCTCCATAATCATCCGATGCTTTTTATCTAAGCCTTTAAGCAAGTGTATGATATACCAAAAATTAGATGCTCCCTCATTTGCCTTTGGATGAGACTTTATCCAAAACCAGCCTGGAGCGTAAACCAGCATTATAATTTTTACTAGGTCTTGTGAGATGCGTCCAGATTGTATGCTAATGCACATTTCATACATATATTTTTGGTCACTGCTGAAACTTTTAACAATATCGGCCGAAACTTCTTTAATGTTGCCCTCTACAGGAGTATAATCAACTATATCCAGTTTGGTCAAATCCTGTCGGAGTTTATTTCCAAGAGAAAGAGAACCTTTGAAGTTGTTTGGTCTCGAAGTTTTTTCATCAATTGCTTCAAATACGTTCCTGAAGGGCAGTTCGTTTGCATGCATAAAGCAAATCAGCCATTGTACCGGCCTGTCCAGATATAATTCAATCAATTTTAGCACTCCACCAATCCTGCCAGTGTTCACTGGGGTGCTATCGCATAGCAAAGCTTTGAGAGATTCTTTGCTATTGGAATCAACTATAAAAGTTATTATTTCAGCTACAATACAACAAGCAGTTCCGTTATCTGGAGCTATATGATCCATGTAAATATCACCAGGTTCCTTGACTATTACATAATGTTCTTCGTCCTCCATTTCCTTCTTTGTCTTAGTTTGATCTTTTTTACCATCAAATCCGATGCCTTCAATCTGTGTGTTCTCTGATTTCACTTTGATTATGTTCTTTTTACCCACACGTATTCTTTCTCTTTCCACTTTTTTCCTATCCAACATATTGGTTTCGTCTAATATTCCCATATCTTTCAAAGATGCATTTACTATAGCTGCAGTAGCTCTGTAACTTACACGGTATCTATCTGCTGTTATTGTTAAGTTATCATAAATAATTCTGTTCTGATGGTTTTCTCTCAACTCAAAATCCGGAACAAAGTCAATATCGTCGCTGTCATCATCAATTTCCATGCTCTCATCTTCATTAATATGTAAAGGGTCCGTTTGCTGGTTGAGGCGACGTTCATATCTAGGCTTATCTTGGCTCTTCTTTCTAATCCTTTAACTCTATCGTGAGTCCTTTTTCTTGCGGAAGTCGTTACTCTGTCGATTGGTCCTAGTTGGTTTTTTCTTTGTTTCTGCCCCCACAAAAGACTCTCTCTCAATCATTGGAACTCTAATATCACATTTGCAATCCGTTCGACTGATTTTTTATCGTAACAAGTACAAGTGCAAATATCAGACATTTCATCGAATGTCTCCACCTTCTGCTAAAAACTGTTGTTTCTTTGTTTTAATGGTACTTTATTTAGCTTTGCTGCAGATTCTATCAATCGTTCAACTTTTATAGCTATTCCTTCAAATCCTATATGTGGAAAGGAAAACTTCTCCCAAATGACTTCCACATCTTTAGTGACAATTCTGTAACATTCTTTTGCTGTTCTAGAACCTTTCGAAATCAGTTCTTCTCGTTTTCTTACCAATAAATAATGCCTAAATACGTCAGCCTTTGAAGGAGTCATTGAAGGTGGAAATTCTGCAGGGTGACCAAATGTTGAATTGTGCATTTTGCTTCTTGTCGCCATGATTTCACTTATTTAGGCCTAGTAGCATTAATAACAAGTAACTAATTGTTAAATTCTAGCAATTGAATCATTCAATCTGAATTTAATATAACTCATTCGGAATTAAATCATAACTCATTCAATCATAAACAATCTGAAAATAACAATCTGAAACTAAACAAAAAAACGTGACAATAATTTATATAATTCATCTAATCTATCTAAATTAATCTATGTAATCTATTCAATCTATCTAAAACTCTATCTAAATAATCTATCCAAATTAATCTAATCTACTTAATAAGACTTAATATAATGCATGATTGTCACATTTGGGGTTTATATCTGTGGAGAGTAAAATGGGGGGGATGCTATGGAAGGGGTAAGGGGGGTCGCATATACTCATTTTTTTACAAGATGTTGAGATCATCATTTCCAACTACGTGCATACTGTGGAATTGGAGAAACTCAGTTTTTGATATGTTTCGACCCACCCTAATATATATGTTAACGTACGGCGACATACGCAGTGTCCTCCTTTTTAAATGGCCACCCTAACTTTAATAGATATATCGGGCGTAGACGTCAGGTTAAAAGATCTGTTCGGAATGCTAAGCCTAATTTTGAGACACTTGTAGCTGTGGATAGTAAATATAATCCTAAAAAGTTTTCAGATTGCGTCAATAATCGTAAGCCGATAAAAGATAACATAGGCCCTCTGGTGGACGCGAACGGTGCTTTGGCTTATTTTTAACAACTTTTTTGCGACAGTTTCTAATGCAGAAGACGTAAATAATGTCCCCGATGTGGACGATATCGTTCCATTTAGTAGGGAGACTATTTTGAATTAAATAACTGTTTACGAGGGTGAGATTGCTCATTATATCGATAAATTAAAAGTTAGCAAGGCTCCAGGCCCTGACGCGCTTTATCCTAGACATTTGAAAGTTTTGAAAGACGTTATCGTAGGCCCCTTAACAAAAATTTTTAATGAATCACTCTAAGCGGGGATTATTCCTGAAGACTTCAAACTAGCTAACGTTACGCCCATTTTTAGAAAAAAGCTACCGCATAGTAGCTTGCAATTATAAGCCTATTAGCTTAACGTCAATTGTCGGTAAACTTTTGAAATCCGTAGTTAGGGATCGTATCATCGATCACTTAGAAAGTCGCGATTTGATTAATCGTCGTCAGCATGGGTTTCGACGCCATAAATCTTGTTTAATTAATTTGTTAGAGTTTTATAACGAAATAGTGTGTGAATATGATAGGCATAGAGCGGCTGACGTTATTTACTTAGACTTTGAAAAAGCGTTCGATACAGTTCCGCATAGATGATTAGTTGCGAAGGTTAAAGCGCACGGTATGCGCGGTCAGGTAGCTAACTGGTTAGAGGAATGGCTTCGTGCCAGGAACGAGAGGGTCGTTGTTAGTGGTAGGGAATCGGCGTGGTTGGATGTAGGGAGCCGTGTCCCTCAGGGTTCAGTGTTAGGCCCATTGCTATTCGTAATCTACATTAACGACATAGATATAGCTTCACCAGTAACGTGTCAAAATTCGTGAACGATACTAAAATAGGCGGTAAAGTTCTTAACGTGCACGAAAGAAATAGGCTCCAAGACGATGTAAATAGGATTATGGAGTGGACGGATAAGTGGCAGATGCAATTTAAAGTAGACGAATGTAAAGTTGTGCATATAGGTTCTCGTAACAATAATTACACGTACACGATGGACGATAGAGAGTTAGCGAGCGTTGACGAGGAAGTAGATTTAGGCGTACGCGTATCTAACGATTTAAAAGTTAGGAACCAGTGCCTGGAGTTTTGCGCAAAATCTAATAGGATGTTAGGCTTCATAGTGCGTAATTTCGATTTAAATCGAAGAATATTATATTGCCCCTTTACAAGTCCCTCGTCAGGCCTCATTTAGAATATGCCGTTCAGTTTTGGTGCCCATATTTGCGTGAGGATATTGATAGGTTGGAAAGGGTTCAGCGACGCGCCACGAAACTAATTCCGTCACTACGCAACAAGTTTTACGAAGATAGAATTAAAGAGTTAGACTTACATTCACTTGAAACTAGGAGATTAAGGGGGGAACTTAGTGAAGTTTTCAAAATCGTTAATAAAATCGATAACGTAAATTTTGACAAATTGTTCATTTTCGATAATAGCAATACTCGTAATAACGGATCTAAATTACGTGGCAGACGTTTCCTTATTAACATCGCTAAAATCTTTTTTACGTTTAAAGTAATTGATAAGTGGAATAATCTTCCCGCGTCCGTCGTGAAATCTACCAGCGTTAATATGTTTAAAAACCGTTTAGATAGGCATTTTAAAATTATCAAAGTAGTTTAAAATAATAAAACAATTAGCAACAGGAGTTAGTGTTCGAGGTTTGAGTCTGTTGACGATTAATGCCAGCTTGTGACATGCCAGCATGTGATATTCCAGCAATAAAATTATATTATCAAAAAAAAAATTTAGACTAACACGAACTTAGATGTAGCTCGTAGCGTAAACTAACCCACTTTTTTGTTATACTCTTCATAATTTTAAGTTTTTTTTCTCTTTTCTCATCATCTTCACTTGCATGTCTGTAGTTTGCATAGTATGACAGTGTTTCTTTGAGTTAAGACTGTGTTTGCATGGTTTGTAAGCGTTCTTATTTTACTTCTTTTCATCTTTCACCCCTTTCCTATTCTCCTCGACTATTTTTCCGACTTGTCGGCAGTGGCTGGCGGATGATAATGGTGAGTCTATCTCTCTCTTTTTCTGAATGAATGTTAACCCACGAATGATGGTTTTGCTTCTTACTTAACCCCTTATTCTCTTCTTTTAACCCCCTACTCTCTTCTTTCTCTCGGGCTAATCTTAGAGTGGATCTTAGGGTCTTTGTTAGACTTAGCTTCTGTAGATCTGTAGATCCTGCTTTCGGAATTTCGGTGAAACTTTTGCTATTGCGCTAGACATATCAAAAGCTTTTGATAGAGTCTGGAACAAATTCTTAATTTCTGAACTGCCCTCCTTCGGTTTCTGTCCTTCTGTCTCTGATTTCATATCCGATTTCGTTTCTTATGTATTGCTGCGGTTGTAGATGACCACTGTTCTTCTCCTAAGGCTATTAATAGTGGTGTTCCTCAGGGTTCTCTCCTGTCACATATTGTCTTCCTTTTATTTATTAGTGATCTTTTAAGTCGCATTTCTCTCCTATCTACTCCTATACCAATGATTCCACCCTTCACTTCTCTTCCCGCTTCACAAATTGTCCCTCTTAACAGTCACTCCATGCTTCCCGTGAGAAGGCTGTGGCCTGTGACCTATGATATTTCTACTATCTCTCAGTGGGGCAGAGAAAACTTGTGGCTTTCAATGACTAAGAAACCCAGTTCCTTCATCTGTCTACTCGTCACAATCTTCCACACAACTATTCCATTACTTTTAGCAATACACAACTCAATCCTTCCTCTTCTCTTAACATTTTTGGTGTTTCCTTTTCTCGTGAGCTTTCCTGGAAAGATCACACATACTCTCTTTCTAAAACAGCTTCTTAGAGGTTGGGTGTGCTGGACCACCTCAGCAGTTTATTAACCCTTACTCAGTTGCTTTCGCTGTACGCTTCTCATATGCATATGTGGGGTGGCTCAACCGTTCAACTCTGGAGTAACCTTCCTGATTCTATCTTTCTTCCTGTCTATGACCTCCAATATTTCAAACGCAGATTGTCCAGGCATCTCGAAAACTCTAGATCTTGATTTCAACTCTCTTCTTTTTGGAGGGGAAGGGTCATTCTGCATGAACAAAAAAGAAATTTTATGTAACAATCCTTCACCGAACATATGTTTGGCTCGTGGCCCTGCTGACTATAATTCATATACATTGCTCTTCTTCTATTAAGTGACATTTATACCGTTTTAAATACACTGTAAACAGTTTTCCCACTTCGGATAATTTCTACAATTACTGAAATGTCTGCCACTGAAAAACTACATGTAATTAAAAAAGAAAATGAAAATTTGGGTAGAATTAAATTAACTCCATTTCAAACTTTGAATTTAAAATCATGTTTTTATGTAAGAAAGAGGATTAAAAGTTTTTAATTAAATCTTATTATAAATTTTTTAATTCTAAATTTATGAATTAATTAGTCTGTTTTTTTAATGAATTTAAAAACTATTTTAAATATTTGTTAATTTTAACAAATTATGATGAATCGATTGATAATAATATTGGATTTAGCGTTTAAAAAAGGTTAAATTTTTATCTATAAGCGAATAATGACTGCGTTATATTCACCCACCTGTGTAAGTTGTGTCTATAGTTTTAATTTACTGGAGTAATTATTTATTTAATTCCACCCTTGAAACGAAACGAATGAAACGGCAGTTAGGCGTAGATTTGTAAAAAACTGCATTTTCACTTTTGTAATCATAAAAACAAAAGCGTTGGCAAGGAAACACTATACCAATCATCAGTCCTGTAAGATAGTATAAAAAGGAACACGGAGGCCAATACAGAAATAATGTGTTTTCACTCATTAGTATGATAACATTCCTTCCCATTAGGTGGTTAACGGGGAGGTGGGGGAAGGCGGGAGAAAGGGAAGCAGAGAGATAGGAAATGGGGAAAGAGGGTGAGGGGAAAGGGAAAAAAAGGGCGTGCCAGTGGAACAAAATTTTAATCCCTTATCAGAGCTTAATCTGTTAATGGCTTTTGATTAAAAAAAAGAGATGAGAAAAATAAAAAATAAGTAAATATATATATATATATATATATATATACACACAAACTCAGAATGGTTCCCTGAGAAAATTATATGTTAAACACAGACCGTGCATGGAACAAGGAACTCTTCTGGGAAAATTAAATCCACTATAGTCCGAATAAGTAATGGTAAATGACAAATACCATAGTTTTTCTTTTTCATGATGTTAGCCCGACGTGGGCAACGGGTCTCTCGCAAAGAGATCCCATAAATATAGCTTCCCTCACCAGCTATCTGCAAAGCAGACAGGATCCAGCTTTGGGACATGGATCTAGGGTTTAAAGCAAGCCTAGACCCCCTACATTCAGAAACTCTATATAAGTAAAAGACTCGTTGCATTCACGTCGGATTGAATAAATCAAAGAAAAAGGGGGTAACTATTGTATTTTTAGCCAAAAAAACCAAAACTTAAACCTCAACCGGGACATTGAGCGTCCACTTTTCAAGGCACGTAACACGTTCGTTTAATATACACAAACTCAGAATGGTTCCCTGAGAAAATTATATGTTAAACACAGACCGTGGATGGAACAAGGAACTCTTCTGGGAAAATTAAATCCACTATAGTCCGAATAAGTAATGGTAAATGACAAATACCATAGTTTTTCTTTTTCATGATGTTAGCCCGACGTGGGCAACGGGTCTCTCGCAAAGAGATCCCATAAATATAGCTTCCCTTACCAGCTATCTGCAAAGCAGACAGGATCCAGCTCAATGTCCCGGTTGAGGTTTAAGTTTTGGTTTTTTTGGCTAAAAATACAATAGCTACCCCCTTTTTCTTTGATTTATTCAATCCGACGTGAATGCAACGAGTCTTTTACTTATATAGAGGTTCTGAATGTAGGGGGTCTAGGCTTGCTTTAAACCCTAGATCCATGTCCCAAAGCTGGATCCTGTCTGCTTTGCAGATAGCTGGTGAGGGAAGCTATATTTATGGGATCTCTTTGCGAGAGACCCGTTGCCCACGTCGGGCTAACATCATGAAAAAGAAAAACTATGGTATTTGTCATTTACCATTACTTATTCGGACTATAGTGGATTTAATTTTCCCAGAAGAGTTCCTTGTTCCATGCACGGTCTGTGTTTAACATATATATATATATATACACAAAACGCCATACTATGAACTTTAGCGGCCACCATTTTAAAAGTCTAAACGGAAAAAGAAATTGAAAGGATATGAAGTTTAGAGGTCACTCGATGTAATGCAGCACGCTTCCCAATGCTACTATGAATATAGAGTATAGTGGCCACCGGCAATAATGTCTTAGGCATAACACTGATAATAAGAAAAGATTCGTCATTGAATAAGACCTAGCGCTTCTGTGTAGCCGTTATCACCAGAAAGGTTTTAAGAAAAAATCGCATACTTAGACAATTTAAAAGTGAGTGCGGAAAACAGCTACAAACAATATTTATTAACCTGCCAAAACATCTTTTTTTTAATTAGTATAGTAAACTCACAATTAATGGTGGAAATAATTACATTCTCATTGCGTTGTATAATATATCCAGTCCATTTTAGAAATAATACTCCGTTTAATGTATGAGGTATTCTGTACTCGACATACAGAGCATTAAGATAATTTAGGATTATTTTTTTCCTACTTTACAATTGGACTTAACATTTTCATAATTCTTAATCTTTGAACATATAGATTCAAAAGCCTGCTCGAGTACACGGTCGGTTATTACAGTATTATCATGAAAAATTAATATGTATACAAGTCCTAAGTCGGGGTTTATTCTCTTTTCACGAGTTTTTCAATTAAAAACTGTTCAGAGCTCATAGTGATGTGTGAGGAGTGCTTCCAAATCGTAGCGACAGTTGCAGCTTAGATAAAAAAAAAATCTTGCGTATGAACGGTGAAGGTGAGGGATGGTTTATAGCGCTCTCAACCAGCGTCCCAAAGAAAGTGGTGCTTATTGGGGAATGTGTCTTCTAAACACTCTCTAAGCCCCAATCCTTTCTCATCTTGTTCCTCTCTACACTTCATAAAATCGTCAATTAAAAATGTATAAGCATGCTCGAGAACAGTGTCAAAATAATGCATAATAACAACTCGCGCATTTAATAAAAGTTTCAAGTTGATGAAGGTGGCTATTTTAAACGGTATATCGAGGATGAATCGGTAACGAGTAGGCATTAATTGGTTATTACAATTGTTTTTACTGAATATGGTTAGCTTAGTTTTCCACAACAAGCTGTTTTCAACACAAGGTTGATTCGTATCGCGACTCACAGTTAACGTACAAATAATACAATACGAGTGGGTGACACTAATTGTTACTTTTGTTGCACTCACGGAAGCTGGCACTTTAAAATTCCCCGCCCACCACTTCTCAATGAACACCAAAATAATTTTTTACATCTCATAAACAGTCAAATAAATCACATTACGTTTAGGGAAGTCTACACGTTTATAATTTGTCTTGAGCACATAATTAATGTCACCACCGATACGTTTAAACACTCTCACAGATTTGGAAAAAGTCACGGCGTATTGAGTGTTAAGGATACTGACTAGCGGTAGTTCCATCTTTTTTTTGTTACTTTAGGCGCAGGTGTTTCTTAGTGATTCAGCGAGGAGACTTCTGGGTAGCACGTCACGACGCTCCAAGCGCCGATGCTGGTATTTTCTACAGATCTACAGAAGCTAAGGCTAACAAAGACCCAAAGATCCACTGTAAGATTAGCCAGAGAGAAAGAAGAGAGTAAGGGGTTAAAAGAAGAGAATAGGGAGTTAAAAGATGAGAATAAGGGGTTAAGTAAGTAGAAAAACCTATCATTCGTGGGTTAACATTCATTCAGAAAAAGAGAGAGAAAGATTCACTATCATCATCCGTCGGCCACTTCCGAAAAGTCGGAAAAATAGTCGAAGAGAATAAGAAAGGGGTGAAAGATGAAAAGAAGTAAATAAGAACGCTTACAAACCATGCAAACAGTTTTAAATCAAAGAAACACTGTCATACCATGCAAACTACAGACACGCAAGTAAAAAAAAGTATGAAGAGAATGAAGTATGAAGAGTATAACGAAGTAGGTTAGTTTACGCTACGAGCTACATCTAAGTTCGTGTTAATCTAATTTTTTAATTTTTTTTCTTCTCTTTTTTTAACAATATAAATTTAACGCTGGCAAACCTTGACTATTTCCCCAAGAGCTCCTGTTGCTAATTGTTTTACTGTTTTAAACGACGTTAATATTTTTAAAATGCCTATCTAAACAGTTTTTAAACATATTAACGCTGGTAGAGTTCACGACGGATGCGGGAAGATCATTCCATTTATCAATTTATCAATTGGTACCTTTATTTCTTAATTCTAAATACAAATTATTAATTTATTGAATTAAATAACTACAAAATTGCATCGGGATGGGCGACATATGCTATTGGGAATGGAAATAATTCCCATAAAATAGAACCCTATATAATGTTATAATGTTATAATGTAGGCACTAGGTCCACATAACAAGAAAAACGTATTATTTCGTATCGTCATTTTCCATCAATGACACTTGAAAATTACTTCAACAGAAGAAATAATGAAAACAAAAAAATTAGACGCCTGGGAACTTTGTAAATTCAGCGAAAATTGAAGACCAAAGGAATTTTATATTAGCTCATCTCAGGGCTGTCTAGTTGCGAGAGATGCTTTAGACAAGAGAGAAGTGCTTAATCTTCCTATAAGTTCTGAGTGAATACCTAATAATATAAAACTAATAATACACAAGGATATGCCTATTCCTTCAGGTATTTAATTGTAGTTAATGCCTATATTAATTAAACCGAATACACTCGTTGCGTAACCCCATCGCTTACATCAAAAGAGAGGCGCGATAGATAGCCGCGCGCACTACAACCAGAAGCGAGGGCCAACGAAATAATAAGGTTGGTAAGTTGCTTTTTTACCATTAGGCAGCGCTAAATACCGAAGGCATATAAATTAAACATTAACCAAAAACACTACTTAACAAGGTCTTTTGAAGAGCTCCTGAAACACAACATTTTAACGAAAAGACGTAGGGTTTTTATCGTCAGCTCTCCACCAATATCTGCTGGAAATTTCCATCGGATGAGGGTAACGGCAATAAATCATAACCCTATATATTTTTTTATAAGCTTAGAAACCTCGACCATTGATTTTAACCGCACTTCTCCGGTGTTGGGCGCTTTTTTCTGTATGCCTAGCTGTTGTTGTAACTGTGTGAGCCAACAAAGGGCTTTATACCCGTAACCGCATGGTTTGTTTCGTGGAATGACGGGGAGTGTATCTCTTCTTATGAAATTGTTCTTGAACACTGAAGAAAAGAGAGGCAATCGTGGTTGCAGCCTATAGTGGATCGCGATTGAAGTGGGCAATTTACATATTTGGAAGGTTTTGGAAACATACTCTAAGCACACACATATCGTTCACACAATAACGTTCACACTCATTAAATATATTGTACGGATTTTTAATAGTGAAGCTGCTATAGTCCAACAAAGTTTAAAGTGTCAGGAGTGAGGAATTGGAAGGAAATCCTCTTTTGAAACCTCTGCATCCATCCCCATCATCTTGGGTAGCTTAGCTAACTTACAAGACATGAACAACAGTGTGCCTTTGAACTGAACATTATCCCTTATTTACATTTGTATGAGCTAATTACCTCTTTTGAATTGGTCACCCTTGAATATTGCTGATCTCTCATGTTCAAGCAGTTCCTTATGTGTGTATCACACATAACTGTGTATCAAACTTTGGGGCGTCATGCGCTATTACATACAGGGTAATTTTTTAAACTGGTCGGTTAGTTTCACTATAATCCAGAGGCAAATTCACGGGTGATTCTCTCATAGTCGTCTTAAAAATATTGCTAGTTTACAATACTTACGACACTCATCACACTCAACATTCGAACACTCATCGCAGAGGGTGTGGCTCGCTAATAAATGAGGGATAACTTCTTTCGTTTCAAGATTAGTATAAGTCTCTATGTCGTAGTATATGACAATTTATTTTTAGGTTTGGCACCTTTCATGAACCGGACATGTTTTACCCCATCCGCCGTATACATCTCATTATATACAGGGCAGTGAATTTCACCACACCTGTGCTTGAACTGTTCCCCTTCATTCATCGAATGAAACATTCCACATTCTCAAATCTTTATCTTTCTTCACGTACCATTTGTTTTATGGAGATTAAAACATTCATTATTGAAAAACACCCGTCTGCATTCATTACAACCTTATTTTTCAGGTTCTACCACAAGGCTTACACATCTAGGGCACTTACACTGAGCGAATACCCCATGACAATAGCAACATTGAGGGTGGTTTCTATGGCAAAGGAATGAAGGTGGTTACATTCAATTTAGGAAAAATGATGTATAAAATTGAGAGATTCTTAGGAAGCAAAGGTTCGGGGAAACGAAAAATGTACTTGGTAAAATGGCTTGGTTACCCAGAAAGTTTCAACTTCCTATATAAAAGCTAGTGCAGTAATGAGACTAATAGTATACATCATGTATTCTGACCAGCTCTACGCCACACTGCCCTCATCAGCCTCGCTGGGTACGTACCCCAACAATACTCTAGTCAACTTCACACCAGAGCTGCCTAAGCCTATCGATTTCGAACGTGAGTCATACGAAGTGGGATTGTGTGAGTTTCAACTAAATGCCAAACATTTAAGCATTGAGGAGATGCAAGTCGTTTTTTATAGTTCTTAGAAAACGTGAAGTTGAAAAAGCACGTGTGGTAAAGGATAAAACTATGTGTTCAGTACAGAACGGCGGTGTATAATAACACAGCACCGAAATAACACAAGGCCCTGCCCATTATGACAACACGGAGGAGATTGTAAAAGATCTAAATAAGAGCTCGAATAAATCTAAACTTACAGATGACATAGTTTTCGAAATCTTTCGCGTAGCATGGATTACGGTATCGGAGCATATTCTATTGTTATGATCAGAGGCGAAAAGAAATATTAAGGACAAAGAAGTGTTCAAGATTCTGCCTAATGGAAGATACAATTTTGCTTTCCAAAGAGATACTTTTCACGAAATACCGGATGATAATGCTAACCGGATGATACCGGATGATAATGCGAACTTACCACCTAAAATTGGCAAGTCAGCTTGACAGACCTCGTATGTTACGTTTACACTAATATCGGGGAACATCAGTTTGTGGGGAACAGTCAGGTGCATTTGCTACGCATTGTGCATAAACCTGAGCATGCTGGAAAAAGTTTGAGCATAACGTATGATAATCCCCATTATGTCAAAGTTGATTCTAACCTATTAAACAGTGTTGTGATACATATAAGAACGGTTGAGGCCAAAACTATCCATTCGGTTAATCGAGCTTAACAGTGTAACTTCACTTTCGGCGTGTTACATTTTGATGAATAAACTTCTAGTTGTGTAACGTGGTGTGAGATACCAACGCGATAATAGGGTCAGTTCGATCTTTCTTCTATACTACGAACAGCTGTCCCCTTACTAAAGAAGAGTGGTGACAAATATCTCGGTCAGAAGATTCTACAATCAAGCATTAACACGGTTGAAGACGTAATAGCTAGTGTCAAGCCTAATGAAGCTTTGAAGACACTTACGTCGTGCGAGAAATGAGTTACTGTTGACACTAGAAAAGTTATGAAAAGGAGAATGCGCGGTAAGGGCCTAAAAAAATGAAAATGAAACCTCGAGTGAAGAAGCAGGCGGCACTTCGAGGCATAAAACGAAAAAGATAGAATTCTAAAAAATCAGAGAGATGCTCTAAACGTATGAAGCCTACGGTTGACCTCTTTAACTAATATAAACACCAATCTTGTACAGTTATCTCTCATAGGTATTTGTTGTTGTAAGGATCAGGTAATCACTCCCAGCATTTCAACATGGCTCATCTAGACCAACCACACAGCTACGAGTGCTGTAAATCGGAACTATCCCTTTTTAACATCCCACCTACTCAGACTTCTATACAGAAATCCGATTACGTCACGATTAATCCCTTCAACAGAGTTGGATCGGGGACAGCTCCTATAGAGTTAGTTATACCCAGCCCAGTCTCATTATTTTACGATCCGAATAATATATATCTGTTACGTATGCACAGGCCGCTTCTAGCACGCGACGTTTTAGCGGATGCACTGTTGGACGATTTGAAAGGTCGTCCTCGAAGTTAAGCTCGGCCTTGACCGTAGGGCATCCGAGTTATGGAAGTGCTTACTAAAAATGTAACCAAATCAATGAAGGAGCTATTGAAAACACAGTTCCTTTTCTTCTTTGAGTATTACTTCACCATCCTCGCTATTTATTGAATGATTTTCTACGGAAAGAGACACAGAAGGGGGAAGACAAAATTTACAGCCTTATACAGTTACCACTAATGGTCAGGAACTGAAACGGGAAGAGGTCCGACCCCTTTCGACAATAGGTCAGGCAGGAAGTTTGCACATGTATTTATCACTTGAAGGTTAAGGAAAGAATGATTTAATTTATAGTCAAGAAATAAATAAGTCTAAATTTTGGGGGAGTAAAGTTGAAAGTTAAATTTTAAGTATTTTTGTCATTAGGCGCGATTTAAACAAACAGCAGAATTTTGAAAGATTCTAAAATAAAACGAAAAAAAATAACGGAAGATAATTTTGCAGTATACATTCTTGGGTGTCGACATAATGTCGGGGTTGTACACCGAGTACATTCCAAGCACATCGTTAGGTACATTGTAATTTTGGTATACTGTACTTCCAATTATAATTATCAACGAATTCACATTAAATTATTAGTTAGTTATAATTTTAGAGCAATATACAGGATGATTACAAATGATCTTACCGATTTTAAGCATTTGCTATGAAAAACTAAAAGCTACAGCGAATAGCAACATATATAAATAAAGAAGAACTCAAAAAGTTTTATTTACAAGTTATTGAAGTTCAATATGAGCTCCTTTTGTGGTTCCCTTTGAGGTTACAACATTCCTGAATGAGCATTTGCCTGATCGTTGGATCGGGCGTGGGGGTTCCATTCCTTGGCTGGCTCGTTTCCCTGATCTAACCCCCGTTGAGTTCTTCCTGTGTGGCTATGTAAAAAATGAAGTTTTTGTTCCAACAATGGCAACAACTTTCGAACATTTGAAGGAAAGGATACATGAGGCTGTTAGAAAAGTTTAGTATGATATGCTTCAAAATGTATGGAGGGAAACAGACTACCGCGATGATGTCCGCAGAGCAAAAAAAGGAGCTCATATTAAACTTCAATAGCTTGTAAATAAAACTTTTTGAGTTCTTTATTTGTACAGTATATCTTGTTTTTCCCTGTAGCTTTGTTAGTTTTTCATAATAAATGTTTAAAATTGTGAAGATCATTTGTAATCACCCGGTATATTTATAGCCAACTATGGTGACTGTTATTCTAGGATTTATTTCGATTGGAAAAAATAGATTAGGAACATAACACAAAGAATATGGACATCATACAAGTAACATAACGAATTAATAAATTATACATAGGTCACACAAGAGGTTATGTACGTAATATAGAGGGACAAGTAAACATGGACTGATAGCTTAAAAGGGCATAGGTAGGTAATAGGTAGCTGAATAAATAAATAAATTTGCAAAATAATAAAAAATACTTTAAAGGGTAATTTACGTTGTGGGTAAAATTAATGGATCACTTTAACATATTGCTTCCCAAAGCATTCGGGAAGCAATATGTTAAAGTGATCCCTCCTGGGAAGGAATATGTTAAAGTGATTAACAGTGGGAAGCAATATGTTAAAAAGAGAAAGGTTGGTTGGTTAGAAAGAGGTTGGTAATCTAGGAGATAACCTACCGACCGTAAACAAAGCTATAAATGCTCTAACAGGGCATTCTTTATATATTTAATGTAGGTTAACTGAATGCCGGGTTAGATCAACTGTACGCCCTTAATGGTTGGTTAGGTTAAGTCGTGATATTTTTGTTAGTTTTAACAAAAATATCACAACTTAACCTAATCAATCGTCAAGGGCGTACAGTTGACCTAACCAGGCATTCAGTTGACCTAACCGGGCATTCATTTAACGTACATTAAATATATAGAGAAAATGAAAGGATGCAAAAAGGAGCTGCTCAACTCGTACTTGTGGCAAATGATGTGGCGTGACCGACTCTTCCGAAATCCATTTTTTATTTTGTGTGACCATATAACGCAACAATTCTAATAAATTTACTTTCAATCTAATATTTTAACATGTTATGATTTACTTTTTATGCCTTTACTTTATTAAAGCGAACATTTTTTATCGTACTCCTTATCCTAAACACTGGGAAGCAATATATTAAAGTGATATACACTGGGAAGCAATATGTTAAAGTGATATACACTGGGAAGCAATATGTTAAAGTGATATACACTGGGAAGCAATATGTTAAAGTGATATACACTGGGAAGCAATATGTTAAAGTGGTATACACTGGGAAGCAATATGTTAAAGAGAGGTTCCTGGGAAGCAATATGTTAAAGTGATCCAAATTAATAAAAGATAAGAGTAAAGAGAAAGATACTAATTTAACATTATTCCATTCAAGAAGGGACATGGATGTATAGATAAACATAACCGACAACATTTATATTCTACTACATTAGACAAGACACAACATATAAATAATGACTTATAAGTATAAACTATGGGGAAGTTATCTTACATTGAATACTGAAGATGTCAGTTTGAAGATTTAGTATTCAAGGTATGACAAATGCGAGAGGAAGTAAGTTACTGTATGACATCCTAGTCTAACACATACAATGTACGCTGATTCATCATTAATACGTTATAGTTATTTAATTCGAGTGTATAAATCATTATAGGGAGAAATAAGCGGAAATAAATTGGAGAGACACGATAATGAAGGGTTTGCAGCTCTGGTACAAGAGTGACTGAAACTATTACCGTATATTGGGGCGTATAAGTCTACCGTCCAGATTAGTTGATCCCCTAACTTTCAATTTCGGATTTAGATTTTAGCCTATTCTAGGTGTTTAAGTCGACCACCAACTTGCCAACAAAAAAGTAAAAATTTGTAAAAACCTTGTAAAAATTAGTTATCAAATCCTTCATAATCATCATCATCATCTGACATCATAAGTTCATTATATACATCCTGAGATACATTTGCAAGTGCTTCATCATATGGATCCAATTCAGATGTTGCCCAAAAGCGAGCTAATGTAGGACTGAGGACCTATGACAGGTACACCTGTCTTTAAATACAAGCTAAAATGGAAAGAAAAAGGTTAATTTTTTATACTGGGCCTATAAGTCGACTCCCTACTTTAGGGGCATAATTTTAAGCTTAAAATACCGACTTATACGCCCCAATATAGGGTAGTTAAATATATACACTTACATACAGTAATAATTAATGAATTAGGTGAATTTGGGATGAACTAATTAAATGAATAAGGAAGCAAAAGCAAAGGTTTAAATCATGCCATTTTCAATGGGCATGCATAATCTGATGAGATTTATAAGTGGGTGAATGACGTTGAGATTATTTACCATGGTTTCCATGACAATTAGGAAAAGGGGAAAATGGGAATAATTCCGATAAAATCTAAACCAATCTAAACCATTTATTGTCTTGTTTGTACTTTGAGGGAATGAAATTAAGGGACAGTCACTTCTTCGAACGAACTTTTAATGGCACAAACACGGATACTGTTCTACATGGGAATGGTAGGTCGCATGGTTGACACATATCTGCATACAAAGGTCAGAAAAACATACTCTACAGATCTACAGATCTACAGAAGGTAAGGCTAACAAAGACCCTAAGATCCACTCTAAGGTTAGCCCGAGAGAAAGGAAAGAGTAGGGGGTTAAGAGAAGAGAGTAAGGGGTTAAGTAAGTAGCAGCACCTATCACTCGTGGATTAACATTCATTCAGAAAAAGAGAAAAAAGACTCATCATCATCATCCACCGGCCACTGCCGACAAGTCGGAAAACAAGTCGAAGAGAATAGGAGAGGGGTGAAAGATGAAAAGAAGTAAAATAAGAACACTTACAAACCATGTAAACACAGTCTTAACTCACTGTCATACCATGCAAACTACAGACATGCAAGTAAAGAGAGGATAAGAAAAAATAAAGTATGTAAAGTTAAACAAAAAATGGGTCAGTTTACGCTACGAGCTACATCTACGTTCGTGTTAGTCTAATTTTTTTTTTTTTAATAATTTTATTGCTGGCATTACACGCTGGCATGTCACAAGCTGGCATTAATCGTCAACAGACTCATCCTCGACCACCACCACCAGAGCTCCTGTTACTAATTGTTTTTTTTATTTTAAACAACGTTAATATTTATAAAATGCCTATCTAGACGGTTTTTAAACACATTAACGCTGGTAGAGTTAACGACGGGCGCGGGAAAATTATTCCATTTATCAATTACTTTAAACGTAAAGAAGTTTTTAGCAATATTAGTAATGAAACGTCTGCCACGCAACTTAAATCCGTTATTACGAGTATTGCTATTATCGAAAGTGAACAGTTTGTCAAAATTTACGTTATCGATGTTATTAACGATTTTGAAAACTTCAATAAGCTCCCCCCTTAATCTCCTAGTTTCGAGTGAATGCAAGTCTAACTCTTTAGTCTAACTCGTCAATTAGTTTCGTGGCACGATGCTGAACCCTTTCTAACCTATCAATATCCTCACGCAAATACGGGCACCAAAAACTGAACGACATATTCTAAATGAGGCCTAACTAGGGACTTGTAAAGGGGCAATATAATATACTTCGATTTAAATTCGAAATTACGCGCTATGAAGCCTAACATCCTATTAGCTTTTGCGCAAGACTCCAGGCACTGGATCCTAACTTTTAAATCCTTAGATACGCGTACGCCTAAATCTACTTCATCGTTAACGCTCGCTAACTCTGTATCATCTATCGTGTACGTGTAATTATTGTTACGAGAACCTCTATGCAAAACTTTACATTTGTCTACGTTAAATTGCATCTGCCACTTATCCGTCGACTCCCTAATCCTATTTACATCGTCTCGGAGCCTATTTCTATCGTCCTCGTTAACAACCTTACCGCCTATTTTAGTATCATCCGCGAATTTTGACACGTTACTAGTCAATCCTACATCTATGTCGTGAATGTAAATTACGAATAGCAATGGGCCTAACACTGAACCCTGTGGGACACCGCTACCTACATCCAACCACTCCGATTCACTACCATTAAAAACGACCCTCTGTCTCCTAGCACGAAGCCATTCCTCCAACCAGTTAGCTACCTGACCACGTATACCGTGCGCTTTAACCGTCGCAATTAATCTTCTATGCGAAACTGTATCAAACGCCTTTTTAAAATTTAAATAAATAACGTCAGCCGCTCTATGCCTATCGTATTCGCGCACTATTTCGTTATAAAATTCTAACAAATTAGTTAAACAAGATCTATGGCGTCGAAACCCATGCTGACTACTATTAATCAAATCTCTACTTTCTAAGTGATCGATGATACGATCCCTAACTACGGATTCCAAAAGTTTACCGACAATTGACGTTAAGCTAATGAGCCTATAATTTCTAGCTACTGTGCGGTCGCCTTTTTTAAAAATAGGCGTGACGCTAGCTAATTTGAAGTCTTCAGGAATAATCCCCGTTTCCAGTGACCGATTAAAAATCTTCGTTAAGGGGCCTACGATAACGTCATTCAAATCTTTCAAATGTCTGGGATAAAAAGCGTCAGGGCCTGGAGCCTTGCTAACTTTTAACCTATCGATATGATGCGCAATCTCACCATCGTAAACAGTTATTTCATCCAAAATAGTCTCGCTACTAAATGGAACGATATCGTCCACGTCGGGGACATTATTTACATCTTCTACGGTAAAAACTGTCGCAAAAAAGTTATTGAAAATAGCCGCCATCGCCTGAGCGTCAGAAGCCAAAGCGCCGTTAACATCCACTAGAGGGCCTATGTTATCTTTTATCGGCTTACGATTATTGACGTATTCAAAAAACTTTTTTGGATTATGTTTACTATCCGCAGCTATAAGCATCTCTAAATTACGCTTAGCATTCTTAACTGATCTTTTACCTGACGTCTAAGCTCGAGATATCTATTAAAGTTAGCTGCCGTGCCTTTGCGCTTATTAAGTCTATACGCTCTGTTACGCTCGTTTATGAACTCGCCTATTTCCCTAGTCCACCACTTGGGCCGACCATGATTTCTAGCGCGCTTGGGCCTACGAGGAATTAACTCCCTTTCAATATTCATAAAACTTTCTTTAAACGCCTCCCAATGCAAATTTGTGTCATTACCCATAAATAAGTTATCCCATTCCACTATTCTCATCCTATCCGCAAAACTATCAAAATTGGCCCTACAAAAATCAGGGACGTCTATTAAGTTACTATCCTTAGTGTTTTCAATCAATAACTTAAACCTAAGAATTTGATGATCACTACATCCTAAACTCTCGCCTACTTCTAAACCTTCGACTATATTTTCGCCGTTCGTCATCACTACTCTAAAATATTGTCACTTCACTTTGGTTTGGTAACCATCTGTCGTAAAAAATTATCTTCCATGAACTCAATCAATCTCAAACCCTGCTCATTACCAGTAAAAGTCTCGTAATTAACATTAGGGTAGTTAAAGTCTCCGACAATTATACTATTCCGATTGTCAATAAAGTTACCAAGAAGTGAGTAAAATCTAGCGTCGGTATCGAGGGGTTGAACGGGAGATCTATAAACAACAACAAAATTAAAACTAATACTACGCGCCCTAACTTCAACGCATATCGCATTAATTGCTGCCGGAAAATCTATCTTAACCTCGATAGCCCTAAGGGAATTACGAATGTACAACAAAACGCCACCACCAATCCTATGTAACCTATCATTAGTAAAGAGTTTAAAACCCGGTATATCAAATTCCCACAACAAGTCCCGAGTCACGGTATTTAACCACGTTTCAGTAATAGCAACTATATCTTAGTTATCAGAATAAATTATCGCCTTAAATTCGTTTATTTGTAATACTACGCGCGTTATAATAAAAGACGTTTAAGTTATTTTTTACCACGGACCGGCGTTTTAAACTATTTTTCACGTCGGGTCCGCGTTCCCCGGACCCACAACATTTAAAGAAGGCTTCGACCTATACAGCTTTCGTACGTTTTCGTCAATTAACCTAACTAGCCTAGCATTACCTATTTCATTAAAATGCACCCCATCTTTTATAAGGCCAGGATCACTGAATTCTGATCACAGCTTTACGAAGGGTACATTTTCCGGTGCTACTGTAGTATGCGGTCTACCGTTAAGTTTCTACTGTAGTATGCGGTCTACCGTTAAGTTTCTACTGTAGTATGCGGTCTACCTTTAAGTTTCTACTGTGGTATGCGGTCTACCATTCAAAATATTTAAAAGGAATTGAAAATGAATTGAAAGGAATTATAATTTAATTTACACAATTAAGGAATTATTAAAGAAGTTAAACATACTACTACCGCATACTTAACGGTAGACCGCATACTACAGTACGCCCTTGATGATTGGTTAGGTTAAGTCGTGATATTTTCGTTAGTTTTAACGAAAATATCACGACTTAACCTAACCAATCGTCAAGGGCGTACAATTAACCTAATAATAAAATAATAAGAAGATAAGAAGCTATAATTAAAAGGTAGACTGCCGAATCGTAGGTAGACCGCATACTACAGTAGTACCCATTTTCCTCAGCACAAATCTCTTCTAATTTAGTATTAAAAAATATTGTTTTAGACGTAATCCTAAGACCCAAACCGTGCCTAGGGGTAATACCTAGAACTAAAGACCTATCCGACCTCGCCTTTAGAGACCTAATTAACCCCCTATATCTCTCCAAAAGGTCAGGCACTCTCGTATCGGGCCTATACGAGTCGTCGTTGCCCCCTACCATCGTCACGAACATCGAGTGACGGGAGGCAACGTCAATCCTATCCACTTCGTCTCTAACTCTGTCAACCCTGGCCCTTGGGAGACAGACCCTCCTCCTCTTGGTTGGATGCCGTTCAACGAACTCTGTGTCCATATGGCGCACTAAAGAGTCCCCAATTAAAATAGTTTCCCCCTCATTCACGTCCCTTTCCAAATGGGCGAAAGGGTTCGAAACCTCGATAGGGGGGGGGGGATTCCTATCACCTAATGTACGCGGCCTAGTTCCACCCTTAACTTCTCTAAATCCCTCCCCATCTACTAATCTCGGACCAACCTTAACCCCTTCCTCAACTCTATCCAACCTTCCCGATAAGCTACCTAAACTAGAAACTAGGTTACGCACCTCACCCTTCAAATTACTAACGTCTTCAACGTTAGTATTGGTTCGGCTTTCGTCAACCGTAGCCCTACCCCTGCCGTCATCAAGCGTTGCAAATCTTTCCGTTACCTCACGTACACTGAGTTTTATGTCAACTATTTCCTCCCTTAAATCGCAAAAGAAACAAACTGATCTCTCGGTAATCGCCAGAGGACCGCCGTTATGTTCTTTAAAATCCGAATACCACCGGTTTACCCAACACCTAACACACGACGCTTTCTGCGACAGCATCGCGCAGTTAAAAATAGTTTATAACCGTCACAAGTTTAAGTTAAATTAAGCCAGCACCCTATGAAAACTTCTAAACCGCTAAAAACCACTAATATTCAATTACTTACAGTAACTATAACAATGTGAATATAAACGCAAGTTCAGTACAGAGTAGGGGGGTTCGAAATTTTGTATTCTTATTCCACACACTGCTCGGAGTTTCCTTTGGGTCCCTAAACAACATACTGTAATTACACCGCTATGCGCCCCCCCCCCCTACCCGTTGCATATGCCCCCCTTTTTTTAAATTGAAATGAAATTCAAACCAATTCTTTGAATAAAAAACCCTGATAAATTACAAAGATTAAAGTAAATAATGATATAAGTAAAATTAAATTAAGTTTTATATATATATATATATATATATATATATATATATATATATATATTAACTATTACCAGCTCCTTGAGTGATGACTCGGATATAAGAAAACAATCTCGAAGCCTGTGTGCTAAAGCGAATATGACCATAAGGAACTTTCGTTTCTGTACAAGTGAAGCTAAAGACACACTCTTTCGTACTTTCTGCAGTAATATATACGGCCAGAAACTCTGGGTGAATTATAAAAAAGGTTCTGGCAGAACCCTAAATTTGCTGTACAACAGGTCTTTTAGACTCTTACATAAATTACCCCCGAGATGCTCAGCTTCGCAAATGTTTGCTACCCGCAATGTTCCAAGCTTCCCGGAGGTAACAAGACGTGCTCAACACAGTCTAATGCAAAGAATTAAAAAATCAACCAACCCGATCATCCAAGCTATCCATGAATCCTGCCATTTATCCTCTAAGCTATGGACTTCTTGGTACGAAAACGTCTGTCTGTAGCTCCACTTAACTTCTACAGTGCAGTATTATTTCTAATCAATTGTGTATATTTTTATCCTTAGTGTATGAACTGTCATTGTATTAATAATATTTGTCATATGGACTATAGTCTGCCAATAAACCTTTTCATTTTCATTTTCATTTTCATATATATATATATATATATATATATATATATATAATAAGAAATCTTTCTCCGTATATTACTTAAAGAATCAATTGAAGCATACTAAAATCAAAATATTCACCTTAAGAAATTTAAAATCGTAAATTACTGGCACCACTGGCCTTTCCATTGGAACACCGGTAACTTTTTTCTCGACTCCAGTACATTCAAAATAAATTTATGTCTGTTTTCGTAGCCAATTCTCTCTTGTGATGCTTCTGTTACCACATTTACAGCATGTTCTACTCCCTGAAAGGGACAGGGAAAAGGAATAAGCTGAAGTGGTTCATTTCGAACTTTAAGATCATCATTTGTCAAATTCTGTAAAATAGGTGGAGGGGTGATGGTTTCGTTGTCCCAGTCGATCACGTTAGGATAATCGTCTGCTTCAAATTTCAGTGTTTTTGGCAGCTCAAAATTTCTCGCATTGGTGCTCCTAGTTCTTGCTCGAATGATGTGCTGAAGAGCCAGTTCTCTGACCTCTCTTCTTGTGTCTGTTATCATTGAGAGTAAGATATTCTCTGGGTGGGAAAAATAGGCGTTATTTCTGAGGACACGCTCCATAATCATCCGATGCTTTTTATCTAAGTCTTTAAGCAAGTGCATGATATACCAAAAATTAGATGCTCCCTCATTTGCCTTTGGATGAGACTTTATCCAAAACCAGCCTGGAGCGTAAACCAGCATTATAATTTTTACTAGGTCTTGTGAGATGCGTCCAGATTGTATGCTAATGCACATTTCATACATATTTTTGGTCACTGCTGAAACTTTTAACAATATCAGCCGAAACTTCTTTAATGTTGCCCTCTACAAAGGTATAATCAACTATATCCAGTTTGGTGAAATCCTCTCGGAGTTTATTTCCAAGAGAACCTTTGAAGTTGTTTGGTCCCGAAGTTTTTCCATCAATTGCTTCAAATACGTTCCTGAAGGGCAGTTCGTTTGCTTGCAAAAGGAAAATCAGCCATTGTACCAGCCTGTCCAGATATAATTCAATCAATTTTAGCACTCCGCCAATCCTGCCAGTGTTCACTGGGGTGCCATCGCATAGCAAAGCTTTGAGAGATTCTTTGCTATTAGAATCAACTATAAAAGTTATTATTTCAGCTGCAATACAACAAGCAGTTCCGTTATCTGGAGCTATATGATCCATGGAAACATCACCAGGTTCTTTGACTATTACATAATGTTCTTCGTACTCCATTCCCTTCTTTGTCTTAGTTTGATCTTTTCTACCATCAAATCCGATGCCTTCAGTCTGTGTGTTCTCTGATTTCACTTTGATTATGTTCTTTTTACCCACAAGTATTCTTTCTCTTCCCACTTTTTTCCTGTGCAACATATTGGTTTCGTATAATATTCCCATATCTTTCAAAGCTGCATTTACTATAGCTGCAGTAGCTCTGTAACTTACACGGTATTTATCTGCTGTTATTGTTAAGTTATCATAAATAATTCTGTTCTGATGGTTTTCTCTCAACTCAAAAGCCAAAACAAAGTCAATATCGTCGCTGTCATCATCAATTTCCATGCTCTCATCTTCCATAATATGTAAAGGGTCCAGTTTGCTGGTTGAGGCGACATTCATATCTAGGCTTATCTTGGCTCTTCTTTCTAATCCTTTAACTCTATCGTGAGTCCTTTTTCTTGCGGAAGTCGTTACTCTGTCGATTGGTCCTAGTTGGTTTTTTCTTTGTTTCTGCCCCACAAAAGACTCTCTCTCAATCATTGGAACTCTAATATCACATTTGCAATCCGTTCGACTGATTTTTTATCGTAACAAGTACAAGTGCAAATATCAGACATTTCATCGAATGTCTCCACCTTCTGCTGAAAACTGTTGTTTCTTTGTTTTAAATGGTACTTTATTTAGCTTCGCTGCAGATTCTATCAATCGTTCAACTTTTATAGCTATTCCTTCAAATCCTATATGTGGAAAGGAAAACTTCTCCCAAATGGCTTCCACATCTTTAGTGACAATTCTGTAACATTCTTTTGCTGTTCTAGAACCTTTCGAAATCAGTTCTTCTCGTTTTCTTACCAATAAATAATGCCTAAATACGTCAGCCTTTGAAGGAGTCATTGAAGGTGGAAATTCTGCAGGGTGACCAAATGTTGAATTGTGCATTTTGCTTCTTGTCGCCATGATTTCACTTATTTAGGCCTAGTAGCATTAATAACAAGAAACTAATTGTTAAATTCTAGCAATTGAATTATTCAATCTGAATTTATTATAACTCATTCGGAATTAAATCATAACTCATTCAATTATAAACAATCTGAAAATAACACTCTGAAACTAAACAAAAAAACGTGACAATAATTTATATAATTCATCTAATCTATCTAAATTAATCTGTTTGATGTATTCAATCTATCTAAAACTCTATCTAAATAATCTATCCAAATTAATCTAATCTACTTAAGACTTAATATAATGCATGATTGTCACATTTGGGGTTTATATCTGTGGAGAGAGTAAAATGGGTGAGATGCTATGGAAGGGGTAAGGGGGGGCCGCATATACTCATTTTTTTACAAGATGTTGAGATCATCATTTCCAACTACGTGCATACTGTGGAATTGGAGAAACTCGATTGTTGATATGTTTCGACCCCCCCTAGTACAGAGTCTAGCTATGTTATGTTATTTTATAATGTATATATGCAGTATATTTAAATAAATATGTGCATATTATATATAAACATGTAAATATAAATAATATGGATAATATAAAGATTTTATACAAAACAAATGTCTAACAATAAATCTCGTATTATAACGCAGACTGAGGAATGCTATCTCGAGCTCAGTTTTAAATTGAAAATCCCTCAAAAACTATGGGTGATAGAAAAAATCTGTTTTAATTTTTGTAAAACATAACAAGAATCATCCACATTTATCAAAAGGAGAAAAACTTTGTTCAACAGTGTTATTAAAAACCAATCAGTCGATGCTATTAATATATATATGCTATTAATATATATATATCTCAGGTGGCCTATAAAAAACGTCGCGAGATTTGAAGTGCAATAATTTCGAAAACATACACTACAATTACAAATTTGAAAACCATATAAATTCAGTCTATTGATAAGCTGCCATAAAATTTTCAGAATTCTACATGCAATACTTTTTCGAAAATGAAGGAAACAATAAAGTACACACAAATAAACAAATATCATGAAACAAAAAATTTATATAGAATTAGTTGGCACCTATTCTTATCGCGAAAGTTGGGGAGGAGTTAGGCTAAGCTAAGCTAGTTTCTCCAGAAATATCAAATACTGTGCTTAGGCTACTGTTAATCTTGAATAGTTTTCAACCCCTCTAATTATGGTTTTAAGCAAAGGTGACAAGACGATAACTGAAAGATGTTTTATAGAGAAAGGATGGACTGGGACAAGAATTGTGAAGGAATTTTCTGGAACAAATTGGAATAAGAGATCGGTGAATAGATTAATAAAGAAACTTAAAGAAACTGGGTCACTGAAAATAAATCTGGAAGTGGCTGACCTAAAAGTGTTTTCACACAAGAAAATATTGACTATGTCGAAACCATGAGTTTTCTCAAGAAGGTCGACTGGGCTCACATTTGTCACAACGAAAAATCGCAAGAAATTTGAAGACTAGTCGCAGTTCTGTTCAAAGAATGCAGAGAGCTCTAGAACTTAAGGCATATAAAAGAAGCCGTGTCTCAAGACGTGACAGCAATGTTAGACAAAAAAGGAAAACTCACTGTAGAAAGTTGCTAGACAAATTTTCAGCGCATGATGTTAAAAAAATTGTTTTCACAGATGAAAAGGATTTTACTATTGAAATTGAGCGAAACCACCAAAACGATGTTATTTACTGTGTGCGTAAAAGAGATATTCCTCCTTCGAGGCTTTACCACCAGACATGTCAGTTTTAAAAAAATTCATGGTTTTAGCTGGTGTATCATGGAATAGAATGACTAATATTCATTTCATTGATGAAAATAACAAAAAAATGAACTAAGAAACTTATGTTAATCTTTTGGAACAAAATCTTTTGCCAGATTGTCGGCGTCTGTGTCCTGATAATGATTTCATATTCCAGCAAGATGGAGCTACAACTCATAAGAGCAAGTACACACAGGACTATCTCCAATGTTGCCAATTTCATTAGGAAAAACGACTGGCCACTCAGTCACCGGACTGCAATCCAATGGACTATTGCATATGGAACTCTCTCGCAGAAAAGGTTTATGAAGGTCAAATAGAAAAATTTACAGTGTTAAAATTGAAAGAAAAGATAATTAATTGTTGGGACAAAATAACTTAACTGAAGTCAGAAAAAGTGTGAAGTCGTGGAAGAAAAGGTTAAAATTTGTTTGGGAGGTAGACGGCGGGCAAATTGACCATCTCTGTCAATAAATAAGATGTGAATAATACCTTTTTTTTTCATGATATTTGTTTATTTGAGTGTACCTTATTGTCTCCTTCATTTTTGAAAAAAGATTGCAAGTAGAATCCTGAAAATTTTATGGCAATTTCTCAATAGGCTAAATTTATATGGATTTCAAATTTGTGATTATACAGTGTATGTTTATTGCACTTTAAATCTTGGGAAGTTTTTTGGGGGCCACCCGATATATATATACACAGTATACTATACATACAAGCAAGTATCATAAAGTAAGTACATATATATACACAAAAAACACCCCAAAATTATAGTTATAATTTTATAGCCATGGCACACATGAAAGTAATTAAATGCTCATTTTGAAGCTATGACATGAAAGTTTTATATGCCATAAGAATCTCGACAATTCACAGCTCAGTTAAGACCTCAGTCTTCATCATATTTTGGTAGCTTTCCTGGTTCACTGTCAACTGAATTCCCCCCATCATCTTCAAAGAAAAGCGGTCCTAGGATGCCGTTCCAACTGATGCCATACCAAATGGTACCTTTGACCTTGGATCGTGTTGTCACATTAACAATGTAACGCATGTTACGACGATTGGTGACAGGCTATGCCAGCGTCACATGGAATTCACCATAAAGACTATCTTCTTTAAGAAGTCTGCTTCGTCTTCCAGCTTATTGGACATCAACTGAGCAAAAGCCACAAACATGCCTTCCTGCTGGTCAGTGAGGTGGGCCTGCACATTGATTTGGTCGGGAAATGCATGAAGGTCAAGACGTAGGATCTTCTGATCGATGGACGTTTCAAGCCGAGTTCATTTGCAATGTGCCTGATTGACTTTCTTGGACTTCAAACCATATTTTCACGGATTTTCCTGGAATTCTCCGGCGTTCTCACAGTTTTCAGGCGTCCACTATCTCCTTTATGGAGTGATTTAAGTGTCCCATGAGCACTGAACTTCTTTATGAGAACTCTGATTGATTTGCGATCAGGATCTTTACGAACTCCAAAGAAAATGCAAAACTTCTTTTGTACTGCAACGATACTTTCGGTCTTGTGACACCACTCAAGCACCTTCTTTTTCTGATCCATTGGAAGACGTTTCGATGCGATTCCACAAGAGTTCCAGAGCCTCCTGAAAGAGGGAAAAGAGAATTAGAGCTCTAGCTCTCATAACACCCTCACAATCGGCGTTCAGTTATGGGGTGTATTTGTGTGTGTGTATATATATATATATATATATATATAACCACATGCTTGATTTTAGTTCAATAGGTGAAATAACACAAATATTGATGAGATATTTTCTAAGGAAATATTTATGAACGGATGAAGCCTCGCACTTGAGAGAAATATTATAAATACAAAAATATGCTTGGAGAACATATGAAATAAATATGTTTGCCTCCTCGAGGATGTCTGAATGGAAGATAATCCCGTTTCGGATAGCTTCCGTAAATAGGTCCCGGGTTCTGGATTGAATAGAATATATTAAATACATTTATATTACGACAATAAATAAAATAATTTTATAAAGAACCGACTTTCGCTGATAATAGGGAAAATACTACGGGTACTCAATATATTTTGCCACACCCTTTTTTCTTAGCTAAATAATAGGCCATGGGGATGAAATGTCTTTTAGGCCGTAAGTTTGAACTTTCTGCGCTTCACATAACCGGATTTTTCCAGTTTGAACCTCCCCTCCTTGTATAAAACCGCTTTTAAACGCCCTTATATAAAACCGGTTTAAACGCCCTTGTATAAAACCGATGGTTAACGCAGTTTCGAAAATAGCGTCTGACAGTGGTGTGCGTCGTAAACAGAGAGCTGTTATCGAGTTCTTAACCGTAGAGAAGGAAACAATTGGAAACATTCACAAACGTCTGCAAAACGTTTACGGAGATGCTGTTGTTGATCGAAGCACAGTTGGACGCTGGTCTAAACGTGTGAGATCATCGGAGAGAGGGAGAGCCAGCCTTGATGATGAGCGGCGGTCGCCCGGCGACCTTCCGAACTCTAAAGTTAAAAAAATAATTTTTGTCCCTCTATGCTGATGTGGGTGGCACTCTTCAAACTCCAAAGTTTGGATTGTGCTGCCTTTCTGGAAAAATTCAGCTACTTCCTGTGCCTGATCCACCACCTGAACTTCGTCGGCTATTTACAGAGAACAGCACAACTAGCAGGTACTTCTGGTCGAACACCCAAAGATTTAACGCAGCCATGTCTAGGGGCATGATGTATCAGATGGTAGGCCCACCACGCAATGCACCAGATACTGATCTAATGTCCATTCAGACGTACTTTTATGATGTAGATTGTAGAAGAACAACTTCAACGTCGGCTGGAGTTGCACCCTCCAGCACCTCAGCACTTGGAAACAGAAAGAAACATCTTCAGGTCACCCCATTAGATCCTGCAAAGTACCCACAATACCTATCTGTAGTCTTTTCTGGCCATCCAGGAGCTGTTAATCAAAGGTGCAGTTCCTCAAAACATCAACATCGTCATTCATGCTGACAAACGGCCTGATGGAGAGCATGCCCGTCGCTTCAACCTGCCAACCAGTAGTGAGATAGTCATCCTCTTGCCAAATCAAGACATCAACGGTTTAGACAACCACACAGTGATCTGCGCATTCAGGTCACCAGGAAATGAGGATAGTGGCCTGCACTATTTCAAGGATACCCACAGGAGCTATGACCCACTCTGTTATCCCCTTCTTTTCCCTTATGGCACAGACGGTTTCCACTTGGGTATCAGTTAGCATGGAGCTCAACGCACATTCACGGCAAAACAGTTCTACGCATATATGATCATAAAACGATAAAACAGTTTCAGCATCCTTCATCACTCCAACCGTTTGTTCCAGCAGTACTGTGTGGACATATGGGCCAAGAGTGAGACGGCTCCCTTGGAATAGCTACGTTTCAATCAGGACAGCCTTCGCGCAGACCTCTACAAAGGCCTTCAAGTTACTGTGTATACTGGTGGCGTTGACCGTGCTGGACGCCGTATCATTTTGCCTGCCACATTCATTAGTGGGCACAGATTCATGGCAAAACACTACTAGGATGCTATGGCCATTGTTCGAAAATTCAGCACACCAACATTGTTCATTATCTTCACATGTAATGTCCAGTGGAATGAAATCGTGAGTGAATTTGAACAAAGCTAAACAGCAGCAGACGTTACTGGGATCACAGCCAGATTTTTCAAGGTGAAGCAGCAACAGCTAGTCTCTGACATCAAGGCTGGTGTGCTTGGTCACCTGAAAGCCCATGTCTACACCATCGAGTTCTAGAAGCGTGGACTGCCTCATTGCCACTTCCTCTTTAACCTCCATGGTGAACAGCACACATGGAAAGATGTTGACAAGGTCATCAGCGCTGAATTACCCAACCCATCCAACCAGTAGCTGTTTGAGTGTGTGAAGAAATACATGGTCCAATGGTCCATGGCCTATACGGAAATGTCAATCCAAACTGCCCGTGTATGATCAACGGCCGCTGCTCAAAAGGACTTTCCAAAGGACTTCACCATCAACACTCGACTTGGAGGGGATTCTTACCCAACATACTGTACAGGCGAAGAAGTCCAACTCAGGGTGATCAAACTGCTACCATCACAGTCGCTGGAAAGACTGTCATCATCTACAATAGAAACATTGTCCCATACAATCTCTGGCTGCTACTGAAATACCGTGCCCACATGAATTTAGAGCAGTGTGCTTCTATCAAGGCCGTTAACTACCTCTGCAAATACATTTACAAAGGTTCAGACCAAGCTACCATCACCTTTGAAGCAGACACTGTTGCCATGGAAAATCACGATGATGGGATCAGGCACTATGAACAGTGTCGCTTCATTGGCGCATCTGAAACTACCTGGAGAATTTTTAGCTTTCCGACGCAAGAACGATCACCAGCTGTGGACCCTCTTCCTGTCCATCTCCGAGATGAACAGCACGTGGTTTTCAATCCTGCGAGTGCCGAGCAGGCACTTCAAGCAGCATCTCAGACAAAGCTAACTGCATTTTTTGCCAAGAATTAAGAAGACCAACAGGCACACACCATTCTATATTGTGACTTCCCTGAACATCTCACTTGGCAACCTGCGGCAAAGGCCTGGAAAAGACGAGCAAGACCTCCAGGAAAGAAGCCTCAGATGATCGCCGTCATCTCTGTCCATATAAGCCAAGGAGAAACGTTCTACCTCCATCTGCAGCTCCATCACAAAACTGGTGCAACCAGCTTTCAGAATCTTAGGACAATTGATGAAACAGTGTGCAAAACATTCAAGCAAGCATGCCAGCTTCTCATCCTTCTTCAGGGTGATAATGAGTGGTATCAGTGTTTGGTTGAAGCTGCACAAACACAAAGACCAGCAAACATGAGACGCTTGTTTGTCACCATCCTTCTATTCTGTGAGCCCAGTGAACCACTCCGCCTGTACTAGCATCATTTTGATGATCTCGCCCATGATTTTCACTACCACCACCAACAACAAGGTCTCACAGGTGAGGCTTCCCAGACTGCAAGCAGTAATGACTTCTTCTGTGACCTGGATGACCGACTTTTGCAGCACAACCGCACAACCGCACGACTGCCGACTTCGGTCTTCCACCACCAGATCCTCGTCAACGCAGCCTTTGCTATCATTAAAGGCAAAATCGATAACAAGGATGGAGGTATTGTCTTCATTGATGCCCCTGGAGGCACAGGAAAAACGTTCCTGCTGAATATGATCCTTGCCTATGTTAGACAAAACAATGGCATTGCACTTGCCACAGCATCCTATGAAATTGCTGGGACACTTCTCAAGCTGGGACGGACATCATATTCACGATTGAAACTACCCATACCGCCCGCTCAGCACTCCATATGTAACGTCACTCCACGTGATCCAAATGGACGTCTCTTAGCACAAACAATGACACACTACTTGAGGGCGAGCTTCTTATACTTGCTGGTGACTTCTGCCAAATTCTCCCAGTTGTTCATCGAGGTCGAAGACCCGATATCGTCAATTCCTGCATGACCAAGTCTCCACCTTAGCAGCACTGCACAAAGCTTCAACTACGTACCAATATGCCTGTGCTGAACAGCATCAAGACCCATGATGAGGGAGATCGTGAGCGGCTTGAAAACAACGCCAGTTGGCTATTGCAGCTAAGAGAAAGACGCTTACCAAACATCAGTGGCAGAACCTATGATGATTTCATGAAGCTGCTACCAAATCTGTGTTCACAGTCAGAAGATGAAGTCGTCACTCATGGCTATGCAGGTTTGGAAGACCCAGACAATCACACAAACTCCACCTATTTAGGGGAGCGTGCTGTACTGACGTCAAAAAAGGCAGACGTTGATCGATTAAATGACAGCATCATGCAGCGTCTCCCAGGCCAGAAGTTTACCGCCAAAAGCGCTGACTCTGTTGTTAAAACCAACCAAAGTACACTCTATCCAACAGAATTCTTGAACCAATCAATCTGTCTGGAATGCTACCCTACCAAATGTCATTGAAAGTCGATGCACCAGTCACACTTCTCAGAAATATGGATCCACGCAGCGGACACTGCAACGGCACCAGGTATATCCTCAGTTCTGTGATAGACAAACTTTTCCACATACACAAACTGTCTGGAGAGCGTGCAGGGTCAGTGGTGAGGATTCCACAACTCTTGCTGTCGCTGTCAGATACAGACCTACCCTTCACACTCCGCCGCCGCCAGTTCCCATCAGACCAGCATTTGTAATGACCATCAACAAGAGTCAAGGCCAGAGTCTGAATGTTGTGGACTGCTTCTGCCAACCAGTCTCTTCACATATGGACAGTTGTATGTGGCAGCGAGCCGAGTTGGAGACCCACTACATCTGCGCATTTTTGCAGATCTGAGTGAGTTCTATCTGGAAACGATTCCTAAACATCTCGCACAAACCCAAATGCCTCACCCGCAATATTGTCTATTCCGAAATTCTGTAATGACAATGTCACAAATAATCTCAAATGGTCAAGATCATCACAGTCTAACCAAAAATGATGGCTTTATACAGTTTTATACAGAATAGTTTTATTGACCGAATGTGTTCTTTTCTGTAGTTTTATTGACCGAATAATTAACTCCTCAGTAATTGGGGCCGGCAGGCCAACCAATTATTAAGGCCGAAGGCCCCAGCAACGCAGGCCTAGTTAAATGAGCCCATATGACCCACTTTAGCTAGTTTTTAATGAAAAGCCATTAGTGGATTAAGATCTTACCAGGTGTAAAATTTCGCTCTACTAACACTTCCCTTTTTTCCGCTTTTCCCTCTCTTTCCCATCTTTCACCATCCCCCCTTTACTCTCTCTCCTCATTCCCCTTCCCCCAATTATCCCTTCGGCACAAATGCAACCATACTACTCAGTCAACGAACAACTCTCGACTTGCTTCAAAAATTTACCTACTTAGCTGTTCAACCCTTTATTTAAAGGTCTTTTATGGGAAACGTCAGTATATAAAGAATAAGTGTCTCTTTCACATCGCCTCCATAAAAATGACCTATACACTTATATTACCTACTAGCCTATTTTACAAAGATGAAAATAATATGTATGAACTTTGAATACTGAAATTTAGGTTCTTTTGCATTATCCTCCCAACACTAATTTTTTTATATAATGTTGGTTTGGTTTTGGTTATGGTACTTTATTTTCCTTCCATTATAAAAAAAATTAGTGTTGGTATTAGGTTAGGTTAGGTTAGGTTTGGTTAGGTTAGGTTACGGTAAAAACAGCCCGCCGCAGGCGTTAGCCGTTATAAAAAAAAATTAGTGTTGGGAGGATAATGCAAAAGTACCAAAATTTATTTCAGAGCATCTGGTTAATTTTTTAAAACTTTTCTGCTTATTAAAAGCTGAATGATTATAATCATCATTTCATTTGCATCAAATCTGGACTTCGTAAAGAACATTTTATTATGGCATACTTTGAAAGTGTTTGGAATTATAAGTTTATCATGTGGTGCAGATTTAGCGATATTATCGAAAAGCATCCATTATTTTTTGTTTGCTGTGAACTTAAAAAGGGAGCACTGCAGTTATGGAACACAAATGAGGTCAAAACTGTTTCTGAAAAAATATTGACTGGACAGTCTCCATACCGAATTTTTTAATCAGAGAGATAGAGAGAATAATATTTCAGAGGAGAGAGAATTATAGCGCGCCTGTGTCAGGTATAAGGTGCAAAAATTCATAATAGGTTAAATTAAAAATTATCAACGATGAAAATAAAAGGCCATATAAGAACTTTAAGATCATAAATCTTCTAACACGTTTAAAGGCACTAAAATAATTTCCTTATATTTAAAACAAGTTTCAGAAAGTATTAATAGCCTACACATTCGTATTATAACTTCTTCGGAGCAAGTGTAGTTTACGTCCCCCTCACGCAAAAGGGGACACAAACTACACTAGGTCAAAGTTGGCGAACGTAAACTACACTAGGATCTTTACGAGACATTTTTTAAATGAATCCATTAAATAAAATGTTAAAACTAACGGACGTTTTCCAGTTTATGTACCGTTTTCTACAGTACATTACATACAGCATAGTAAACATTTTTAGATTGAAATTATAGGTTAGGTTAGGTTACGTTAGGTTAGGTTAGGTTAGGTTATCAAGAACTTACCTCTCTTAAAAAGTTGTTATAATCGACGGCGGTTGTATGACCAATCAAAAATAAATTATATGAAAAACGGTACACAAACTGGAAAAGGTCCAAACTAACGAAAATATTGCGACTTAACCTAACCAATCGTCAATATATATATATATATATATATAATATATATATATATAAATTGACGATTGGTTACGTTAACTCGTAATATTTTTGTTAGTTTTAACGTTTTATTTGATTAGGTATACACGGACAAAGTTGGGGAACGCAAACTACACTAGGATAATGTAGAGGAACGTAAACTACACGAGGTTAATGTATGAGAACGTAAACTACACTAGGCACCACAGGAGGACATAAATTACACTTGCTCCACTTCTTTGGTAATATTTTTTTTTTTTTTTCATGATATATGAAAATGAACATGGTTTATTCGTCTATGCGCACCCAATTCAGAGCTTATTTCAGGAATTTGTCAATCTTAATTTCGAAACATGTAGATTTAGTATATATTCTGAATATTTCGTAGTATTGATGGAAAAATGAGTGATTCGTGGCCCCAGGAGGCTATGACTCGTTTTGTTTTGGCACAAGACGGGGAATGTTTCTTTAAAAATGAGGGCTTATATGTATTATTGTGAACGGACAGAAGAAGGTTGCGAGGTTGTACGTCATGCGGTTGTCGCCAACTTTGACAGAGTAAGTGTATTAAATATTTCATCTACCATTCCAGACTGCATTTTCGGAAATGTATGCAATGAATGCACAGCTACTGCGGACATATTATTTTAAAAATCGAAGATGACCTACTGTCCGTATATTTTGAGATTCAAAGTTTTTTAAATCAAAGTTTGGGACTTACTTTTCGTTCAGCATTAGTGGTCAAGAGTAAAGTTGGTGAATTCTGAAATATATCATTCTAATTTTAACATTTAATGGAAGTCTTATTGACGTAGAACATTCTATTTTGACAGAAATCGAAGATGACATTTTTGGCTTTCTCGGCTGTTTTAAAAGTCTTGCTTCAAAATTTTGCTGCCTTGCTTTAAAAATAATGGTGCCTTTTAGTCCAAGCAATTTACGATAATTTTGGCTGAACGTGGACAAAATTGCAACTGAAAGTTTATTAGCATATTTGACAATGAGAAACACTTCTAAACTTCATATCAAAGGTCTCCCAAATCGGACCATGAAAAAATTGATTTTTGCATGTTTTAACCCTCGCCCTGCCTGAGGACAGGGGGGGGGGGGGGGGGTTCAATTTGACCTACCCCCTTCGGCAGTTTTTCGCAGAGAAAAGTTAAACGTTTGCACCTAGGATTTTGAAACTCAGTATACCTTCACAGAAATGATTAACATATCTTTTGTGAACATTTCAAGTCAAGGTCATGGAGCTAGATCAGGTCAAAGTTGAAAGTTTGGGAGCTATTGAAGAATAGGGACCCCAGCCTTCTTTAGTTAGGCTTATAAGGCTAACTAACGAAAATATCACGACCTAACCTAACCAATCGTTAGGTTAACTGTACGCCCTTGACGATTGGTTAGGTTAGGTCATGATATTTTCGTTAGTTAGCCTTATAAAGCTAACTAAAGAAGGCTGGGAGCCTGGGGTCCCTATTTTTCAATAGCTCCAAAGTTTGTTTCGGAGGTGAATACGAACGGAATTTTTTTTCCGAGTTTTTTGTGTCGCATGTTATTATTTCAGACTTGAACCATCTTAGATAGTTGAATTATCATATGTATGAACACTTTCAAATGCAAACATTGTGCTACAGTGCAAGGGGGAGGGGAATTTTACCCCCTCGGAACATTTACCTATACAGAGAGTATATGGGTATTTTAGTGCTTTTGGAATGAAAACAAAACATAAAACTATTTAAAATAGTAATTTATTTTGTTGTAAAGTGTCAGATATGTGTATTGCATACACGCGCACATGGACACACAATACAGACACAGACACACAGACACATAAAAACACACGTAAACTCAGAAGTAAATAAGGCACAAAATAAACGATATGAACCTTAATTTTAAAATATCTGGGTTTCATTAAGTTTAAACTCGTATTGAGAGTCAGATGTACCTATAGTTCCAGTGAGAAAGGAGGGAACAAGCAGACAATTCATCTTTGAAGGACAAAGTGACTACTTCCAATTCACAGCTCATCATCCACTTGCAGATCCAGCTGAGGGGAATTCATACAGCTGACACCCTTACATTCACCACACATTGGAGAACATTCTAGTCCATGTCTTCTGCATGTACAGCGTGCCTTTCTGCAGTCAGCTTTACAATTGCATCCGATTACTTTCAGAAGGTGCTCTGGAGCAGGTGGTTTCTCTGTTTGTAAAACCACCATTTTACCCTTTTTAACGCTCCACCCCCATTCTTCTGGAACCAGATCATCCCTACCTTTCCATACCTGAAGTTAGTAATAAACTCGCAGACTATGGTTTCTTGTAGCTGCAGGTGTTGGTGGAATACTTCCTCGCTCTACACATTTTGCATTTGTTGCAACTTTCTGAAAGAATTTATTCAGTCGAAGAGAATCTACAGATTCATCAGGCTGTCCTCCGTATAAATGAACCAGAGCTTTCTCTCCTGCCACAGTTATATCATTCAGGGAGGCATCAGCACGATCAAACACTACGACCTGACGTCGGAACTCCGCATCAGACTGGAATTTTTTCAAGGACCAGCCTTTACCAAAACCAAATAGTCTGGGTGTTGTGTCACAGCCCAAACTAGCGTGTATGTATAGAATGTTCTTACATACTTCTTCCACAAGCTCTTTCTTTGTACAAATGATATCCCACACCGGTTAATATTGGATTTTACTCCCAGTCAGAAGCAGTTGAACAAGTACTATATATTGAATTGCCATTAAAAACTGACTAAAAAAACATATATCTTACAGTATCTTGTGCAAATTTGTTCAAATGTACTTTTTTTAATAAAATATATTTCCTGTTTTGGATATAATGTCCTCTTTTCATAAAATATTTTTCCTGATTTGGCTATTTTTTCGCTACTCTGGCAACTTAATTAGTTTATGGTTTTCCGTTCTGGCTATTTTTTCGCGACTAAATTTTGTTAGTTTGGTGAGTTTTCTGCTAGCAGTATGACGTGTTAGGTTAGGTTAGGTTATTAGTTTTTCGTTTTTACCCCCAGTGTGGTTTCATAATGAGAGCAAACTTTTCTGGTTAATTTTGAGGTGTTTTCCATGTTTCCTGTAGTAATGCGTCTTTTACGAGATCTCATAACATGAACATATCCTATATGTTTATGTTACGATATCTCAAAAACTACACATTTGCATAGGAAACCAATGGCAGATTCGTGCAAAGCACCTCAAAATTGACCAGAAAAGTTTGCTCTCATTATAAAAACAGACTGGGAGTAAAATCCAATATTTACCCCCACACCTTTACCCTAACTTTTATGTTCTTCTTTACCTCCGGCTTTACATATATCCCATGACTAAGGATATTTGCGTGATAACATAAAAGAATAATTAAGTCTGTGTCGTTACCAACAATTATTGTTGGACTTTCCACCGCTGATATCACTATAAGAACATCTGCATCTCCTGCATGGATTGTCTTAATGCCATAAGCTTTCCGTTGCTCCGCCAGCATATCAATGAACCGCTGCTTGTTGGACGTGTTGGCCAGGAACTGTTGTTTCTTCATGTTCATCGTCATGTCCGAATCAAAATTTCACACTTTTTCCTACTTGGCCTTTTGTGCGTCTGAAATGAGTCGTGTCCATGGATGATAGCTGGTCATTGTAGCCATCAAAAACAGTAGCTGCACCTTTCCCATATTTCTGGATGACATAGTCAACATACTGTACATCTGACAGGGTGTATAGATTGCCGCGATTTTTACTTTTTAAAAAGATATACCACTGTGCACTATGAATTAACTCACAATATCAGCACCGTTTAAAACTGATTAACTGCAGGATTTTTACTGTAATACCGCTTTTATTTGGACTTCGATCGAAACACATGTAACCGTCACCCTGGCAAAACAAAACAAGAAATATTAATTTTTTTCATATACTCGTACTAGTACATAAAGGGGCGTGATCTCCAACAAATTTCTGCACAGATCTAGTGAAAAAAGAAACCTCCAGTCAACTGCAAAAAGCTTGTGTTTTTTCCGTTAAAAGTTGTGTGTATGTGGAGGTCTTCAAAAGACCTTGTTAATTAGTTTTTTAGTTAAATTATTTGGTCTTTCCCGTTTGGGGGCTAGCAATGAATTTTAATGAAAATCGGTATACTAATGTACTTTTGGTCACTGATTTCAAAAATAACTTTTTTTGGAGAAATGAAAAACAAACATGTTAGAGCACTTTAAGTAATTAATATGTGTTTTAACTAGCTTAAACTAGTTACAGAGGATTGTGTTAAATTTAGCCAGAGTCACAAACTGCTCTGTTTATGAAAAAGTGCTCTAAGTGTGGGGAATTGTTTCTTTGATAAAAATACCCAGTTCTTTTGCTGCTAAAAGCGTCGGTCAAACGGTAAAAAGTACAACTTTAAATTATTCCTAACGAAGAATACGTTTTTTGAAGGATCCCGGCAGATCTGTAAAAGTAGCAGAAAAAATCAAGAATTAATGCCCAGTTAGGTCAATTGAATGCCCGGTTAGGTCAACTGTACGCCCTTGACGATTAGTTAGGATAAATCATGATATTTTCGTTAAAAACACATTAATCATTTAAAGTGCTCTAACATGTTTGTTTTTCATTTCTCCAAAAAAAAGAGTTATTTTTGAAATCAGTGACCAAAACTACATTAGTATACCGATTTTCATTAAAATTCGCTGCTAGCCCCCAAACGGAGAAGATCCAAATTATTAAATTTATTTGCCTTCGGCATTTAGTGCAGCTCGATGGTAAAAAGGAAACCACCATACCTTTATTGTTGAAGTTCGCGTCTCGTTGTAGGTCGCGCGGTTGCCTACCGTACTTCTCTCTCGATATAGGCAACTAGGTTACGCAAGGTGTTTAAGTTCAATTAACACAGGGAACTCACTGTGCCTTATTATTCTCTGGGATAGGCCTATCCGATGGTTTTATTACTTTTTTCGGATCATGTCAAGAATAGCGAACCCAACACCTGCAGGGTTCGCTATTCTTGACAAGTGAATTTTTGGGTTCGCTATTCTTGACATGGTAAAATTGGGTTCGCTATTTTTGACATGGGAAATCCTCAAGGACGTTTTCATAACTTCAGACGGTAGGTTTATGTTTCCCAATTTTAAGTAATTAGTTAAGGACGTATTAAATGCTTTTATATGTCTTTTTTTATTTAACCAAACTAGCACGACTTAACCTAACCAATCGTCAATGCCGTACAGTATAAAGAATCCTCTTCTCTTAATATATAAAAATAAATAAATAAAAAAAATTTATTGTTTTTTATTTATTTTTTTAGGTTAATTGTACGCCCTTGACGATTGGTTAGGTTAAGTCGTGATAGTTTGGTTAATTTTTGCTATTCTTGACATGGGAACTTTTGGGTTCGCTATTCTTGACAAGGGAATTTTTGGGTTCGCTATTCTTGACATGGTAAAATTAGGTTCGCTATTCTTCACATGATCCCTTTTTTCACTCAAAACTTGTCAGAGTTAATTCCTTGTTGTTGCCTAAATTTGGCTTACGTCCGCAGACGGAAAAACATCAAACTTATAATTTAAGTATTTTCATTACTTCTCTTAAAATTTTCAGGAGTTCATATGATGGAAAATTTTGATACGAAAAAATACGTTTTTGCTTGTTAATGTAGGCCGAATGCCTACGTTTTTTTTTCTACCTATGACAATTCTCCCCATTCCCAATGGACTTTATCGAAAATTCTGAGGCAATTTGTAGTTATTTAACACAATAAAGTAATATTTTGTATTAAATTATGAAATAAAGGTACCATATACGATACCATATTGTAGGTGTGTTTAGGCCTGGGTTTAAATTAAGAGTTGCTATGGCCTGTAATGTAAACTGTATGACATGCATGTATAGTTTTTCCAATCTAATGTGATCCCTGATCCTTTATAGGAGTGGTCACAAATACTCAGTGGGAATGAAATAAAAAGTCATAATATATATATATATATATATATATATATATACACACACACACAGTATGTATATATATATATATATATATATATATACACAGTGTATATTCCTCGCAGAGGAAACAAGAGAACTTTGTGTATCCTCACTGTAAGCCGAGAAGTGCAATCACTTTCAGATCACCACAGATATACCAGGAGTATTTATATCACTGTGTTTCAAAAGTGCAAAAGTAAGTCCTGAGCAGTCTTTCCTTGTGAACAGACATGTTTTATCGAGTGTCCAGTGCTACCAAATGAATAAGTGGTTTTCGTTTGTGTCTTTAAAAAGAAAAAAAATAGTGTTTGGTGCATTCTTAACTAAATTACTTCGTGTTACTAATCATTCATTAACGAATATATTTCATTTATTGACTTTATTCATTACTATATTACTTGACTAAACCAAGGCTAGTGCCTTGTTTGTTTCCCGAATCTATTACTACACGAGGTTTCATGAGGTTGAAATTCCCTTGGTTGCCTTTCTTGTTTTTCAAATCTATCAGAAACGAGATTTCTTAAGGTTCATTTTCCCTTCACACTCTACCTGACCTCCCGAAGGGTCACCCACCGTGGGAAAAAAGGAATTAAGTCGGTCGAATAGCGGACAGATAAGTTTCATTTAATACTTTTTCTTTAACAGATCTTTCGTCGGTAGCTTAATTATATATTCATTTAGCATAAAATTGTGTTACAAGAACTTGTTTCTGCGTTTCAAGAACATTTTTGCGGGTTTTCGCAGGTGACGGCACAATAAGCACGCGGTAGACCTACGTTGTAATTTATTAATTTCCAAACGCTCGTTTTTTGTTTTTTTGTTTTTTAACTAATTAAGAGCATGGTACCCCCGTCAAGTACTTGCAGTCGCTGTGAAGGGAAATTTGGCGCTTACGCGTTTACAATGGCTAATAATAATGAACAGTTAGTTTGCAGGTGGTGCTCAAGCATGGAAGTGCTGAGGAACGAGTTAGAACGTGAGAAGGAGGCCAGGGTGAGGCTTGAAGAAAGCGTGATGCCCCTGATGGCAAAATTAGAATCCCTTGAGAGTCCAGTTACGTCCCCTCCTGACTCAGTTTCTACTAATAATATAAATAGTACTAATAGCCCTCTCTCTTCTCCTAGTTCCCAACCCTTCGTTCGAGTGCGTAATGGAGCCCCATTTAGAAAACCTAAGACTTGTCTACCAGTAATAACAAGCAATAAGTTTTCTGTTTTAGGTTTCGAAGATGCTGATGAACCGGAAATACGACTCGTTGGCGATTCCATTGTTCGAGGGCAGCTCGAGGAATTCTGTGGGAGAAACCCTCGTCGTAGGCGCCGTTACTGCTACACTGGTGCATGGGTAGAGGATATAACTAATAGTGTTGACCATTTTACAGAGGGTACCGCAGATGACACAACGTATGTTATTCATGTTGGTACTAATAACGTTTTAAATTCTAGATCGGAAGAACTGCTGGCTAGGTACAGGGACTTACTAGTGCGATTGAAGTTAAAGGAAAAACTAATAAGATTGTTTTAACAGGTATACTTCCTCGAATTATCCAACGTAACGATTTCTACAGCAAAGCGACCTATATTAACAATAACCTAAAGTCTCTTTGCCAACAGGAAGGAGTGCATTTTGCGAATTTTTGGAACAGTTTCTACGGCAGGAGGGACTTGTTCCTCGGAGATGGACTTCATCTTAATGATGTTGGAGCTGCGCGTATAGGAAGACTATTACATAATACTGTTTCTTCTTTTCAGGCAGCCGTAACTCGAACGGTCCCAGCATAAATTCCACAAATTTCCCCTGCGCTGGTGAAGGTGTCACAATTACAAACAATTTGAAGGTTTTATCCTTAAATGCTCGTAGGCTACGAAATAAAAGAAACGATTTTTTTTCTTTAATTGCTTGTAAAGACAATGATATAACTGCGATAAATGAATCGTGCTTAGCACTGAAACTCGTGACTTTGTAGGGGAGTATCAAATTAAAGGTTATAGACTTTTTGTTAAAAACAGAATAGGTAGGCGAGGAGGCGGTGTTATGCTGTATATCAAATATAATATTGCGAACGTAATAGAAGTAAAGCACACAATTCCGGAACCGATAGATTCGACTATAGCAGAACTTAAATTGAACGATTTCAAACTTCTTGTTGCGGTTATATATAGGCCCCCTAATCAAACAGCTGATACGGACGAAGCGTTATATCGTGAACTAAAGAGAATAATCGGTAGTGAGCAGGCTTTAGTTATGGGTGACTTTAATTGCGCCAACGTGAATTACGATACAATGCAGGGAGACGCGGAAGGTAATCGTTTAGTTAATTTTCTCGAGGATAGCTTTCTTATTCAGAAGGTTATGGACCTACGAGGTTGGACAGTATTTTAGATTTAGTAATAACTACGGATGATAGGCGAATTATTGATCTTCAAGTAATATAACCGTTAAGCAATAGCGATCACAATATGGTAGAGTTTGTCCTCTCAGTAAGTCACTCGAAACCAGCTAACTCGACTAAAATTCCTAACTTCCAGCACGCAGACTTTAGTAAATTTCGAAATAAATTGTCACACGTCAATTGGGAAAAAAAAGTAATGGGGAACTCCAACGCAAAACTAATGTGGGAATCGTTCGAAACAGTATTTAGGACTATAAATGAGGAATGTGTACCGTACAAAATTAAGCGTGCGAAAGTAAACAACAAGCCCTTGTGGTTTACTTCTAGAGTAGGAGATATTATAGAGAGTAGAGATAGGGCTTATAGGCTACATAAGTGCGATAAAGACAATTTGTGGTTACGAAACAACTACATATCTCTAAGGCGTGAAGAGAAGAGTGTAATAAAAAAGTCCAAGCGCGAATTTGAAATCTCCATAGCTCATGACGGCAAAGAAAACCCCAAGCGATTCTTTCAATACGTCAATAATAGAAATCCAGTAAAAAGTGTCTTGGGCCCTTTGAAAAATGTAAACGGAGATCTAGTTTCTGAAAACAAGATAGCATTTTTGTGCAGCTAACAAAGATTTTTAATGCGCCTATTTCTGAGGGGTGCGTACCAGATAATTTCAAGTTAGCAAACGTAACACCTATCTTTAAGAAAGGCGATAAAGGTGAGGCGGGAAATTATAGGCCAATCAGTTTCACGTCTGTTGTAGGTAAGCTACTGGAATCAATAATTAGGGATCGTATAGTCGAACACTTAGAATTGCATAAACTAGTTATAAATACGCAGCAGGATTTTAGGCGAAACAAATCTTGCTTAACTAATCTTTTAGAATTTTTCCAAAGCGTGGTTGACGTTTAAGATAGACATCGGGGGGTCGATGTAGTGTATTTAGATTTTCAAAAAGCGTTTGACACCGTGCCGCACAAAAGACTGATTGAAAAAAATAAGGCTCATGGAATCAGGGGTGTAGTAATAAATTGGCTAGAAGAGTGGTTGCGAGGTAGGAAACAGAGGGGGGTCGTTGATGGAGCGGAGTCGTGTTGGGCTAATGTAGCGAGTGGCGTTCCTCAGAGTTCTGTATTGGGCCCCTTGCTTTTTCTTATATATATTAACGATCTAGATATCGGCCTGGTCAGTACAGTTTCAAAGTTTGCGGATGACACGAAGCTGGGTGGTAGGGCGATTAATGACGAAGATGGAGGTAAAATCCAGGAAGATCTGAATAAAATCGTTGATTGGTCAGTCACATGGCAAATGAGATTTAACGTTGATAAGTGCAAAATTTTGCATATAGGTTCGTGTAACGGTAATTTTGCGTATAGTATGTCAGGGAAAGATTTAACAAGCGTAGAGCAGGAAAAAGATTTAAGAGTTATAGTCACTGTTGATTTAAAAGTAGCGAAACAAAGTACAGCAGTGGTCAATAAGGCGAACAAAGTGTTAGGTTTTATAGCTTGAAATTTTGAGTACAAATCGCGCGATATTATAGTTCCTCTTTGTAAATCATTAGTTAGACCCCATTTGGAGTACGCGGTCCAATTTTGGAATCCGCATATGCGCAAAGATATAGACAAAATCGAAAGAGTTCAAAGACGAGCAACTAAGATGATTCCGTCGCTTAGGTCAAAGTCGTACGAGGATAGGCTTAAGGAGTTAAAATTGACAACACTCGAGACTAGGAGGCTAAGGGGTGATCTAATCCAGGTTTTCAAAATTATGAATGGGTTCGATAACGTAGATAGAGATAGCGTTTTCGAAATATCTAAATATAATAGGACTAGAAATAACGGGTGTAAGTTGACAAGCAGAAAGTTCGAGACAGCAGTTGCCAAAAACTTTTTTACGCATAGAATAGTAAATAGCTGGAATAGTTTGCCGGTAGAAGTAATTAGTAGCAAGTCTATGAACATGTTTAAAAATCGATTAGACGCATATGTTGATAGACTGGGTATAGTTTAAGGTAGTAAAATTAAGGCTTTGTGGTGATAGATCCCACAGCTGAACACAAGTGTTGTGGGATATAGGGAGGCAGCATCTTGGGTTAGGGGATACTCTCTGTCCTTACACACCGCATTTAAAGAGATTCCTCTTCCGAGCGGTGCCCCCCATAGTACTGTGAGGCATTGAAAAACTCATGATCTTCACTTGCCCCACAAACACCTTTAAATGGGAGACCCAAAATGGGTGCACACACATTTCTACATTACTTTAGTCTTTACAGCCACACCTACACTTTTCCTCCTAAGTAAATATATTGTAATGTATATGGTGGTAAATTTTGACTTGGTCCGCAATCGATATGGAACGTGATTTATTTTTGGTTGGCAAGGTACTAGTATTGATGGATACCGTAATGAAATTTACTGGATTCCTTGGATCTGATATGTTGCCATGTCGGTTATAAATAGATATAGAGTGTAACATATTTGTGGACAGTAGTCTATTATGACTTGATCCTCTGGATCCAGAGATTCTATCTTTAGTTTTAAATCGATAATTAATTAGTTTTAAATTGATAATTATTTAGTTTTGTAAAAATTGGTCGTTGCCAATGTACAGGCAGTTCTTACATAAATTTCTTATGTTCTTGTGGTTTGGAACCCACGTAAAATTGTAGGTCCCCTCCACCACCACGGAGGACATACACAATACACAATTACGAACACAGTTAGGTAGACCAGCCATGAGTGGATCCTAGGGTCTTTGTTGATCTGAAACATTATAACATTATACGATTATAACATATGCGACTAATCGATTTTTAAACATGTTTATAGACGTGCTACTAATTGCTTCTACCGGCAAACTATTCCACCTATTTTCTATTCTATGCGTAAAAACGTTTTTGGCAATTGCTTTCTCGAACCTTTTATGATACTTGTCAACTTACACCCGTTATTTCTAGTCCTATTATATTGAGATATTTCGAAAAAGCTATCTCTATCTACGTTATCGAACCCATTCATAATTTTGAAAACCTGGATTAGATCACCCCTAACCCTCCTAGTCTCGAGTGTAGTCAATTTTAACTCCTTAAGCCTATCCTCGTACGACTTCGACCTAAGTGACGGAATCATCTTAGTTCCTCGTCTTTGAACTCTTTCGATTTTGCCTATATCTTTTCGCATATGCGGATTCCAAAACTGGATCGTGTACTCCAAATGAGTTCTAATTAATGATTTATAAAAAGGAACAATAATATTGCGCGATTTCGACTCAAAATTCCGAGCTATAAAACCTAACACTTTCTTCGCTTTATTCACCGCTGCTGTACTTTGTGTCGCTACTTTTAAATCACCAGTGACTATAACTCCTAAATCTTTTTCCTGCTCTACGCTTGCTAACTCCTTCCCTGACATACTATACGGAAAATTACCGTTATGCGAACCTATATGTAAAATTTTGCAGTTACGACGTTAAATCTCATTTGCCATGTGACTGACCAATCAACGATTTTATTCAGATCTTCCTGGATTTTACCTCTATCTTCGTCATTATTAGCCATACCACCCAACTTCGTGTCATCCGCAAACTTTGAAACTGTAATGACTAGGCCGACATCTAAATCGTTAATATATATAAGAAAAAGCAAGGGGCCCAATACAGAACCCTGAGGAACGCCGCTCGCTACATTAGCCCAGCACGACTCCGCTCCATCAACGACCCCCCTCTGTTTCCTACCTCGCAACCACCCTTCTATCCAATTTATAACTACACCCCTGATTCCATCAGCCTTAGTTTTTTCAATGAGTCTTTTGTGCGGCACGGTGTCAAACGCTTTTTGAAAATCTAAATACACTACATCGACCGCCCGATGACTATCGTAAAGTTCAACCACGCTTTGAAAAAATTCTAAAAGATTAGTTAAGCAAGATTTGTTTCGCCTAAAACCGTGCTGCGTATTTCTAACCAAGTTGTGCAATTCTAAGTGTTCGACTATATGATCCCTAATTATTGATTCCAGTAGCTTACCTACAACAGACGTTAAACTGATTGGCCTATAATTTCCCGCCGCACCTTTATCGCCTTTCTTAAAGATAGGTGTTACATTTGCCCTCTTGAAATTATCTGATACGCACCCCTCAGAAAAAGATGCATTAAAAATCTTTGTTAGCGGCACAACAATGCTTTCTTTTAATTGTTTTAGTTGTATGGGATATATGGAATCCGGCCCCGGTGATTTATGCATTTTCATTTTATCAATATAGCTCATTACCTCCCCTTCATTAACCACAATATTATCCAAAATATTACCATTATCAAGAGGTATTATGTCTATGACCGTAGAGATATTCGTTACACCTTTTATAGTAAAAACTGACGTAAAAAATTCGTTTAGCAAGGTAGCCATTTGCTTGTTTTCAGAAACTAGCTCTCCGTTAACATTTTTCAACGGCCCTAAGATACTTTTTACTGAATTTCTATTGTTGACGTATTGAAAGAATCGCTTGGGGTTTTCTTTACCGTCACAAGCTATGGAGATTTCAAATTCGCGCTTGGACTTTTTTATTACACTTTTCGCTTCACGCCTTAGAGATATGTAGTTGTTTCGTAACCACAAATTGTCTTTATCGCACTTATGTAGCCTATAAGCCCAGTGACAGACTGGCCCACCGGGATACCGGGAAATATGCCGGTGGGCCCCCCAGTACTTGGGCCCAGAGCCGTGTGAACAACGGTGTCCAAGGAGCCCGGGCCAGGGCTTCTTGGGCACCGTTAATATAAATAACTGAGCACCGTTAATATATATATATATATATACAGGGTGTACATAAAGTCAGGATCTATTTTTTATCTGCAGCAGTTCGTATACGTGTACGTACGTTTTCAAGACTCGTAATCTTCGTCTGATAGACGTGCGATTTGATAAAACCGCATGCAAAGAAATCTAAAGGGGTTAAATCTGGTGATCTCGCTGGCCAAGGTCTGTTGCTTCCGCGTCCGATCCAGCGATTTGGAAAACGTCCATTTAGATAATCCTGAACAATTTTGGTATAGTGACAAGGAGCACCATCATGTTGATAGACGACGGTACTAACAATCCTAGCCCCAATCAGCTGAAGTTCAAGGAATTGCTGCAACATGTCCAGACAAATAAGCCCCGTAACTGTAGCTTCAGCAGAGAAAAAAGGACCATAAACCTTAGATTTTGTTAAACCCATCCAGACATTAACTTTAGGAGAGTCTCTTTCCCAATTTTGGACGAAATCATTCGGTCTTTCATCTGCCCAAATTCGACAGTTATGGCGATTTACTTTTTCACACGTTTGGAAAGTGGCTTCATCACTAAAGAGAATGTTGTCCATTAAATTATCACTCCAGATTTGTTCTACGAGATCAGCACACACAGCACTTCGTCGAGGGAAATCTTCCTCATGTAAATCATGTAAAACCTGCAAATGATAGCTTTTCTTCTGCAAATTAACTTTCAGAATTTTGTGCACAGATGACGTCGGGAGGCCGAGTCTGTGTGATGCAGCACGAACGGACGTACGTGGCTCCTCAGGGATAATTCCGCGTACTGCATTCACGGTAAGATCTGACATACACGGTCGTCCTGATCTTGCTTCATCATTTACAGATTCCGTTCGTTTAAATTTGTTCACCAATTTTCGTATTGTCTTGTCTATTGGCCCCGGCTTATGAAATCTCCTTCTAAACTTCTCTCTGATGTCAATGTATTTCTTTCTCTCGATTCGCCAAATTACTATTGCTACACGCTCTTCTGTATTCATTCTAAGGGCTTCTGAAAAGAAAAATAGAAAAAAATTATTATTTCACAAAAATAGATCCTGACTTTATGAACACCCTGTATATATTATGTATATATTTTATATATATATATATATACACATATATATATATATATATATATACACATATATATATATATAATATATATATACACTGTATATATATATATCTTATCTTATAAACGCAAAGACTTTGCGTTTATAAGATAATTAAGTATCACAATTATAAATATGGATACTTATTAATGGGTGCATGTTTCCCTTATCGCTTGCACCATTTTGTATTTTACGGCTTCAGCTAACACTCTTTTTGGACTTTTTGTCTTTTAAATTTATATTATCATTTATATTTCTTTCTTTTCAGATGAAACAATGAAGTCAGGGGCACAGAAGAAAAGGGAAAGAGACGCAAAATTACGTGCTGAAAGTGCTAAGAAGTAAAAAAACTGAGACTTGTTTACTGACCCGAAAACAGCAGTGACAATAGCAGAAACTAGTGTTGCTTCTTCATCTACATCGTCTCGTGCACAAGAACCAGAATTGCAAACTACTGCTGCAGAAATAGAAACCGTACCTGAAATTGAAACTGAACATGAACATGAAATTGAAACTCAGCATGAAATTGAAACTAAACCTGTAAGTGAAACACAATCTGAAACTGAAATTACTGTACACGGAACTGGAAGAGCTGATCATGTATCAGACAGTGAAGATGCTCAAGAAATCGAAAACGAGATGTTTTAAAAAATTAAGTGTGATTCAGCTAATGTGGATGCCTTTTTTGATTATCAGCCACAGCAGCCATTGACAGATGTACCCTTCATACCGCAAAAGGTCTACTGGCGTTCAGATGACAACATAAAGCGAGAATGGCTGACATATTCTGTTAAACAAGAATCGATATTTTGCTCTGTGTCTCGCATATGCAGAAACAAAGGAGAAAAATGTATTCATCAATGAAATGCGTGATTGGAAACACATTTACCAACGCATAAGTGAACATGAATCATCCAAAACTCACAACAGTTGTGCAGAGGCTTTCATGTTAAGAAACCATGGAGCAGATATAGCAACACGTATGTTCACTGATGCAAAAAAATAAGACAAAGTGAAGTACAGCAGCGTCGACAAGTTTTGCACAGAATTATCGACATTGCCATGTTTTTAGGCAAGAGAGGACTTCCTTTCCGAAGAAATAAATCAGAAAGTGCATTCACGTTTTTTGAAACTGATGAAAGTATAGATCATGGAAACTTCTTAGAGTTGGTTCTACTTCTTGCAAAGTATGATGATGTGTTGCAACAACATATGAGTAAAGTGGTTGATGAAAGCAAAAAACGACATGCTGCTAATCCTACCAGTCGTGGACGTGGATCCCTTGTGACATTTCTGTCAAAAACTACCATTGGTTATATACTATCAGCTATAAAGAAAGCGATGTTGGAAATCATAACTGATGAGATACGATCCGCTGGTGTATTTTCAGTGCAAGTGGACACTACACAGGATATAAAACCAGTGGATGAAGCTGCTGTTGTAGTCAGATATGTTCACGACCAAGTGTATGAGCGACTTGTTTCTCTGGTTGATGTTCATTCATCCACAGGACAATCTCTGTATGATTTGGTGATTCGTGTCTTCGAAACAAAAAACATTTCTGCACAGAGTTGCATATCAGACAGCACCGATGGAGCTGCAAATATGTCAGGACAGTACAAAGGCTTGACTTGACATCCTTGTTTAAGGAAGCTTCACCTGAACACATACATGTATGGTGTTATGCACATGCGTTAAACTTAGTGATGGCTAACACAACTGAATGTACAACGACCTCTGTAAAGTTTTTCGGTTTAGTAAATTCAGCAGCCAACTTTCGGGAATCCTATTTGCGTATGGACATTTGGATTACATACCTAAAAGGACAAGACAGATTGAAACGTCTCCAACAGATAGGAGCTACTCGATGGTAGTCGAAAGATAAGGCTGTTAAAAGAATTTTTGGAAATTTTAACGATCCAGGCGCCTCACTTTTTGCAGAACTGGTTCTTTCTTTGGAAGCTATTTCTAATTGAAATCATTTCAACACATCAGTACGGTATGAAGCTCAGACTCTTCGAGCAAACTTCTTGAAGTATGAAAACATTTTGCTCAGCCAAATATATTTAAACGTTTTTGAATGCACAACTCCATTATCTGAATACCTTCAGACCAATGGATTGGACCTGGTGAAGGCTTATGGCATGGTTACATCAACATTACAAAACCTTCGAAAAATGAGAGAAGATCATTCGTATTCATTAATTTCAAAAGCTGCTGACACTTTCATGTTACATTTTAATAATTACATGGAGGATACAGAAAATGACAAGAGTGGAAGCTAAGTTTTCGGAAGCTCGTGTTCGCAGAAAGAAGCGGCTACATTCAGAAAAAGCACAGGATGAAGTGGTTCATGATCCAGAGCAGAAATTTAGAGTTGAACAGTACAATGTCATCATTGATAATGTTATTCAGAGCATTACATCACGATTTTCTGGCCAAGAGAAATTGTATGCTGACATGGCCTGTTTGGACCCGCGAAACTTCAGTGACTTGGAATTCAATTTTCCAGATAATGCACTGAATGAATTGGACACACTCCTAAAAAAGTACTTCCCCTCCACTTATAATGGCATTGTAGAGTTGAAAAATGAATTGCAATCGTTTGCGAAGAATTGAAAATCTTTGAAGTTATGTGTGCCTGAAACATACACGAGCATGGATATACTCCTTAGGGTGTACCATTTTTGGGTCATTTTCAAAAAGTCAAGGTCCAGGAGTCTAATGTTGTGCCAAATGATGTCCTAAACACGAATTTAACAAGCATTTTCTAATCCAACAAATTTTGAATCCCCCCCACCCCCCTTGAAATTTTGCCCATCCCCTTTTCCTAAAAACCCCATATATCTAAATACCTATCAACTTTATCGAAAAATGTTATAGAATACAAATGATTTATAATCAAAAGTTCTATTAGAAAAGTTCATCAAAATAGAAATGTACTTAATTTAGAAAATTTTCATTTATTTTTTAAAAATTTAAATTAAAAATTTTTTTTGCTTGCAGTGCCTTCTTCTTAAATAAGGTGTTACCGCCACCTTTGAAGCATCACCCCAATGCAGCTTCGCGGCGATGGGCTTTGTATTTGCTAGTTATAATGCAAATCATAATTAGTTTTTATTATAACTAGCCTATACAAAGTGAGGACAACGTACGTGGCTCCTCAGGGATAATTCCGCGTACTGCATTCACGGTAAGATCTGACATACACGGTCGTCCTGATCTTGCTTCATCATTTACAGATTCCGTTCGTTTAAATTTGTTCACCAATTTTCGTATTGTCTTGTCTATTGGCCCCGGCTTATGAAATCTCCTTCTAAACTTCTCTCTGATGTCAATGTATTTCTTTCTCTCGATTCGCCAAATTACTATTGCTACACGCTCTTCTGTATTCATTCTAAGGGCTTCTGAAAAGAAAAATAGAAAAAAATTATTATTTCACAAAAATAGATCCTGACTTTATGAACACCCTGTATATATTATGTATATATTTTATATATATATATATATACACATATATATATATATATATATATATACACATATATATATATATATATATATATATATATACACTGTATATATATATATATCTTATCTTATAAACGCAAAGACTTTGCGTTTATAAGATAATTAAGTATCACAATTATAAATATGGATACTTATTAATGGGTGCATGTTTCCCTTATCGCTTGCACCATTTTGTATTTTACGGCTTCAGCTAACACTCTTTTTGGACTTTTTGTCTTTTAAATTTATATTATCATTTATATTTCTTTCTTTTCAGATGAAACAATGAAGTCAGGGGCACAGAAGAAAAAGGAAAGAGACGCAAAATTACGTGCTGAAAGTGCTAAGAAGTAAAAAAACTGAGACTTGTTTACTGACCCGAAAACAGCAGTGACAATAGCAGAAACTAGTGTTGCTTCTTCATCTACATCGTCTCGTGCACAAGAACCAGAATTGCAAACTACTGCTGCAGAAATAGAAACCGTACCTGAAATTGAAACTGAACATGAACATGAAATTGAAACTCAGCATGAAATTGAAACTAAACCTGTAAGTGAAACACAATCTGAAACTGAAATTACTGTACACGGAACTGGAAGAGCTGATCATGTATCAGACAGTGAAGATGCTCAAGAAATCGAAAACGAGATGTTTTAAAAAATTAAGTGTGATTCAGCTAATGTGGATGCCTTTTTTGATTATCAGCCACAGCAGCCATTGACAGATGTACCCTTCATACCGCAAAAGGTCTACTGGCGTTCAGATGACAACATAAAGCGAGAATGGCTGACATATTCTGTTAAACAAGAATCGATATTTTGCTCTGTGTCTCGCATATGCAGAAACAAAGGAGAAAAATGTATTCATCAATGAAATGCGTGATTGGAAACACATTTACCAACGCATAAGTGAACATGAATCATCCAAAACTCACAACAGTTGTGCAGAGGCTTTCATGTTAAGAAACCATGGAGCAGATATAGCAACACGTATGTTCACTGATGCAAAAAAATAAGACAAAGTGAAGTACAGCAGCGTCGACAAGTTTTGCACAGAATTATCGACATTGCCATGTTTTTAGGCAAGAGAGGACTTCCTTTCCGAAGAAATAAATCAGAAAGTGCATTCACGTTTTTTGAAACTGATGAAAGTATAGATCATGGAAACTTCTTAGAGTTGGTTCTACTTCTTGCAAAGTATGATGATGTGTTGCAACAACATATGAGTAAAGTGGTTGATGAAAGCAAAAAACGACATGCTGCTAATCCTACCAGTCGTGGACGTGGATCCCTTGTGACATTTCTGTCAAAAACTACCATTGGTTATATACTATCAGCTATAAAGAAAGCGATGTTGGAAATCATAACTGATGAGATACGATCCGCTGGTGTATTTTCAGTGCAAGTGGACACTACACAGGATATAAAACCAGTGGATGAAGCTGCTGTTGTAGTCAGATATGTTCACGACCAAGTGTATGAGCGACTTGTTTCTCTGGTTGATGTTCATTCATCCACAGGACAATCTCTGTATGATTTGGTGATTCGTGTCTTCGAAACAAAAAACATTTCTGCACAGAGTTGCATATCAGACAGCACCGATGGAGCTGCAAATATGTCAGGACAGTACAAAGGCTTGACTTGACATCCTTGTTTAAGGAAGCTTCACCTGAACACATACATGTATGGTGTTATGCACATGCGTTAAACTTAGTGATGGCTAACACAACTGAATGTACAACGACCTCTGTAAAGTTTTTCGGTTTAGTAAATTCAGCAGCCAACTTTCGGGAATCCTATTTGCGTATGGACATTTGGATTACATACCTAAAAGGACAAGACAGATTGAAACGTCTCCAACAGATAGGAGCTACTCGATGGTAGTCGAAAGATAAGGCTGTTAAAAGAATTTTTGGAAATTTTAACGATCCAGGCGCCTCACTTTTTGCAGAACTGGTTCTTTCTTTGGAAGCTATTTCTAATTGAAATCATTTCAACACATCAGTACGGTATGAAGCTCAGACTCTTCGAGCAAACTTCTTGAAGTATGAAAACATTTTGCTCAGCCAAATATATTTAAACGTTTTTGAATGCACAACTCCATTATCTGAATACCTTCAGACCAATGGATTGGACCTGGTGAAGGCTTATGGCATGGTTACATCAACATTACAAAACCTTCGAAAAATGAGAGAAGATCATTCGTATTCATTAATTTCAAAAGCTGCTGACACTTTCATGTTACATTTTAATAATTACATGGAGGATACAGAAAATGACAAGAGTGGAAGCTAAGTTTTCGGAAGCTCGTGTTCGCAGAAAGAAGCGGCTACATTCAGAAAAAGCACAGGATGAAGTGGTTCATGATCCAGAGCAGAAATTTAGAGTTGAACAGTACAATGTCATCATTGATAATGTTATTCAGAGCATTACATCACGATTTTCTGGCCAAGAGAAATTGTATGCTGACATGGCCTGTTTGGACCCGCGAAACTTCAGTGACTTGGAATTCAATTTTCCAGATAATGCACTGAATGAATTGGACACACTCCTAAAAAAGTACTTCCCCTCCACTTATAATGGCATTGTAGAGTTGAAAAATGAATTGCAATCGTTTGCGAAGAATTGAAAATCTTTGAAGTTATGTGTGCCTGAAACATACACGAGCATGGATATACTCCTTAGGGTGTACCATTTTTGGGTCATTTTCAAAAAGTCAAGGTCCAGGAGTCTAATGTTGTGCCAAATGATGTCCTAAACACGAATTTAACAAGCATTTTCTAATCCAACAAATTTTGAATCCCCCCCACCCCCCTTGAAATTTTGCCCATCCCCTTTTCCTAAAAACCCCATATATCTAAATACCTATCAACTTTATCGAAAAATGTTATAGAATACAAATGATTTATAATCAAAAGTTCTATTAGAAAAGTTCATCAAAATAGAAATGTACTTAATTTGAAAATTTTCATTTATTTTTTAAAAATTTAAATTAAAAATTTTTTTTGCTTGCAGTGCCTTCTTCTTAAATAAGGTGTTACCGCCACCTTTGAAGCATCACCCCAATGCAGCTTCGCGGCGATGGGCTTTGTATTTGCTAGTTATAATGCAAATCATAATTAGTTTTTATTATAACTAGCCTATACAAAGTGAGGACAACCTCAAAAACTATATATATATATAAAATAAAGCTAAAAATTAACACTTCATCTATAGTTGTGAGGTCCCATCGTTTTTTTTTCCTTTATTCAACACTTTCCTCAAAAAAATAAAAAGAAACAAGTTTCCTAATTAGAAATCATTGATATAAGAGCTTTTTAAACATAAAAATAAGAAAAGACAATTTATGGTATATTTAATAACAAAAAAAAATCAGCCTCTTCTAAATTAAAACAATCTCTGCAAATAAAAATACCTAATCTATCTGTTAATGAACTATTCTTTACTGAGTTTCATTCTTTTTAGAGTCTCTTTACTAGGATCAGGAATTAGTCTTCTATTCTCTTCCACAATTTGCAAAAGACCTTGAAATTCTTCTTCATTTTGACATTTGTCATGAAAGTCTTGAACCAGCTTGATTCCTCTTTCAGCGGTATCATTGACTACTCTAATAGATGAAAGAATGTTTTTTAGTTTGTTGTAGTCATCGACCTCTTCCCATGTTGATGCTGGTTTCTTTATCCATGAGTCTGGTTTTGACCCACAGCATTGAAATAAATGCCATGAAATTGGACCTACTAGCTGATGAAGCTTTGTGTCTTCCTTTAAAATGGGGAAAACAGGTTGCCCACATACATAATTTTCTGGAACTGGATATTTGTTTAAGGATTTTGCGATCTTATCTTTTTCATCATTACTTAGCGATCCAAAGAAACTCAAAGGGACCACTTCCTCTGTCAAATACCAGTAATGATTGGCAAAAGATTTCAAAGCAGCATTTGCAACTTCCCTATCTTCCTTCTTGTAATTCACCAAATCATGATAAAACTTCAGATCATTAGCTGGACTATCTAGTGAATTAGAACATAAAAGCCAGTATTTTCCATAAATTAATGCATTAAATAGACACATTCTCTTTAATTTCTTAATCAATGATTCATCATATGATGCTTGGTGGGCAAAAGCATACATTTTATTTGTATACAAAATCATTGCCATCCACCTGGCACGGTGCATTGCACTAGGTTTCCGCCAATGACTGTTTTCTCTGGAAACCTCTCCAAAAAGCATTAAAGTTGTTTCAGCAACTTCCTTATACAGTAGTCATCACGTGGAAAGCAGTCAGATTTTCTTAAACATTGGGTCATAAATTCTACACATTCTTCCTTTAGGCCTCTTTGATACCTTGATTTAACATCAAGAACATTGTATGTAGATTTCGTATTAATTTTCTTCCATTTAGACTCGCGAAATTCTTTGAATAACTCAAACTCAGGAGATTTACTTGGGCCAAAAATGGTTTCATACACAGCACACAAAACTCTTTCAGCCACATGATGGCGGCATGCTAACCAAATCAATTTCTTTTGCAAAAGTTCTTCAAGTAACTTACAGGAACCTTTCATCCATCCTGAATTGGATGCAGTGGTATCAAATGATACTCCAAAGATATTTTGCTTCAAGTTCCATTTTTCAATACTTTGAAATACAGAAGTGGCTTGAGACAATCCAGTGGAATCATCTATTATAGAAACTGCTAAAAGTTTTTCTACATTTGGGTATCCAGTAACAAGTATTGCAAGGCGGTCTTCTTGTTCTGAACATGATTTAGTAAGCAGCTTGCTATTCCAATGTACTAGGCAATGATCAGGAGGAGTAAAATCCTTGATGCAAGTTCCATATTTTCGTTTTCTTGTCTTTCGAGCGGCTCTTGCAGATGTGGTCCTGGAGAGAGACAGTTTTTCAATATCCTTGCCACACCTAATGGCTACTGCAGCAGCAAAAACAGTCCGTTGTCCAATAGAGAGATTAAGTCTGTCTGCAGTGGAGGAAACCAATGGCGAGGCAAGAATATTTTTGGGGCTGGAAGCATTTGAAGGTCCTGCTGTAGGTTCTGTCGGAAACTCTTCATAGCTGTCTGTCTCAGAACTGGTCGTGCTAGAAAGAAGGGTCTCTGATGTTCTGGCTGTAGCACTCACTTGCTTCACTGATTTATGTTTCTCTTTGCGTTTCTTCTCTCTCTAATCTAATGTACTTGCGCTGTACTTTTGATGCATAATCTGCATCTAGCAAACCTAAACATGTTTCTCGTTTTGTTCTTTGATCTTCTAAGAATGAAATATCATATGCTTTCTGAGGCTCAGTTCTCATGCGGTCTTTTTGGATTAATTCAACGGCATTTTGAGAAGAGATGTCAAAAAGGGAATCCATAATTTTCATGAAATTAGAGAGTTCATTTTCAAAGCTTGCTCTTTTTTTGTGCTTGATTAAATTATTATGCATTTCTTCTAGATTTAACAGCATCTTCCTGCCTTTAGGGTTTTTACTAATATCTATAGTAGGAATGCATGCTTTTTGCCATATTATTAGTAGCTTCTGTAGAACTTCATTAACAGTAGAATCTTTTGTAACTTTTGGACCCTTATACTGCATTCTCCGTAAATAAATAAAATGGCTTAGAACATCTTTATTGGATGGTAAAACAATTTTAGATGAACTCATAATATCAGCCTGCAAGCGACCAAGAATAAAGTCATGCTGTTTTGTAGCTGTTTGACTCATTTTTTATTTATTTTTCAAATAAAGCAGTCTGAAAAGAAACAATAAGAGTAAAAACAATGCTTGTTTATTAAAATTCAATGTAAAAAAGGATTTTTAAATTTGGATTATACTCACAATATACTCATAAATAATTTAACAGCATCTTCCTGCCTTTAGGGTTTTTACTAATATCTATAGTAGGAATGCATGCTTTTTGCCATATTATTAGTAGCTTCTGTAGAACTTCATTAACAGTAGAATCTTTTGTAACTTTTGGACCCTTATACTGCATTCTCCGTAAATAAATAAAATGGCTTAGAACATCTTTATTGGATGGTAAAACAATTTTAGATGAACTCATAATATCAGCCTGCAAGCGACCAAGAATAAAGTCATGCTGTTTTGTAGCTGTTTGACTCATTTTTTATTTATTTTTCAAATAAAGCAGTCTGAAAAGAAACAATAAGAGTAAAAACAATGCTTGTTTATTAAAATTCAATGTAAAAAAGGATTTTTAAATTTGGATTATACTCACAATATACTCATAAATAATGTAACTTAAGCACCTTATTTTATATTAATACAATAAGGTGCTCTTGGACAAAAGAAAATGAAAATTTTCAAAATTACGTAAATTTCTATCTTAATGAACTTTTCTAATAGAACGTTTGATTCTAAATCATTTGTATTCTATAACATGTTTCGATAAAGTGGATAGTTTTTTAGATATATGGGGTTTTTAGGAAAAGGGGATGGGCAAAATTTCAAGGGGGGTGGAGGGATTCAAAATTTGTTGGATTAGAAAATGCTTGTTAAATTCGTGTTTAGGACATCATTTGGCACAACATTAGACTCCTGGACCTTGACTTTTTGAAAATGACCCAAAAATGGTACACCCTAATACTCGTCGATTCAGATGATCTGGATGGTTTGATAACTTGTAGATCTGGAAAGTCTTGTAAGCAGTGTTGTACCTGTGCATACAAAATTCTGATGAAGTACAATTTGTACTCTAGGACTCATGTTAATCTATTTTTGGTGTACAGATTCATCATGACTCTTTCAGTGTCACAAGTTACTTGTGAACGACGTTTTTCAAAATTAAAACTGCTAAAAAACAAAGACCAGAAACATGATCTCTCAGGATGTCTTGGAGACAGCTCTACTCATGTTTGCGGAAAACGATGTGTTGTCCAAAATTGATCGGGAACGCATCACTGATGATGCTGCTGCCAACATAAGCAAGGAACTTAAACGACTGTTGATACCTTGATTTCAGTACAATATTGATTTCATACAATTTGCTGTAGTTCGGTATTACTGTGTATTTTTCAATTTGTTTTACTCGTTATTATTGTTTATTACTACTCCATTTTAGTTTAGTATTCTCTGTTTTGCAATAAATATTACTTATTACTATTGTCTGTTACTCTTCCGTTTGCAATTTGCTTTGCTCATTACTATGAGCAAGTTTTGCTCATTACTATTTTGCTCAAAGTAATTTTATTAGTTTCCTCAATTTTACTTTTGTTATTTTACTAGTTTGCTCAAAGTTTGCTCATTGCTATGTATGTTTGTATGTTTTGCAATTTGTATTGTATTACTCACTACTAATGTCACTAATGTCTGTAAATTGTTTTGCTCGTTGCCAATGTTTATTAAATTTCCATTTTAGTTCGAAATATATGTATGCTCCAAAGACTGCTAAACACACTTGTTCTTATGAATTACTGTGCCATTGTGATTTGCATTCAAAATAAATTAATTGGCAGGTCCAACTTTCTCCAGTGAGTCGGCCCCTTGCATGAATATTTTCCAGGGCCTTTTTAGATAGCCAGTCCGTCACTGTATAAGTAGGCTGACCATATTTCCTTGAGACAAAAACGGGACATTCGGATGGCAAAAAAGGGACGGGGGTTATGTAATATTCTGTATTCATGAAAAAGTAAGTACATAAACATATTGAGCTTACAATTATTCTTCAATGACAGAACCCATACAGAACCCATAAAAAAAACGGTACTGTCCCGTTCAAAACGGTACGTATGGTCAGCCTATGTATAAGCCATATCTCTACTCTTTATAATGTCTCCTACTCTAGAAGTAAACCACAAGGGCTTGTTGTTTACTTTCGCACGCTTAATTTTGTACGGTACACATTCCTCATTTATAGTCTTAAATACTGTTTCGAACGATTCCCACATTAGTTTTGCGTTGGAGTTCCCCATTTCGTTTTCTCAATTGATGTGTGACAATTTATTTCGAAATTTACAAAAGTCTGCTTGCTGGAAGTTAGGAATTTTAGTCGAGTTAGCTGGTTTCGAGTGACTTACTGAGAGGACAAACTCTACCATATTGTGATCGCTATTGCTTAACGGTTCGATTACTGTATATATACATATATATATACACACACATACACACACACACAAACACAGTGTGTGTATATATATATATTATATATATATATATATATACGCGGTGTGATCAAAAAGTTCGGTAAATAGTCCCGCAACTAATGAACGAGTGTCACTAGGTGATGTTAGTGTGTATGGCTGATGACGTCACCTTGGCCACTTGCCAGGTGCCAACAAACACCATTCAACTACGCACCAGTGCGCCGTGTCATTGCTTTGTGTGAGGGCGTTTTTGTGGCGTCTGGCGATTTTGCAGAAAATGTCGAAATTTGAGCAACGTGCAAACATCAAATTTTGTTTTAAACTTGGTAAGACGGCTACAGAAACGCACGGAATGCTTGCAGCTGTCTACGGAGATGAAGTTGTTACAAACAAGACTGGTTGCAAGTGGTTTGGAAGGTTTCGAGAAGGAAATGAGTCTTTGGAAGATGATGAAAGAAGTGGTCGTCCGTCCGTCTTGTTTGTAACAACTTCATCTCCGTAGACAGCTGCAAGCATTCCGTGTGTTTCTGTAGCCGTCTTACCAAGTTTAAAACAAAATTTGATGTTTGCACGTTGCTCAAATTTCGACATTTTCTGCAAAATCGCCAGACGCCACAAAAACGCCCTCACACAAAGCAATGACACGGCGCACTGGTGCGTACGTGAATGGTGTTTGTTGGCATCAGGCAAGTGGCCAAGGTGACGTCATCAGCCATACACAATGACATCACCTAGTGACACGCGTTCATTAGTTGCGGGAGTATTTACCGAACTTTTTTATCACACCGCGTATATATATATATATATATATATATATATATGAGGGGGCAACAAGTTTAACCTTCGTGAAATGAGGAATCATCGCACGGAACATTTGAAAGATTGAAGTGCCTAGCCTAGCCATATCTTAAACTAGTTAATCTATTGGGCCAACCAAAGACTTTTTAATGTTAATTAGGAAGGACCCGAGGCATTGACCCTAATGATTGTTAACTATTAGTATCTTATAGTGGAAATTTGAGCGCCTAAAACTAACAGGCCTCTAGCCATTAGACTCAATTAAAAGGATTTTTTTATAAAGATACCTAATTAAGATTTACTGTGCAGTATACTCTAACAAGTTTTAAAAGCAAATAAATTGCAAAGTTAATAACATTTGGCATAAGCCCTTAGCTCAAACAAAACTAAACTGCTTCAAGGGTGTGACTGACCCACCGACTTCATAGGTTGGCTATTGCTCCTCTAGAGTATTAAGAGGAATGGAAGTGGTCTTCTCCAACGTTATACCAGTTTTCTTTATTCACCTGCAAGTGCAAGTACGCACCAAAGTATTCACGAAACATCGGCGCTGAGACCTTTAAAAAGAAAACTTTTGACCGACTGAACAAATTCTTCAAGAATTTTTTCTCGAATGAAATATTTTTCGACGAAAGTGTTTGGATCTACACTAGCGAACACGAAATATAAGATTATTTAGCCTAACCTAACCTAACCGAACGTAACCTAGTTTATCCAACTTAACCTAATCCATCCCAACGTAACAATCATTCTTTGGCCAAGTGTCATTCATTAATTTAATAACTTAATCAAAATTCATTTAATCGCGCCATCTTATTTTCGTCAACCATTTAATTTACTATTGTGCATTTTTGTTATCAACATTAATCAGTAATTCATGCAGTTTTCTTACTGAGCAATTAATCAAACACTATAACGTTACTCACCACACAACATGAAGCTAAACTTCTTTGTGACTTTATCCATTCACTTTGTTTTGTCAAATTAAAGGAAAACTGAACAAAGCTTTCGATCTCCTTTAATAACATGTATTATTCTGGTTGAAAGATCAGATGGTGACCTTGAGCCTCTATCAAACAATCACTCAATTATTTAAATATTTCTAAATTACTTTATTAGTGGGCTTATGCAACAGGCCAGGACACAAACACATACTATATATATATATATATATATATATATATTATATTAGTGATGTAGGTCACATCCGCATCCGCATCCGCATCCGCGGAACATCCGCACATTTTCTCGCATCCGCATCCGCACTTTGGACTGCGGATGTCGTGCGGATGTGGACCGTTGAGATAAAACGTCATTAATAAGCGGAAATTATCAAATTCTACTATATTAATAGAACTAGTTCATTGTGCGCAAAAGTGATGCAAGCGACAAGACGAGAGGCTGTTCTTGTATGAAGTTACTCTCTTGCAACCTACTTAGATCCACGTTACAAAGCTAAGTTATTTTCACCTAGTACCTTAGAACGAGTTAAATCATCACTTGGCAAAGCAGTTGAAGAGCTTCAATCTCTTGAATCTGTCGCTTCGCCACCCACCAAAAGAATAAAAGTTTCAGTGACAGAACCAACACCTTCAACAAGCAAATCTATCACAGAATCTGTCTCTCAGTTTCTTGAGTCAAGCAGCAATGACGAGACCTACGCGATGTCAAAAGATGTAGTAAAAATGATCGAGAGCTATCACCAAGAAAAACGCCTGGCTGCATGTGACAATCCTATTAGTTGGTGGAAAAATATGCAGAATATCTATCCATACTTGAGTAAACTTGCAAGGAAACATTTAGCCTGTCCTCCAACAAACGTACCAAGCGAGAGATTATTTAGCAGTGCTGGATTAATATATGATGAAAAGAGAAACAGACTGGCAGCAGAAAAGGCAGAAAATTAATGTTCCTTAAGCATAACCTTCCTATAATTAAGTTTGAACATTAAACGATGAACATCTTAGTTTACTTTATTTTAATTACTCATTTATAAATATGCCTAATAAAACTTTAAACTTAATATAAATAGTTATCAAGCTAATTAAAGATCTCTTTCTATAAGGGTGGAGGTTGGGGAAAGAGGTCGGTGGGGTGCATTTGAGTTGGGTTCTCGTCCCGCATCCTGGTAACACAATTATGGTTTCTAATTGTGGCTGAAACTCAACAAAATATAACGAATTTATTTGCAGACGAATTCACTAATTGATTTCTATATTAGTTAGATGCTTGATATTATTTTATATGTTCAGAGAAAAGTACAGCAATTATTGTACAATTAATCAATTATATTACATTATAGCTACAGCTCTCTCTATAAAATAACTTATTATATACGTTAAACACAACAAATCTCGAATATATCCTAAAAAATAACGAAAATGTAGACATCCGCATCCGCATCCGCGGATGTTGAAATCAAACATCCTCATCCGCATCCGCATCCGCGGATGTGAAAAAAATGACATCCGCTACATCACTAATATATATATATATACACACACTGTGGACTGTATGTTACAGACAAAGTATGAAATTCAGGAAATTTTATACAATACTTAGGCATTCTATACAGTGCCGAATGGTTTTTAGGCAAAGTATGAAATGAATATTGTATTACATGCTTTACCTCGTTTAGGTTAGGTTAGGTATATTTTGCAATAAGAATGGCTTAGGCAATCTTTAATAAAAATAAAAGAAATACTCTGTATAGGTTAATTGAATGCCCAGTTAGGTCAACTGTACGCCCTTGACGATTGGTTATGTTAAGTCTTGATATTTTCGTTTACTGTCAAAGCTAACGAAAATATCACGACTTAACCTAACCAATCGTCAAGGGCATACAGTTGCTGTAACCTGGCATTCAATTAACCTAACCGGGCATTCAATTAACCTGGTATTCAATAATTTTCCTCTAGGCTTCGATTAATTTTTTGGTGAAGATATTAAAATAACACTTTACCTAAATCAGTCTCGGCATTCTATAGAATAGCTAGGAATTATATACAAGACAAAGGTAAAGTATAAAAGAAACAATCAAAACCTAAACTAGGTAAAGCATGTGATACTCTACAATATTCATTTCATACTTTTTTCATAAAAACCATTCGGCAATGTATAGAATGCCTAGGTATTGTATAGAATACCTGAATTTCGTACTTTGCCTGTAACATATATATATATATATATATATATATATATATTATATATATATATATATATATATATATATATATATGGGTGTGGGTGCGAACCCAGAAACGTAAATGCCATTTACTTACCTTAAATCGGGAATATAGTACATAAACAAAGAACGTTACAAATTTGAGGCATCGAAATTATTGGAGAGCAGCACCAATAAACCTAAAAACAAAATCAAGACTGACAGTTGATTATCGTCCGGAAAAGTGTTCGCAACGTTTCGGTCACCCTTAATCGCCTGTCATCAACATGCAAAAGGGGAACTGTGAAGGGAGCGTTTTTGAGGAAATAAGATTACTCCAATAAAGGAGGCGCATTCGAAGGCAAAATGAACAAGGAGAGGAAGGAAAATAGTTCAGGCAATTGGAATTAAAATGAATTTGTTATACTGCGTTTCGAGATTATTATTATTATTTAGATATTCTAAACAGCTATTTAGATATTCTAAACAGCATCCAAGTAATTGTTCCAAAAAGAAATATAATTTGTTATTATATATATATATATATATATATATATATATATATATATATATACTTTGGGGGGTAATTTGGGAGGTGATATCGAGTAAAAAAGTTAATACAACATAGGTGTTATTTCCAACCGTTGCGGAGCTACGGACGTTTTAAGATGTGGAAACAACAAATCCCTACTTCGTTAACCGAAACTACCACCAGTGCTGCCACCTATCGAATTACACAGAAGTTACCACTACTAATCCTCAGTTTTCTCTTTCAGTTGATTCTGATCTGTGGTACGAGACACTGTGTTGTCCAAAGATGAACAATCAAAATGAATCAACAGTTCACACGCGCTGAATATGCTGATATCCATTTCATTTAGGGATTCTGTGATGGTAATAGTGGAGCGGCAGTTGAGGAATATCGAAGACTTTTTTTCGAACCGCCGAATACCGAACAGGCAAGTGTTTAGTGACACCAGAGATTAAGAGAAACACAGATAATTGTTCCACGTAACCAAGAACATGTAGCTCGACGGTCCGTTGCTGTGGAGGAGCACATAATAGAACTAGTACAACATGAATCCGCATCGCATACATGATGAGGGCTTATATCCCTATCATTTGCAACGTGTGCATGCTCTTCAACTGGATGATTACGATAAACGTGTTCAATTTCGCCAGTGGATGGTTATGTATCGCCAAATTATTAACCGCATACTGTTTAGTGATGAAGCACAGTTCATTCGGAATGGAATTAAGAATAGACGAAATTACCACTTGTGGTCCGCCGATAATCCCCACGGTATCGTTGAAGGAAACTTTCAACATCGATTCTTGGTGAATGTTTGGTGCGGTGTAATTGGAGATCAGATGATTGGACCGCTCGTTTTGGAACAACGATTAACTGCTGATATTTATCTGAACTTCCTGACGAACGAATTGCCTTGGAGACAAGGCGCAGGATGTTCTTTCAACACGATAGGGCGCCACCACATTCTGGTCGTCATGTTACGGATTACTTGAATCAGCGGTACGGGAATCGTTGGAGTGGTCGTATTGGTCCAATATCGTGGTCCCCGAGATCTCCGGACCTAACCACGTCAGATTTCTTTTTATGGGGCCTTATGAAAGAGATGGTCTACAACAGCGTTCCTCAACATTTTTGTACTGCGGACCACTTATCAAAATCTTTATATTTTTGGGGCCCCATCCCCCAAAATTATCTTTTGTATTATGATTAAGTAGCATATAGACAAAATGAAGTATCCAGATTAGTATAGTTTTTTAGTCTTGATTTATACTTCAAAGTCGGAGTAAAAATGGAATAAAAATGCGTAAAACTTACCGCTGTTCTGTTTACATAAAAACAGTATAAAAACAGGGAAGGGGTTCATTTGTGCCAAAAATTCACAATGCATGAATTGGAAACATAAGATGGTTGTAAAAAACCAACATTTATAGAAACTTTAAAGTTTCAAGTAACCGAAAATGTTATCGGTTAGAGGTCAAAATTAGCCACCACAAAAAAAGGGAAAAAAAAATTGTTTTACTGAATATAATCTAGTCAACTCACGGACCCCTTAAACACAACTCACGGATCCCTAGGTGTCCGCGGATCCCCTGTTAAGAACCGCTATTCTACAAGACCAAAGTACAAACGAGAGAGGAACTCTTGAGTCGGATTATGGATGCCGCTGCTTACATATGAGAACACCCCGAAATGATTTAATGGGTAGTAGACTCTTGTTTGGAACGAGCAAGGCTGTGCATTGAAAACCGAGGGGGACATTTTGAACATTTATAAAGTGTATCTCGTAAAATGTAGCAATAAATACATCAGATTAATACTCTCATTTATTTTTTTCCGTGCACCTTAAAACGTCCGTAGCTCCGCAACGGTTGGAAATAGCACCGATGTTGTATCAACTTTTTTACTCGATATCACCACCCAAAGTATGGCAAACAAGTTGTGAAACACCCCGTATATACTTTCCAACCTTTCAAGTGTTCCGTGCGATGATTCCTCATTTCACGAAAACCAAGCTTGTTGCTCCTCTTCAAGGGAGGAAGTGTCTCTTGGGTAGCCCCTCTGGTAACCCACCTAATTTCAGTTTTCCGGTCATTTAGTGTTTGTGGATGGTTACGAAACATCTCAGTCTTAATATACCCCCATACAGATGCCTTGTGGATTAAAATCAGGTGATCTTGCTAACTAATTTATGTCGTCCTCAATAGACATCAGACGGTTTGGAAACTTTTGCCACAACCACTACGTGTGTAGTAGCATCGTCATGTTGATATCATATTGTCTATCAAACTATGACGGCAAAGCTGTGACCACAGAAATATGCCTAACATGTTCAGATATGCCTCGAAATCCACTTTGTATCAAAGAAGTAAGATCCTATAATTCTTTCTTCTCAAATCACACCCCACCCTGTTCATTTTGGCGAATGTATATTAGTTTCTCATAATGTTCCACTAGTGTTTTTTGCCCCAAAATCTAAAGTTCTGTTTACTAACAAACTTGTTCTGGTAAACGTGGCATTTATCCGTAAAGGCGAGATGAACATTTGTTTCGTTACTTAAAAACTGAGGTAAGTACCTCAAAGAGAGGTACGAATTTTTTAGACGTAGCCAACACAATTCAGCTGCTAAATACCATCCAGCAAATACAAAGTCAGCTGACAAATATAGGAATCCGAGAGCAGGGCAAAAGGCACGCACAAAGCTACTTCACTGTTGGAAAACGATTCGAATGTATGTGAAAATGATAGAGAAAAAATAAAAGTAATCCTAGCCAACATTCAGGGCCTTAAATCAAATCATTACCCGGACAAAGTTTTATACCTGAAAGGACTCGTGCAAGAAACCGGAGTAAACTTTGTATGCCTCACAGTAACCCATCTAAAGGACTGCCAGGCGAACTGTGAACACTGTGAGTTCTGTATTGATAAAAAAGAAAAACAAATTGACAACTATAACATCCTACGAGCCGACTGAACAGTGAGACGTAAAGGAGGATGTGCTATTTACACACGCAAAAGGCATATGGCAGAAATGACTAAGTCCCTCAAACAGTTACGTAGAATGTGTAGCAGCAAAAGTTGAAAAATTAAATATCGTACTAATTGTAATGTACAGTCCCCCGAACACGCCAACTACAAAATTCTCTGATTCCATTACAGAGGTAAGAAATTGGGTAAACGATCTACACTTTCCAACACCAAATATTTTGCTCTGTGGTAATTTTAATTTTCCATTCATGAAATATAAAAGGATAGGAAAAAATATATGTGTACACCAGGACAAGGGGGTCACACGGGAAGACCAGGAACAGGTAAAAATGCTATTAGCTCTGGCTGATGAATTTATGTTAACAAAAGAAATAACAGAAAACACAAGTAAAAACAACTGCCTAGATTTGGTGTTCACAAACAACAGCAACCTAATTGATAATGTAGAAATATCCCCAACTATAATATCGAATCACAACATTAATGAAATAACAACCAGCAAGAAAAGAAAGAACACGAACAACAGAAAGAAGCAAATTCGAAATTTTTAATTTTCACTCCAAAGCTATAAACTGGGAAGATGTTGCATCCAGCATGGAAGTAATAGATTGGAAAACCATTTTCGAGGCCAAGACAACGGAAGAGCTGCTAACGACCTTAGAGGAGAAGACGCTGGAAATTGTGGAAAGACATGTCCCAAAAATACAACTACGGGGAAAGAGAAGCAGGTTCGAGAGACAAAAGAGGGCATTGTTCAGAAAGAGAAAAAGAGTGACTGCAAAATTAAGTTACTGTAAAGATAACATCAGAAAAATATTAAATGATAAACTGCCGAGTATCGATTGCGTCATACGGGAACTAATTGAGAAGCATACAGAAAAAGAAGGCGACACTATAGAGGCGATAAAGGTTAACTTAAAGTACTTTTATAATATGCAAAAAGTAAATCGAAAAACCATGCGACTATCGGACCTTTGAAAAACGAAGACAGTGCTTTATCTGATGATCTAACAGAAATATCCGAAATATTAAGAGCTCAGTACGAATCATCTTTCAGTATCCCAAAAACTGACAACCTGATATGCGATAGAAACGCGTTCTTTGAAGAAGAGCTACAAGGGGAAAGTATAACGGAGTTCGACTTTACGACAAATGATATTACACAAGCTATAGGGAAACTAAACGCACACACAGCGGCAGGACCGGACAAATGGAATGCCACACTGATCAAAAACTGCAAGAAAGCAATCGCTGAGCCCATATACTGGATATGGAGACGATCACTAGACACGGGAGAAATACCGGGCATCCTGAAGAGCGCGAACATAGTCCCAATATATAAAGGAGGAGATCGATCCGACGCCAGAAACTATAGGCCAGTGTCGCTTACATCTCATCTCGCTAAAATAATTGAAAGAATAGTTAGACAGAAAATCTATGGCTTTTAGGAAACTCATAAAAAATTAAATGATAACCAACATGGGTTTCGGTCAGGCAGATCATGCCTATTACAACTAATGGAACACTACAACAACATTATCGATGTGCTGGAAAGTAATGAAAACTATGATGTAATATACATAGACTTTGCCAAACCGTTCGACAAGTGTAACCATGGAATCATAATACGTAAACTGAAATATATGGGAATAACAGGAAAAGTTGGAAAATGGATATATAATTTCCTCTTAGTGAGCGGCGGCAAGTCGTTACAGTACAAGGAGTATCTTCATCAGAATCAGAGGTCCTGAGCTCAGTACCACAAGGAACAGTATTAGCTCCACTACTCTTCATAATCATGCTAACTGACATAGATGAGGACGTTACCAAAGACAGCACAGTAACATCCTTTGCCGATGACACAAAGATCAGTAGAAAAATAAGAAACCCAGAAGATATAGGATCTCTACAAACCGACTTGAACAGAATCTATAAGTGGACGAAAGACAACAATATGAAGTTTAACACAGAAATTTCAGCTGTTACGGTACGGAAAAAGGGAGGACCTAAAATCCATGGAATATTATACCCCAAATGGACAGGAAATTCAGAGAAATTCTAGAGCAAAAGACTTAGGGGTTGTAATGATTGATGATGCGAAATTTGAAATACAAAATAAGATAGCAGTAAACAGAGCAAAGAGAGTAACTGGGCAGATACTGAGAACCTCTAAACAAAGAGATAGGAATACAATGATTTCTCTACTGAAAACACTGATCAAACCCAAATTGGAATTCTGCTCGGTCCTAACATGCCCATATAAAAAAGAAGACATTAGACAACTAGAAGGGATTCAGAGAAGCTTCACAGCCAAGATCAAGGGGTGCAAAGAACTAAATTACTGGGAAAGGTTACGCGAATTAAATCTATATTGACTGAAAAGGAGGAGAGAGAGATACACCATTATTTACACTTGGAAAATAATGGAGAAACTAGTCCCTAATCTTACTCTGAACCCTGTAACACCCCAAACAACGGTGGAAAGTAGAAAAGGAAGACTGTGCCGTGTTCCCAAATTAAAGGCTAGAGAGGGAACATCCTTAACCCTGAAAGAAAATAGTTTTGTTGTGAGAGGACCAAAACTGTTTAATCAGCTGCCCAAAGACTTAAGGAACACGAATGGTGTTACAGTGGACATCTTCAAAAGAAGACGAGACGCCTGGCTCAGAACAATCCCCGACGAGCCGGGCGTACATGGCTATGTGAGGTGGAGAGTACAAGAAACCAACTCACTACTTCACCAGACCAACTCGAGAGGAGGGGCGACAAGCTTGACCTTCGTGAAATGAGGAATCATAGCGCAGAACAGTTAAAAGGTATATGTACAGACAGATATGATTTCTAGGGCTGGAAGGTGAAAGGGCCAATGTCAAAATTTTGCATTTTGAAAAAAACGCGATTGAAGGTTTCTTTCTATAATCAAAATTCAACCTTTATTAACAAACATTATTTCTTTATTTCAGTAAATTGCACACATATGCACTCTCATTTGATGCCTTTTTTAAAATCATGCTGCTTGTTTTGGCTTTAATAAAATTCATTCTTCATCATTCATCTTCATCTGCATCATCTTCGCTCAGGACATTGGCTCATTGCGGTGCACCTAATGATTCGATGACATTGGTCCTAGTAGCACTGAAAGAGCAGCTGATTTCGAGTTCATCCCTACCCTGATCTGAAAAAAATGGATCTTCTGACATTGGCCTTTCTAACATTCAGCCCTAGAATTTTTATTCAGCCATTTTTGTCACCTTAATTTTTCAAAGTTCAAAATTTTCCTAAAACTGTGCAATTCGGTTAGTTTTATTCGAAACATTTCGGAAAACACCTTATTGATGTTGATATGTGTTTTTTTTTTGGGGGGGGGGAGAAATAATTAAAAGCAAACAAATTGGATATGTACAAGGACCATTCAATATAATTTGCCCCACGTTTTTTTTCTTTCCAAGTTTCCTTGTAAGTTCCAGAAATTTTGTACACAAGTAGTTACATACCTTTTTTACAAGTTTTATTTTTCCACATAGTCTCCATCCTTTTCTACGTCTTTCCTCCTACTCGAAACAAGGGCCTTTATTCCTTGCTGGTAAAAGTCCGCTGGGTTCCACTGGAGCCACCTCTTAACCTCCTCAACAACCTCATCGTCACTCTGAAGCTTTCTTCCACGAGTAGCATCCTTCATTGGCCCAAACAAATGGAAGTCTGAAGGTGCCAGATCCGGGCTGTATAGAGGGTGGGGTAACACAGTCAAGCGCATTTTTGTGATTGCCTCTCTTGTTTGCAAACTGTTGTGTCGTCTTGCGTTATTGTGCAAAAGAAGGACGAGTTCCAGTTTTCTCTCCGGTCGAACTCGCTTTATACGTCTCTGAAATCTCTGTATGGTAGCAATATATGCCTCTGAGTTGATTGTTTGTCCTTTCTTCATAATGTCCACCAGAATCACCCCTTTCTTGTCCCAGAAGATTGTGGCCATAACCTTTCCTGCAGAGGGAGCCATTTTGAACTTTTTCTTGCGTGGGGACTCTGCGTGATGCCACTCCATGGATTGGCGCTTTGTTTCAGGTTCAAAGTGGTGTACCCAAGTCTCATCCCCAGTCACAATTCGTGAAAGGAAGTCATCCCCTTCTGTCTCGTATCGAACCAACGACTCAGAAGCAATTTCTTTTCTTTGGGCTTTGTGATCTTCAGTCAGTTGGCGAGGAACAAACCGTGAACACACTTTTGAGTATCCCAGTTGCTGAATTATCGTATTCACACTTCCTTCACTAATTCCTAGCTCCAGTGATAGCACTTTGTATGTGACGCGCCGATTTGATCGAGTGATGCTGTTAGCACGTTGCACAGTGTGAGATGTCACAGCCGATGCCGGGCGACCGCTGCGTGGCCACACGTTTAGACCAGCGTCCAGCTGTGCTTCGATCAACAACAGCATCTTCATAAACGTTTTGTAAACGTTTGTGAATATTTCCAACTGTTTCCTTCTCTGCGGTTAAGAACTCGATAACAGCGGTTTTATACAAGGAGGGGAGGTTCAAACTGGAAAAATTCGGTTATGTGAAGCGCAGAAAGTTCAAACTTACGGCCCAAAAGACATTTCAGCCCCATGGTCTATTATTTAACGAAGAAAAAAGGGTGGGGTAAAATATATTGAGTGCCCCTAGTATGTGTATGGACCCAATTACTGAACCATGAAGTTCAAATACCTATAGATGAAAAAGTTTTCGTACAGTTTTCTTCAAACTTAGAGAATCGCTTTCGCCTATACAGTACCTGTATTTTTTATTTTAAATTTGAAGGCACTCAGTTTGATACAAAAAAATATTTATGGAAGTTGAAAATTTAAAATTTATTTAAAAAGTTTAGTGTTTAATTTCTTTTTTTTAATGCAGGAAGGAGGGGCCAAGGGTAAATGACCGCAAAAGCGCCACTCCCATAGAAGAACAAAAGAGCCAAAATCAAGGTCCGGGGTTTTCGAATCCCTAGACACTCTGCGTTTGAAAGATGGGGGGGAGGGGTCATAGACAGGAGGAAAGAGGGATTGGGGAAGATTGTTCCAGATTTGACCGGTTGAGTAGATGAAAGACTGAAAATACCGGTTAACCGTTGCATTAGATAGATGGACGGAAAAGGAATGGGAAAGTGTAGAAAGTCTGGTACTGCGTGCTCTCCTGAAAGGAAGAGGCAAATAGTTAGAGAGTTCAAAAGAGCAATGTCCATTATAATATCGAGAGTAAAGAGAGAGTGAGCAATATTGCGGCGAAGAGAGAGAGATTGAATACAATCAGTAAGAGGCGGGGAATTGATGAGACGAAAAGCCTTTGATTCCATCCGGTTAAGTAGGGCTGTCTGGGTTGAGCCACCCCACACATGAGAAGCATACTCCATGCAGGAGCGAACGAGACCCCTGTACAGAGACAGTAACTGAGTGGGGGTGAATAAACCGCGAAGGCGGTACAGCACACCTAAACTCTTAGAAGCTATTTTAGAAAGTGAGTGTATGTGATCTTCCCAGGAAAGATCAGAGAAAAGGAAACGCCAACAATGTTAAGAGAAGAGGAAGGATTGAGTTGTGTGTTGTTGAAGGAAAAGGGATAGTGTATAGAAGATTGTGACGAGTAGACAGATGGAGGAACTGAGTTTTTGAGGCATTGAAAGCCAGAAGGTTTTCTCTGCCCCAATAAGATGTAGCAGAGAGATCAGAGGTCAGGTGTCTCATAACCGAATCATGAAGTGACTGCTGTGAGTGACGCTTTGGGAAGCGGGTGGAAAAGTGAAGAGTGGAACCATCGACATAGGAGTGAATAGGACAGGAAGTGCGAATTAAAAGATCATTAATAAATAGAAAATAAAGAGTGGGTGACAGGATAGAACCCTGAGGAACACCACTGTTAATAGCTTTAGGAGAAGAACATTGGCCATCTACAACTGCAGCTATAGATCGGCCAGAAGGGAAATTAGCGATGAAGGCACAAATAGAAGGATAGAAACCGAAGGAGGGCAGTTTCGAAATTAAAGATTTGTGCCAGACTCTATCAAAATCTTTTGATATGTCCAGCACAATTGCAAAAGTTTGAACGAAATCCCGAAAGGAGGAGAGATATGCAAGAAGGGATATGCAAGAAGATCGCCATCAGAGCGTCCCTTGCAGAATCCATACTGACGACCTGAAAGGAGATTGTGAGAAGAGAGTTTTTTAAGAATCTTCGTATTAAGGATAGATTCAAAAACCTTGGAAAGGCAAGAAATCAAAGCAATTGGACGATAGTTGGAGAGTTGAGAAGCTGTTAGCCTTCTTTGGGAGACGCTGAATGAAAGCGAACTTCCAGGAGGAAGGAAAAGTACCAGATGAGAGATAAAGACGAAAGAGTTCGCCTAGGCAGGAAGTTAGCACAGAAGCACAGTTCTTAAGAACAACGGGAGGAACACCATCAGGACCGTACGCCTTCCTCGAATTGAGCCCAGATAAGGCAGAAAAAACATCAGAAGAGATTCTAATTTCAGACACAATAAAGTCAGAGGGGGGAGGAAATGGAGGAATAGCACTGGAATCGTCCAGTGCTGAATTGCAAGCGAATTTGAGCGAAGAATTCAGCTTTATCAGGAGAAGAGACGGCAACTTTGCCATCGGAATGTAAAAGAGGAGGGAAAGAAGAGAGAGTAAAGTTGTTGAAGATGTTCTTAGCTAGATGCCAGAAAGAGCGAGAAGAATTAGAATTGGATAGATTTTCACATTTTTGTCGGATGAAGGAATTTTTGGAGAGTCGAAGAACAGATTTTGCACGATTCCCGGCAGAAATATGAGCTGAGTGAGAGTCAGGAGTTGGATAGCATTCGAATAATTAAAGTTAAACCAAAGTTTTTTTGCATTATTAGTAGGAATAGAATACGGAATGTACGCCTCCATGCCCGAGAGAATTACCCCTGTGATGCGCTCAGCACACCCAGAAGGGCCCCGGCCACAGAAGCAGTAATCATCCCATGGGAAATCATAGAAATACTGCCCAAGGCCCTCCCAATCAGCGGCGCTGAAGTGCCAAAGGCGCCTCCTCTTGGGAGGACCCAAAGGCCGAATTGGAGCGATAGAACAGGAAACAGATATGAGATTGTGATCGGAGGAGCCCAACGGAGAATAAAGTTTCACAATGTAAGAAGAAGGATGAGAGGTAAGAAATATATCTAGAATATTAGGCCTTTCTCCAAGGCGATCGGGGATACAAATAAGGTGCTGTACATTCTGCTCAAGGTCATTTAGGATAGAAAAGTTGTAAACCAGTTCACCACGGATGTCAATGAAATGGGAGGAAAGCCAAAGGTGGTGGTGAGCATTGAAATCTCCTAAAATGGAGATTTCAGCAAAGGGAGAGCAGGAAAGAATGTATTCCACTTTGGAAGTGAGGTAGTCAAATAATTTTGGATAGTCAGTACAATTAGGAGAAAGGTAAACAGCACAGATGTATTTGTTTAGAGATTGGCATGTAAGCCGCAGCCAGAGGGTATAGAATTCGAAAGATTCGAGTTCCGGAATACGAGAACAAGTTAGGTCATTGCGTACATATACGCAACATCCACCTTTGGAGTGAAATTGAGTATAGAGAAAGTAAGAGGGTACTGTCTGTCGTCCCGGATACCTGAGTTTCAATGAGTAAAAGAAGATGAGGTGTAGAGGAGGAGAGGTGGTGTTGAACAGATTGAAAACTTGAGAAAAGGCCACGAATGTTGAAGAAGTTTAAGAAAAGTAAATCAGACAGAGGTCCAGAACATCTCGAATAGGCGGTAGCAGATCCAGTCCCGCTTTCCGGGTCTGCGTTCGCGGTATCAACAGCGGGAGGGGGGGGGGAGCAGAAGTGGGAACATTTATGGTCCCCTCCCATGTGAATCCGAGGCTCTTTAAGTTGATGCCATTTTTCTTTTTTAATTTTGAAAAGATTATGTAGTGAGGCATAGGGAGAGAAGTGTGTGTTTGAGAGCATGCTCGACTGCTCTAGGGTAGATGAGACACGGAAAAAGATCAGCTAAGGAGGAGAGTGATAGGAGAAACGGGAGTTCCAGCACTCCCTATCTTTTGTCTAACGTCCCCCCCCGGAGTTCTTCCCTGGTCGAATGGTGTCTTCAATCTCTTCCTTATGTAAACATTGCGTTTGGCCAGTCAAGCTTTAGTACTTGTAAAAAAATCTGTCTCTACGATTTTTTTTAAACTTGTTCAAAAACTGCTACATTGACTTACTGTTCATACAAATATTCATCAAAATCTAATGATTCAAAATATTTTTACAGACAATCGAACCTCCATGTCTAATTTTCTCAAAATCGAAATCCTGAAAATAACAGATTATGCAGATGGAAATTGAAAAATTACTAAACAGACATTGTTCTTCAAACTTGCACAAAGAAATTGTAAGGGAGACCTGGGCTAGTTGGCGCATTTTTTACATCTTCATTTAAGGAGCTTAAAAAAAAACAGAAATCAACTTTTTTTTTTTACATATTTGATTAACTGAAAGACTTACCTACATTTTGATGTAAAAAAAATAAGTTTTCTTTCTTAAATCAAGAACAGTGTCCTTTCAAACAAAAATATCAACACGAGCCAACGTGCCCCATGTATGGGGCATGTTGACACACAGTCTGGGGCAAGTTGGCTCATACAATATTCTGGTAACATAATTAGTATCTCATTGTAGAATTGAACAAATATGATCTGTGTAACTTTTTTAAAGAATGCTAAGGCAAAATTGAATTAAAATATATCTTTTTTAAGCAATAGAATGTTGCCAAAGTTCATCATTTAAAAAAAATTCCATAAAATGGCAAATAGATAGTTGTTATTCTCATCTCAAAATTGTTTACATGCAATAAACATACAAAGATGATTAGCAATAAGTTTAAACAAAATCACTACCAATCATCAGATGAATCACAATTATCGCAGATAAAGAACAAATTTTTATTAGTGCAATCTTCATGTGCCCACATGTTACAAACTCTACACTGTATCCACACTTCTCATGGCCTGCTCTCTGAATAAAGTTCTGTGCAAACCAAACAGAAAGCTTCTTCTTCATCCGAGTTTTCTACATACAAGCTACAGTGCTTTGCTACTTTTTTTTTACTTCACTGTCTTTTTTCTTCTTAGTGAACTCAGGAACCAATTGTTTTCTAGCCCTAGGCCTATTTTTTTCGCTTTTGACTTCCTCTCTTCCAACAACTTTTTTATCGGTGTATCAGTCAGTATGGCGGAGCAACAGTTCTTCTTGTTTGTTCCAGTAGGCCCACCCTTTCTTGGACCTGCTTTAGGTAATGGTCTCAGTACTTCAGGTGTTAAACGTTTCTTTTCATAGGCTCCTGATGTAGATGGTGTCAAAACTGTCTTATGAAGTAATGGTTCATTTTCCTCATCTATTTTTGCAACATCTTCGTTGGTAGTAGGTGCAACTTGGACTGATGCATCATGAACTTGTGATCCCTGTTCCTGACTTGGTCCTTGCATGATATGAGTCGAATTTTCATTTGGCTGAGCACTGGTTTGACTGCTTGCTGGCACTTGAATTTCGACTGGATTATCTGTCTGATGTCTATCTGTAACAAATGCACCCAGAAAGGCAGAGTCTGGGAATATATCCCTGTTGATGGGCGAGATTCCTGCAGCCTTAAACCCGGCTGTGATGTTATTGGGAGTCATAGCAAGTAATAAAGCAATGGACACTATGCCTGGAATATCATAGATGGTCACGGTGGAACCTGGATGACTGGTTATCCAAGAGTCACATGCACTGTTGACAAACTTTTTAAAGGGTCCATTGACACTCACATCGAGTGGCTGCAGTCTGTGTGAACAGTGAGGTGGGAAAGAGAGAACTGTGATGTCATGGTCTTTAGAGAAATCAAGGCCATCTATGGGCAAGTAAGAGTCATGATTGTCTAATAATAAAAGAACAGGACTATCTTTGGAGCATTTACAGTATCTGACAAAATGTTTAAGAAATTCTAAAAAATGTGTCTCCTTCATCCATCCTGATGGATTAGCACCTACAGAACTACCAACAGGAGCAGTTGTAAGAAAATGATCACGAAAATGAACTCTAGGGAAGATCAGAAAAGGAGGAATAGAGTTACCGGTGGCTGAGACTGCTATAGCTAATGTGACAAGAACTCCTCTCTCAGCCGAAGTCATTTGTCCAATTTGCTTGAAACCACTGCGAGCAACAACTCTATTGGGTTTTTGAACTGTTGTTATTCCAGTTTCATCCATATTCCAACTGTCACCAGGACCTAACTTCAAGCGATCAAGAACTGTTTGAAGATTATCAAAAAACATGCTAACATTTGTTTTGTTGAAACTTGTTGCTCTAGAAAGACTGGTGGCTTCTGGGGATCTTATAGACAGGTCTTTGTTTCTTTTCAAAAAACTAGTGAACCAGTCTGGGCCTGCCATCTCATTCTGATTCCATGAGGGAGGGAAAGTATTACCTGCACCTTTAGCATATTGGTAGGCTAACTTTCTCACTTCCTTTACAGACAAACCATAATATATATCTGATGCTTTTTTAATATATGTTGAAAGCAGTTTCTCTTGTTCGTCTGAAAACACTTGCCTAACTGCAATGTAGCCTATCTTGCGAGTTAAACCGTCATCACTCATTAGTTCTTCATTTGTTATCTTTTGGCAATATCTAGTCAAAGTGCGAGACGGAATGCCGAAGTCCTTTGCGACTCCTCGTATTGACTTATAGTATGTTCACATTTTACGAGTTTCGCAGCCTTCAGCATCACATCAGGAGGAGTAGAATCTCGTCCAGTTTTTTGTTTATATGTCCTCACCATATCTGAAAAGTGAAAACAATATATACACACACACACACACACACACACACACACACTCGTATATAACTTTATAAATAAGGTAAGCTTTACTAGCCTACTTAAAACATGGCAAAAATCAACTTAATGTTTAAACATTATTCATGGTATCATATAGGGCACGTTGGCACAGCGCCAACTTACCCCATTCCTGTTGTGCCAACTTGCCCCAACCTTGCTGAGGTCAGTAAAATGGCGTACACGGCCTTACTAAATGCTTATATTTTTCTGCTTTCAGGGAATTTAATCCTTACATTCCAAGGGATATTTCAATCATAAATACAAAGTAACTCACAACCATTCGTCAGCCAGAATCTGTACTGAACGGACGTATTCCCTGAGCTCTCTGATATTGCATCTACTTTTGCATATTGCTAAGAATTTTACTCTTGGAAAGTTTTGAATTTTATATACTTGCGTTTATATTTACATTGTTATAGTTAAGTAATTGAATATTAGTGGTTTTTAGCGATTTAGAAGTTTTCATAGCGTGCCGGCTTAATTTAACTTAAACTTGTAACGGTTATAAACTAATTTTTAACTGCGCGATGCCGTCGCAGAAAGCGTCGTGTGTTAGGTGTGGTGTAAACCGGTGGTACTCGGAATTTAAAGATTATAATGGCGGTCCTATGGCGATTACCGAGAGATCAGTTTGTTTCTTTTGCGAGTTCATGGAAGAAATAGTTGATATAAAACGCAGTGTACGTGAGGTAACGGAAAGATTTGCAACGCTTGATGAGGGCAGGGGTAGGGCTACAGTTGATGAAAGCCGAACCAATACTAACGTTGAAGACGTTAGTAATTTGAAGGGTGAGGTGCGTAACCTAGTTTCTAGTTTAGGTAGCTTGTCGGAAAGTTGGATAGAGTTGAGGAAGGGGTTAAGGTTGGTCCTAGATTAGTAGATGGGGAGGGATTTAGAGAAGATAAGGGTGGAGCTAGGCCGCGTACGTTAGGTGATAGGAATCCCCCCCCCTATCGAGGTTTTGAACCCTTTCGCCCATTTGGTAAAGGAAGTGAATGAGGGGGAAACTATTTTAATTGGGGACTCTAGTGTGCCATATGGACAAAGAGTTCGTTGAACGATATCCAACCAAGAGGAGGAGGGTCTGTCTCCCAAGGGCCAGGGCTGACAGAGTTTGAGACGAAGTGGATAGGATTGACGTTGCCTCCCGTCACTCGATGTTGGTGACGATGGTAGGAGGCAACGACTCGTATAGGCCCGATACGAGAGTTCCTGACCTTTTGGAGAGATATAGGGGGTTAATTAGGTCCCTGAAGGCAAGGTCAGATAGGTCTTTAGTTCTAGGTATTACCCCTAGGCACGGTTTGGGTCTTAGGATTACGTCAAAAACAATATTTTTGAATACTAAATTAGAAGAGATTTGTGCTGAGGAAAATGTACCCTTCGTAAAGCTCTGGTCCGAATTCAGTGATCCTAGCCTTTTAATAAAAGATCGGGTGCATTTTAACGAAATAGGTAATGCTAGGATAGGTAGGTTAATTGACGAAAACGTACGAAAGCTGTATAGGTCGAAGCCTTCTTTAAACGTTGTGGGTCCGGGAACGCGGGCCCGACGTGAAAAATAGTTTAAAACGCCGGCCCGTGGTAAAAAATAACTTAAACTTTTATTGTAACGCGTAGTATTAGAAATAAATTAAACGAATTTAAGGCGATAATTTATTCCGGCAACTACGATATAGTTGCTATCACTGAAACGTGGTTAAATACCGTGACTCGGGACTTGTTGGGGGAACTTGATATACCGGGTTTTAAACTCTTTACTAATGATAGGTTACATAGGTTGGTGGCGGCGTTTTGCTGTACATTCGTAATTCCCTTAGGGCTATCGAGGTTAAGATAGATTTTCCGGCAGCAATTAATGCGATATGCGTTGAAGTTAGGGCGCGTAGTATTAGTTTTAATTTTGTTGTTTGTAGACCTCCCGTTCAACCCCTCGATACAGATACTAGATTTTACTCACTTCTTGGTAACTTTATTGACAATCGGAATAGTATAATTGTCGGAGACTTTAACTGCCCTAATGTTAATTACGAGACTTTTACTGGTAATGAGGAGGGTTTGAGATTGATTGAGTTCATGGAAGATAATTTTTTACGACAGATGGTTACCGAACCAACGCGCGGTGACAATATTTTAGATTTGGTGATGACGAACGGCGAAAATATAGTCGAAGGTTTAGAAGTAGGCGAGAGTTTAGGATGTAGTGATCATCAAATTCTTAGGTTTAAGTTATTGATAGAAAACACTAAGGATAGTAACGTAATAGAAGTCCCTGATTTTCGTAGGGCTAATTTTGATAGTTTTGCGGATAGGATGAGAGTAGTGGACTGGGATAACTTATTTATGGGTAATGACACAAATTTGCATTGGGAGGCGTTTAAAGAAAGTTTTATGAATATTGAAAGGGAGTTTATTCCTCGTAGGCCCAAGCGCGCTAGAAATCATGGTAGGCCCAAGTGGTGGACTAGGGAAATAGGCGAGTTCATAAACGAGCGTAACAGAGCGTATAGACTTAATAAGCGCAATGGCACGGCAGCTAACTTTAATAGATATATCGAGCTTAGACGTCAGGTTAAAAGATCAGTTAGGAATGCTAAGCGTAATTTAGAGATACTTATAGCTGCGGATAGTAAACATAATCCAAAAAAGTTTTTTGAATACGTCAATAATCGTAAGCCGATAAAAGATAACATAGGCCCTCTAGTGGATGTTAACGGCGCTTTGGCTTCTGACGCTCAGGCGATGGCGGGTATTTTCAATAACTTTTTTGCGACAGTTTTTACCGTAGAAGACGTAAATAATGTCCCCGACGTGGACGATATCGTTCCATTTAGTAGCGAGACTATTTTGGATGAAATAACTGTTTACGAGGGTGAGATTGCGCATTATATCGATAGGCTAAAAGTTAGCAAGGCTCCAGGCCCTGACGCTTTTTATCCCAGACATTTGAAAGATTTGAAAGACGTTATCGTAGGCCCCTTAACGAAGATTTTTAATCAGTCACTCGAAACGGGGATTATTCCTGAAGACTTCAAATTAGCTAACGTCACGCCTATTTTTAAAAAAGGCGACCGCACGTAGCTAGCAATTATAGGCCCATTAGCTTAACGTCAATTGTCGGTAAACTTTTGGAATCCGTAGTTAGGGATCGTATCATTGATCACTTAGAAAGTAGAGATTTGATTAATAGTAGTCAGCATGGGTTTCGACGCCATAGATCTTGTTTAACTAATTTGTTAGAATTTTATAACGAAATAGTGCGCGAATACGATAGGCATAGAGCGGCTGACGTTATTTATTTAGATTTTAAAAGGCGTTCGATACAGTTCAGCATAGAAGATTAATTGCGAAGGTTAAAGCGCACGGTATACGCGGTCAGGTAGCTAACTGGTTAGAGGAATGGCTTCGTTCTACGAGACAGAGGGTCGTTGTTAATGGTAGTGAATCGGGGTGGTTGGACGTAGGTAGCGGTGTCCCACAGGGTTCAGTGTTAGGCCCATTGCTATTCGTAATTTACATTAACGACATAAATGTAGGATTGACTAGTAACGTTTCAAAATTCGCGGACGATACTAAAATAGGCGGTAAGGTTGTTAACGAGGACGATAGTAATAGGCTCCAAGACGATGTGAACAGGATTATGGAGTGGACGGATAAGTTGCAGAGGCAATTTAACGTAGACAAATGTAAAGTTTTGCATATAGGTTCTGGTAACAATAATTACACGTACGCGATGGATGATAGAGTGTTAGCGAGCGTTGACGAGGAAGTAGATTTAGGCGTACGCGTATCTAAGGATTTAAAGGTTAGGAACCAGTGCCTGGAGTCTTGCGCAAAAGCTAATAAGATGTTAGGCTTCATAGCGCGTATTTTCGAATTTAAATGGAAGTATATTATATTGCCCCTTTACATGTCCCTAGTCAGGTCTCATTTAGAATATGCCGTTCAGTTTTGGTGCCCGTATTTGCGTGAGGATATTGATAGTTTACAAAGGGTTCAGCGTCGTGCCACGAAACTAATTCCTTCATTGCGCAACAAGCCTTATGAAGATAGGATTAAAGTGTTAGACTTGCATTCACTCGAAACTAGGAGATTAAGGGGGTAGCTTATTGAAGTTTTCAAAATCGTTAATAACATCGATAACGTAAATTTTGACAAACTGTTCACTTTCGACAATAGCAATACTCGTAATAACGGATTTAAGTTGCGTGGTAGATGTTTCATTACTCTACCAGCGTTAATGTGTTTAAAAACTGTCTAGACAGACATTTTAAAAATATTAACGTTGTTTAAAATAAAAACAATTAGCAACAGGAGCTCTTGGGGTCGTAATCGAGGATGAGTCTGTTGACGTCTAATGCCAGCTTGTGACAAGCCAGCTGTGATATGCCAGCAAAAATTATTACTATTAAAAAAAAAAATAGACTAACACGAACGTAGATGTAGCTCATAGCGTAAACTAACCCACTTTTTGTTTAACTTTACCTGCTTTCTTTTTTTTCTTTTTTTAACCTCTCCTTACTTGCATGTCTGTAGTTTGCATGGTATAACAGTGAGTTAAGACTGTTTGCATGGTTTGTAAGCGTTCTTATTTTACTTTTCATCTTTCACCCCTTTCCTATCCTCTTCGCCTATTTTTCGGACTTGTCGGCAGTGGCCGGCGGATGATGATGGTGAGCCTTTTTTCTCTTTTTCTGAATGAATGTTAACCCATGAGTGATAAGTGGTGCTTCTTACTTAACCCCTTATTTCCTTCTCTTAACCCCCTACTCTTTCCTTTCTCTCGGGCTAACCTTAGAGTGGATCTTAAGGTCTTTGTTAGCCTTAGCTTCTGTAGATCTGTAGACCATCTACTATATTTCATGGCATACAGTATTCAAACATTAAAAACTACTCACCAGTTGTAAATTTGAAAATTCATCAACAATTTTGTGGGTGTCTGAGGTCCTGCATGGCGATCAGGTGTTATGAGTCTCAGTGTCATCTAGCGGCCAGTTTTGGAATTAATTCATCTGCGCCAACTTACCCCTGACGCCAACTAGCCCCGGTCTACCCTAATGATTGCATTTTGTTGGGGAATAATTGTAACTCAAGTTTCGTTGTCCTATTGATTGAACACTCTGAAATATTTAGATGTGCAGATTTTCTCTTTGACGATTTTTTGAACTTTGCATAACATGTTTCTTTACCCACGCAATGTTTTTTTCTTTGGCGTGACTAATAACGGGCGGCCGCCATTCTGTTTATCTTTAACAGAACCTGTGCTTCCCACTTATTCACTGTCTCATGCACAGTTGCTCTCGTGGGTACTGATATTCCTGGGAATAGTTTCCTGAACTTGCGTTCTGCCATGATGGCAGACTTTGTCTCCTCAAATGCGTTCACAATAAAAAATCTTGTTCTGTTATGTACCGTCTCCCTATTTTAATAGATCATCGAGACCGATAGATCAAATTCCTGAATTAAAACAAAAAAAAATTCAGAATTAGTACTCTCTGACAACGAAAAGATTATTCAAACACCTTAATCAGATCCAACATTATCTGTGAAAGCTGTATAGTTACTTATGCTTAACCCTGTATATATATATATATATATATATATGGTCACAGCCATCAATATATTTTCGTGTATAGTTTATAATCTGTTACGTGAAGTGTTGTGCATGAGCCATCGCAGTGTCAATCAGTTTTCTATAACCCAAATAAATATAATCGAATTCGAATCCAAGTTATCCGTCAGACTTCGCCGAAATAGCCTATATCCATTATTTTCTTTGGCAACTCTCCTTCATGTAATATCGCCTATTCTCGAAACTGTTAAAACAATCCGAAAGAGATATAACACATTGATGATTCAGAACTTGATTTTATCATAGATAGAAAACAGATCTGCGATTTGATTGGTTCTTACTTCCACCAATTATATCGCGCTCTCGGGATATTTGGATGGAAGGGGGAAAGCAAGCTCATGGGAGTCACTGGTTCGATTGGATTGTTGCATGCGCGTCTATTCACTTATTGCAAATTCTATGTTTCTAAAATCAATACATTTCTTCAATTCGGAAAACTTTCGTTGCTTTATTATTTTATTTTTTTTGTTTGTTTGGAGGGAGGGAAGGGAGGTTTATTCTTTTATTCACTTTTATTAAGTGCGAAAATCTTTAATTTATATTTATTTATTTATTTATTTATTTGTTTATTTACTTTATCTTCCCTTCCTTGTATAATTTATATTACTTTTCAACTCTATTTACTCAATTTCCGAATATTGCTAACGTACAAATTAGTTTTATTTTAAATATATATATATATATACAGTATATATATATATATATATATATATATACTCTGTGTGTGTGTGTATATATATAAGAGCCACCCGAGGGCCTTACCTATCATTTCTTGAGTAGGGGGGATGGCGCTAGCCACTACACTACACTGGTCGGGATAAAAGTTAACACAATCTTCACAACTTTAAGAACAGGTATTTCAGAAACGAACGCGTACTGCGACAAAATAAAATCATAATTTGAAATTACAGACGTGTACTTTTGTGGTAATATAAACATTTCTATACAATCATAAAAATCTAGAAGTGCATGATATGGTAGGGTGTGTCAATTTTAGTAAAGTCAACAATTCAAAAACTACTAATGCTCAAATGATGTCATATTAGCTAGCAAACTTAGAAATATCTTTAGTGTTGTTTAAAAAAGCCATAAGGTTTGAAATATAACCTAAATATGACTGTAGCATCGTATATCAATGTGCCATTGATATGTGTGGTCAATTTTGGTTATTTTTGGTGTGCAGTATGGTTTCTAAGTTTCACATAGTCACAAATGCTGGAGTTTTGATTGTGAATGCATGTGTTTTCCCTCCTTTTTGACAATTCTGATTGCTTCGTAATGTAAATATTGTGTAATTCAAATTATTCGAAATGTTATGTGTGACCCAAACTTTCTGTATATTTTGATATGAAAGATATACGAAATTGTCATTACTTTCAATAATTAAGTCTTGTACCTATAACAACACAACCTTTTATCTGAGCTTATAGGAAGATATTAAGAATTTCAATTAACTTGGCCTATCCAAATTTCAATGACATTTCTTTTGCTCACAGGTCCACAGGATGAGTCAGAAAGAAATCAGAACCCGAAGGAAATCAAGTTGTCACCTAAGTCATTTGGTGGGAACTGCCCACAGCCAGAGATCTGCTGATGTATGGTTTGTTGAGGAGAGAGATGAGTGAGGAAGACAGGAGGAATTACCCAGTTAATGACCTGATTAACAAAGGCATTGTTCCAGGGCTACTGGCTCAGTGGAGAAAGACCAACGCTCTATTCACAGGACCTGTAATCAACACAGGTCAGGATCAGGGCTAAAGTGAAGACACTATGGGATAAGGCAGTGAAGGTGTCCATTGGCAATGTGAAGCTAGAGGTCAAAGATAGGTTCATGATAAAACTGGACAAATTGGTGGACATCCTGACCTGTCACTGTGTGATCAGGAGCTGCAGTGAGCTTGGGTGCAACCCTGTCTGCAACAGTGAGGGTCACATCGACTGCAGCTGCAGGAGCGAGCAGAAGATACCAGTGCAGGAGCGAGCAGAAGATACCAGTGCAGGAGCTTGCCTTCATTAAAGGTCAGAAAAAAGGTGGGCAGTGTGGGCGCACACCAGATGGGTCTAGCTGATCACCCCGAGACCAGGAGACAGGAAGCAGTGCTGCAGAGACAGGAGCAGAGAAGGAAGGCCGAGGAGAAGAGGAGGAGGAGGAAGGCAGAGGAGTCAGCCAAGAAAGAAGAGGAGTTGAGGGAGGAGTCACTGCTGGAGATGGAGTTGGAGGAGACTGGAGATATACTGGAGGAGGCAGGGAGGAGAGAGGAGGACGAAGACTTCATACCAGACGCTGCGACAACTTCTTCCTTGCCTGTGGCTAAGAAGAAGAAATACAACACTGAAGATATCACCAACATAGCTCTAGCTAGTTTGAGATATCACACTGGGCTGAGAGAGACTGCAAAGATTGCCACTGCTGCCTGGATTGATACTGGTCTTATCACAAAGTTTGACACAGCATTGGTGATTGACCACAACAAGGTGAGGATGGCTCAGGAGAGACTCACTAAGGAGCTGGTCAAGAAGTTTGATGAAGAGATTATGGAAAATGGCATCACCTGCATCTTCTTTGATGAGAAAAGAGATGACACCAAAGTGATGATGGAAGCTGAGGGCAGTGACAGGTAGTTTCCTCGCCTCATTAAGGAGGAACACTAAACAGTGTGCAATGAACCAGGTGGGAAATATTTGTGGCATTTTGTACCAGAGGAAGCTGCAGAGAAGAGAAGTCATGCTCAGGTCATTGCTGATCATCTGGTGAACTGGCTAAGAGAGAGAGGAGCAGACCAGACCCTTTTGTCCGTAGGAGGTGACAGTACTAATGTGAATACTGTCTGGGAGAGATGAGTAATACATTATGTGGAGGCCAAGCTTAGCAGGAAGTTGGTGTGGATTGTCTGTGACTTGCACACTGGGGAGCTGAGTCTCAGACACCTGGTGACTGCACTGGATGGCAAGACACTGAGCAACAAGTGGTCTGGGCCCCTAGGGAAGATGTTAGACACTTCCACTGAGCTGGAGATCAACCTAAACTTCACGAGGATCACTGTTGGTCCTCCTCTACCCCATCTCAGTCAGGAGGTAGTCAAGGACCTTAGCACAGACCAATCATATGGCTACAGAATCATCACTGCCATCAGATCGGGAGAGGTACCTCAGAGTCTAGCTCTCCTGGAGATTGGGCCAGTCTGTCACAGTAGGTGGGTCACCACGGCTCTAAGGTTCTGCAGATTGTGGATTTCCAAACATGGGCTGAAGGGTAGGAACCTAAAGAATCTGAGGATAATTGTGGAATTCATAGTGGGAGTCTACATCTCAAACTGGTTCAACATCAAGTTAAATCACAGCTGGGTGGAGGGTCCCAGGCATGTACTCTACTAGCTGGAGCTAGTCAGAAGAAGGAGGTGATAGGAATAGTGATGCCTACAGTGAAGAGATTAGTCTGGTATGCACACTCTGAAACTGTGCTCCAGACCATGCTGTGCAGTGAGGTGGAGGAGGAGAGGAGGGAGGCAGTGAAGAGGATACTGGAAATCAGAGGTGAAGGAGATGAGGACACACAGGTAGGAGACTGCAGTGTCAGACCCAGGAAGACTCTTGACATCAACCCAGATGCCACCAAACTCTCGGAGCTTATTGACTGGAACTCTGACGTGACTGAGCCTCCTCTGACCTGCTCCCTCACTACTGCTGCAATCAAGGAGTTTCTGGATAGACCAATGGAAGTTCCTGCATGGCCAAGTCAGTAGAGAGGTGTGTAAGGATGACAACTGAGGCAGCACAACATGTTTACTCACAAGAGAGGAGGGAGGCGTACATCAGTGGCCACGTGGCCAGTAGGGAGCTCATGTCCAGGAACAAGAGCAAGGCAGACATTGCATCCTTGGCAAAGTTCAAGAAACCTATCTATATTTCTAAGTTTTAATATTGAAATACAATCAAAATGTTTTTAATTGTATGTAATGTATGTAAAATGTAGTTATATACAATAAAAAAAATACTTGCAAAAATTGCTGATTTTTCATAAACTTCAACTTCAAATATAAGTAGCTAGGAGTGGTCAAATCTGGATTTTAAAGCCATATTTCGATTTAGCACATAAAAGTGCATCATTTGGTCACTAGTAGTCTTTGAAAATATAATGATTTCACTTTGCTCTCCAAAATTGACACACCCTAATGATATGGTCAATCCAGCGCCCTCTCTGCCCTCGCACCCACTACAATCTGGTGACGAAGTTGCCCACCACAGCTATGATTGTGGCTTGCTGGATTCGTCTCACTTCTCGCCGAATGTTAGCTTTCAGGGTGTCTAGATTCCTGAGCTTTGCGTTTTTGTGCACCTCATTCTTAAGATAACCCCAGAGGAAGCAGTCGCACGGATTCAGGTAGGGGCTGTGTGATGTCCATTCTCGCTCAGTGCGTCGCGATAAGATCCTGTCCTGCAGGTTCTCTCTCAGCCAGTCCAGTACCACGTTGGCTGTATGAGGAGGAGCATCATCATGCATAAACCAGAGATCGTTTTGACTGATTTCATTAGGTCTCTGAATTGCTCTCCAGTACTTCCTTCTGAGCATCTTAAGATAACGGGTAGCGTATTTTCATCTTCAAGAAAGAATGGACTGATGAGGCATCCATATCCTATAGCACACTACACAATTAACGTTTCCACACTGAGAGGACGCTCCTCAGTTTAATGTAGCTGCTCACAAGCTCATATTTGGAGATTTTGCTTATTTACATGGGCAGAAAGATAAAATGGGGCTCATCGGACCTCATCCGTTAAGTGAATTCGCTGCATGATTTCTGGATTTTGCTTCACCAATGCTGAAATTTCTTCAGCAAAATGCAGTCGAAATGTCTTGTTTTGATCAGTTTGTGATTGAAGAACGTGAATCTTATACATAGGGGTATAACTTAAGATCATTGTGTAACATTTGCAAGAGAGAACCTCTAGTGATGTAAATTCAACAGACAGTCGGCGTGACGATTTTCGTGGACTTTGCTGAAGGGAATTCCTTATTCGTTCAACATTTTCGTTTGTCGCTGCAACTTTAGGGCATCCACTTCTGCCCTTTTTCCTGTTTTTGACGCTACCAGTTTCCTGAAAGTTACGTATGACTCACAGTATAGTGTGCCTTG
>JAJOZX010005753.1:0-130000 GCA_023014485.1 Bathynomus jamesi
ATACAATTTCGGAAAAAAGTTCACCTAGAAATAAAAATTTTGAAAAGGTAAACAAAATTACTAATTAGTAATGTAATGACTGGGTTTTGATTTTTTAAAATTTTATTACTAAAAAAAGAATAAAATATTCAAAGGAAAACAAATCAATATTAAGTACTAATTTTTTATGCTCTTTATAATCTGTTTCTAGGCGAGTGGTTCAAACTGCTATAGTGTTTGTCATTTACCATTACTTATTCGGACTATAGTGGAATGGATTTTCCCGGAAGAGTTCTTTGTTCCATGTACGGCCTCTGCTCATCATAGATAGGCTCAGAGAACCGTTCTGAGTTCATTCCCATGCTGTCGAAGATGCTTAATCTTCAAAGAACGATTTTTTGTAGCGATTTTAAGAAATCGTCATTTATAGTGAAACAGTCAAAGAAATTACGTTACAAGCAGGATTAATTAATTAATTAATTATCAGTCCTTCACTCACCGTTTCTCAATCATGGCTTTTTGGGGTCATGCATGGCTTTTATACTGCATGGTCTATTCAACACGCTATAAATTCTTGAGATTCGACTCCAGATGGCGCTAATAAATAATAATCAAAGTCGCTTAACTTCGCTGATGAACGGGAACTGGTGTTACGACAGTGGCCACGACGTAGCGCAAAGGAATCGAGAGTGACATTTATATTTAGCTCAGAGGCATTTAACTTTTAAATGTAACTTCACGGATTTTGACCTGCCTGACTTGGCATGCGAAGTTCAAAATCTAAAGGATGTTCTTTCGCGAATTTGCTGACCGGTTGGCTTTCTGGTTCTCAAAAAAATGTGAAATTTTTATAGAATCGTGGACGAAATCAGTATAGATAGACTTTGGTGTTACCTCCTGCACGTCTTGCGAACGAAATGCGATGAAAAAAGGTGTAAGGCAGTGGTGCACAAACTTCTTTGATGTGAGGGCCAAACCAACCATCTGTTTTATATGTAGGGGCCAGATATATAGATATTCTATTTTTTATAAATATGCATTTTTATAACCAGGGGTAATATTTCAGATTTTTCTTTGGGTAGCTACCCTTTTCATGTGAAAAATGTGAATTGAAAAGACCCGTGGGGGCCACATTTGGCCCGCGGGCCAGGGTTTGTGCATCACTGGTGTAAGGTATAAAATACTCGAGAATAAACTCGGAACAGTTTATTCAAAGTCTACAAAATTTCATCAAAGCCTATCGATATCTATTCGGTCCACGCTCACATTATAACAAATAATTTCATACAAAAGATTTTGAACAGAAATTTTTAAGCCAGTGAGACCTTATTTTTATTGCAACCTAAAAAATTTGGTCCTACTGCCTTTGGATGTGAAGCTAAAAATTTTGATGACTATTATTTCTGTAAATTTATGGACTGACTGGCTTTTCTCGATTTCACGAGAGTATAAAATTTTGTACAAGCGTAGTCTGACGTGAAATCCAGAAAAGCCAATTGGTTAAAAGGAAAAATTCAAAATTCTTCGTGCCACATGCGAAGCCATTCAGTGAAAACCTGTAAAGTTGCACTTGAAATCTAGCCTCTAGGTGACTCCAAGACTTAAAGTAAACGTTAAGCTATTACTGGGTTAAAATTTTATGTTCAAAATCTTCTCTATGAAATTATTTACAGTACAATTTTGGAAAAATTCGACGAGCAAAACTTCCAAAAAGCATAAGAAAATTTATTAATTGGTAATATAATATTGTTTTCCTTTGGATATTTTCTTCTCGGGAACAGTAATAAAATTTCAAAAACAAAACCCAATCATTATGGATTAGTAACTTTTTTTATGCTTTTCAAAAACTTTGTTTGTAGGAGAAATTTTCTGAAACTACGTTAGTAATAAAAGTACATTAGACAACATCTGAAATTTATCCAAATCGGCTAGCTTAAAGTGTAACCTAATTTTGATTCGATGATCTATAACACGATATATACTGTACATAAAACAAACAAATCCTAACCGGGAACTAATGCAGTAAAGCTAATTAAAACTTTACTAAAAAAATCATTTTCAGTCCATGTGGTAATCACTTGAGAATCATTTCACGTGAAGACTTGAATCTTTATTTTGGCTCTTCTTCTATGAGGGTCGGGGATCGTTTTTGTGGGCATTCGCCCTTGGACCTTCCTCCCTGCACAAAAAAAAGTAGTCATAACCCACTTGTATCAAAACCTGATTATACATAGTGAATGAAAGTATACTGTGGCCTCATACATGGATGTGTGTGTCCAAGCATACATCATTGGCCCATTCCGATGACGTTATATATATATATATATATATATATATATATATTTTTTTTTTCCGAAGTGGACTGGGATCGGTATGCGGCGGTACTCCATACTGTCACTTTTTCTCTCATGAACGTTACTTCGTTCCGGACGCCCATTTCAGAGCACAGTATATGAAGAGTAGTAGTAAAACAAACTAAATTAGTGGAAGTGAAGTCGATAATATATTGCAATAGTCGAAGGCATTAAAACAATTGTTTAGGGTGTGATAATCTGTTTTAGGGACAGCAAATGCGATGGTATAAATGGACAGATGTGTCATTAAAAGAAAAACCCAAGATTTGAAGAGAAGTTAAATGAAACAGATGGTGTCAAGCATTTTAAAATAAAAATTATTTTGACAACGTAAGGAAATAGTCTTATCTTTGTTTTTTCTTTTATACCCAAACGCACTCTCCCACCCCACCGCAGTGAGGTCGCATCAGGAACAATCCTCAATCACTCACATTCACTTCATCAGCTGACATGACAATAATGCACTTGTCTCGGGACAACATTGTCCACAGCCCAGCCCCGCAGACAACTCTCTGGTTTACCCAGACCGCTTCATACATCCTGAGCGGCACATTGCCATCCCGTCGCCCCCCATATACCACATGGCTCGACTTTTTTCTATCTAGCACGCATCTTTCACCCTTCCAGACGTCCAGGCCCCGCTGACCCAAAGCTTCTTTCACCCGATCCTTCCATCTCCTCCTTGGTCTATCCCTCCCCCCTTTCCCCCTCCGACAAGTAAATCCTCTTCAGGATCCTCTCCTCACCCATCCTTTCCATATGCCCAAACCATTTTAACACCCCCTCATCTGCTCTCTCCACAAAACTCCGACTCCCACACCTCTCACAGATATTGTTTCTCACATAATCAATCCACCTCACCCGACAGATCATCCTCAGGCATTTCAATATCCAGTACATCCAGCTTTTTCCTTTCCTTCGAATTCGCCACCCATGCTTCACATTCATACAACACTGTTGGCACTACTATACCTTCATACATACTCATTTTCGCACCCATAGACAATGATCTCTCCTTCCAAACACTTCTTAGGGCACCCAGTACTTGTACCCCTTCTTCCACCCTGTGGCCTACCTCTGCCTCCATAGTCCCATTCCTTACCACATCCACTCCCAAGTACCTGAAACATGCCACTTCTTCCATTTCCTCACCATACAAACTTACACTCAGTCGCTCACAAATCACTCTTATTCACATTTACCCTTGGCGTCCTTCTTTCACATACCCTCCCAAACTCAGTTACCAGTCTCTAGCTTTACTCTCGAGTCCGCCACCAGAGCCGTATCATCCGCATACAACTGATTCACTTCCCAAACACCTCCACCCGCAACATGCTTCACCCCGCTCCCCTCCCCATGACCCTTGTATTCACCTCTTTAACCACCCTGTCTATAAACACATTAAATAACCATGGAGACGACATACACCCCTGCCGAAGACCCACTTTCACCGGAAACCACTCACCCTCCTCTCTTCCAACACGCACACATGCTCTACTCTTTCGGTAAAAACTTTTCATCGCATTTAACGACCCATGCACCCGACACAGCTGCAGCACTTGCCACAACGCCTTTCTGTCAACCCTATCATACGCTCTTTCAAGATCCATGAACGCCACATACAAATCCCTTTCTTTCTCCAAGTATTTCTCACACAACATCTTCAACCCAAACACCTGGTCCACACATCCTCTACTTTTTCTAAAAAACCCTTGCCCCTCCCCAATCTGTTGCCCCGTGCAAGACACCACCCTTTCAATCACCACTCTCCCATACACTTTACCTGGCACACTCAAGAGGCTAATTCCTCTACAATTCGAGCATACATTTTTGTCCCCCCTGCCTTTATACAGGGGACGATACATGCACTTCGCCAGTCCTGAGGCACACACATTAAACAGACGCACCAACCAATCAACACTACAATCACCGCCTTTTTTCAAGAGCTCCATAGCTATCCCATCCACTCCTACCGCTTTTCCATCTTTCATCTTGCTAGGGCCTCCACCACCTCCTCCCTACGGGTCAACCCATTCGCAACAACCCCTATTCCTAACCCCCCCTCTACCCAAACATACCACATCCGCTTCCCTATCTTCTGACACGTTCAATAGTCCTAAAAATACTCACTCCACCTTGTCTTCACATCTCTCTCTGTCCACTTCCCCATCAACTCTTTTCACAGTCATGCTCAACTGCCCTCTCATATCCCTTACACTATTCGTTTCTCTCCAAAACATCACCTTTTTCTCCCCAAAATTTTCTGACACGCTCATACCCCATTTCTCATTAGCTCTCAGATATCGCACTTCTCTTACTTCTTGCCTATTCCTCTTCTACTCTTCCCACTAACCCACACTTCTGCTCTGCAAGTACTGAGCATATAAGGGGTTCCAAAAACCCTTAGCCCCCCATTTGCAGCTTACATGTTTACTTATATCGAAATAGTTTTTAGTGATTATAAAAATATAAAATACTTTATTTTATTGCAGGTATTAAAATTACTCTAGCTGATAAAGTGATAATATAATGGCTTCTCAATTAATTGGTGATTCGGAGAGGCAACGTGTGATAGATCGCATGCGAGCAATAACATTTCGGGAAGCTCGTGATGCTGGAGCCACCTTTATAACACGTTCATGGGTTGCCAAAAAGTTGCGAAGAAGTGAGGACTTCGTCAAAAGAAATTGGAATAAAACTTTGGATGAATGTGAAATGGATACAACCAAATCTGGGCGCCCAAATTTGCCACTCTCTCAGGAAACAAAGGACATCATCGAAAGCGTTACGCGTAAGCGGAAAAACAGCTGTGCTAAACTTTCTACAGAGATCGAAGTGTTGAGAGGAAAGGTCGTTAGTGGTGAGATCATTCGACTGTACCGTCATAGGCAAGGTTTAAAGCCTTGGCATGAACTTCCAAAGCCAAGAAAAACTCAACCTAACATCGATGACAGAATGTGGTTTGCCCATTATCTTGAAGATTGGATGTGGATGATTTCATGCATTTAGCTGTCTCCGATTAATTTTTTGTTTACGTAACACGTCGGCCTAACTACCAAAATGATCGAGTGTGGGCCACAACACCAGATGAAATCGATGACAATGAACATTATCGCGAATTATTAAAAAGTCCAGACTGTGTTGGTGTGTTTGTTTTGTTCAGTGCAAAGAAGCTCATGTGGGTGCTGAAGCCAAATGGTCAGAGTTGGGATGGACAGTATTTTCGTGATATTATTCTATCCCAGCATGTCATTCCTTTTCTAAGAAACCCAAACAATGCTATGGATGTCGATCAGGTCAGTGGTATAGCCGCAAAAAGGAAGAGTGCAAGAATGTTGCAAGTGATTACGTAATGTTGCAAAGGGAGTGGGGGTGTTGCAAAGGGGGGTGGGGTGTTGCAAAAAAAGGAAAAAAAGGAAAAAAATACCTCAAAGGGCCCTTTGTTGCCAACCGGGGTTGCAAGGGGCATGCAACTTGGAGGTGGAGTTCTCCCCCAAGCTATTCCCCCCAAAGGGCCAGAAAGGAGAGAAAGGAGGAGAGGTGTTCACCTAGCAGGAGCCAAGTGCATATTAAGACCAGCCGAGTAGGCGTTGTTTTATAGGCTCCTAATCAGCCAGTTGGCTTAGAAGGCGTAAATGGCTTGAGTTGCCAGATAGCGCCATGTATTCATTTAATTCTAATCGAAGACTGAGTTGCCAGATACCATTGTATACATTATTATAGACTCCTAATCAGCCAGTTGGCTTAGAAGGCGTAAATGGCTTGAGTTGCCAGATAGCGCCATGTATTCATTTAATTCTAATCGAAGACTGAGTTGCCAGATACCGCTTTTTAGCGATACCATTGTATACATTATTATATTTCTTAAAAGTTGGTTTAGAATACCGGTAGTAGGTTTAGAAGGCGTAACATGATATAATCAAGTAAAACCACATTGCATCATTCTGTTTATTATAAATATATACAAAATAAATATACATTTCAATAATAATTGAGGAATATGCATATAATCAGGAAATATATACACACAATTATGGAGATACTGTATATATAAAATAAATATACATTTCAAATAGAAATAAATATACATTTCAATAATAATAGAAATATGCATATAATCATAACAGTACAGGAGAAATATCACGCAAAATATATAAATACATTTCAATAATAATAGAAATATGCATATAATCATAACAGTACAGGAGAAATATCACGCAAAATATATAAATACATTTCACTTTTTTTCAAAATACTAAACTCGGTCTTAATCGAGTTTACAATTACGTCATTATTGCTCTGCATTACGCAGTATATGCGGCTTAATAATATTTCACCGCTTAAAGTATAGGGAAACCTGTATTCGATATGAAGGGCTTTCATATCGTTCAGTACTATTTTTGTTCCCACTTTACAACCGGTTGGTAAGTCATCTTTAAATACATCTAGAATACAATCAAAAGCACGCACAAAGCGTTCATCGTTAGCTACATTATTAAACACAAGTTTATAAGCACGCTTTTCCAATCGAGGGTTTATTTCTACCGACTCGAGCTTTTCAATCGTGAACTCACTCAACATAGCGGCAATTGAAATAATCTTCTAAATCGTTACAACTGCGCGTTATATAAAGAAATAGTTCTTCAGGGTGAACGGTGTAGGTGAGCTCAGCCTTGTACCGATCAATTGCTTTGTACCAAAGTTCATGGTATTTCAAAGAGTCTAAACTTTTTAAATAAACGTCCAGCACTAGACCATTCTCACCAGCCCTACACTCGGTAAACCCATCGAGCAGAGCGGTAAAGGCGTATTCAAGTACTGTATCAAAATAAAGCATGTCCGTAAAACGCGCGTCTAATATAGGTTTCAGCTTGCGGAATCCGACGATTTCAAACATTCTGTCGAGGATGAAACGGTTTCGCGTAGGAACAAGAGCGTATTATCAGAAGCATTCTTCCACATCAGCCGTATATCAATGCACGGCCGATCGTTATTTATACACAACGTACATACAACGGCGTATGAGGGTGCGTCACTAATCTGCTCTCTTCTTTTACCTACGTTAGCAGGTATTTTATAACGATCTTCACTCCACTTCTCAACTATCACGAAGATTCTATTCATCTCCTCGACACTTAAATAAACCCGTTTGTTTGTTTGTCTACATTCCGTTTCCAGTACATAGCTAATGGTACCGGAATTACGCCTGAACACGCGCAACGATTTCGTCACGGACACATCGTACGAGGCGTTGAGAATGCTGCTCAAAGGAAGTTCCATCGTATTCGAGGAGCGCACGTCCACTCGGCTCAAGCTCTGAGATAACTATGAGCCGTGTGAGGCACGCAGGTAGGCAGGAACGGTTCGACGGGCGGCTGACTCGATGATACGTGAATGGGCTTGTTCGTATGATCCGCGAGTCGTACCGAATTGTTGTACATATTTGTTTTTCCGGTACAAGAATTAATTTCATCACTACCAGCCTACGCACCAGACAGTTTACCTCAGGATAAAAACTAGGAACATTTTGTTTTACTAAACATCTTCACACTCCGGCGCACTATTTGAGAGGAAGATATGCTCATATTTTTCCTTTCTGCCCATCAAACGATACTCGTCTCTAAAGTCTGTTAAAAACTCACGCGGGGCACTAGCCACAACCTCACTACGAACCTCATCATGATATACGTTAATATAGTGATAAAAATACTTAAGATTGTCCATGATCACGAGAATCACATTTTCAGTCGTAGGGTATGAGTAATCGACATGGTGTAGCATGACGTAATACCGCTTGTCACACCCATCCGCAAGACTCATTATCCATACCTGCTGCTTCTCTTCTGCACGCGTTGTTTCTTTTACTTCACGGTGTATGTGAGACTTTATAAAGTTTTGCTCTGCAGTATACTTCAGCACATCGTCTGTGCAACGAAAGCCTTCAACGGTCTCACCAGAACATCCGTAGAGTATTTGTACATCTTGGAACTTCGCACAATCCAATGTGTTTTTAAAAGAGGTATAGGAGGGAGGAATAGGAAGTTTTTCGGTATCCACCACATCCTGACACTTTGCTGAATACATTTCATAAACGTTGTACAAGCAATATTAAAGGCAGCCATTTGAATACACGTCTGATCTGAATACACGTCTGATCTCTCGGGCTTACTGCAGTCGACTGACCACGCAGGGACTCCCAGATAGCATGACTCACGGTCTTACAGTGGGCGGAGCTTAGAACTTTCACCTGTGCACACACACACACACACAAAGGAGAAAGTGAAACGCTAATTGAAACATGATTTATTTAATAAACGAGATATTCAAGTTATATATATTTACAAATACGATTTAATAAACGAGATATTCAAGTTTATATATATTTACAAATACGTGTAATAAATCAATAGATACGATTATATACAAGACAAATACGTGTCAGTTAACAATAGAAGCATCAATCGTTTTGGTATCCAAAGGGTACGGTATCATAGGTACCAGGTAACTGGCAACGTTTCCTATAGGTGTTACGGCACACCTTCGTACCCCTAAGTTCCTTCACGCCCCCCAGCTTCTGCCCGAAAATTGTGGGTGCCTACAATTAGTTGGGAGGTTGTTCGCCCTCATCATCGTCCAAACATACTAGATCCTTCAACGATTCAAAGTTAACAACCCGCCGATTCGCATGGTTGAGCGTACTACCCTTTGCATTCACGATATATTTCATTTCCTCCCCCACCCTGACCCGTACCCCATAAGTCTTAGGTCCTGTTGAGACAAAAGAGTCGGCGTATCCGTTGTCCCCATACTCATCCTTGATCTCATCAGTGAGCTCGCCGAGGAACTCCCCAATAGCGGGCATGTATTCACCCTCCCTCTCTGTGAATATCACGCTATCTGTATCGGCGTACAATACTCTCCGACCAAGAGAATGCAGTAGACCCCAAAGTTTTATACGGGCGTAGGCTGTTGTGAAGCTGGCCACAGGTATGTTTGTAACCCTTGAGGTATCTGTGGCAAATTCAGTGTTGTTGTACTTTATTATGTAAGTATTACCTACATTCACGATCTCCATGACCTCTTTATCGGGAGCATTGGCATAATCCCAGGCATCGCTATAACTTTGTGCCAAATGAATGCTCCCTCTGCCGGTATTCTGCGCAAATTTTCCCCATAGACTGTTTAGACACAACTTTGCACTAAAGCGCTTGCCAGGATTCTTTACAATTTGGACACGATCAAGTTGTATACCTTCGCGGTCGCGGTAACGTTGAATATAGGCAGACTTTTCATCTTCGGTATCAACTCCTCGCGGATACCCTGATGCCTCAACCTTATCCTTCAAAAAGGCGTTTATATATGGTGTGAAAAGGTTGGGTAGCTTCTGAAACCTCCACACCTCATGTATCTTCAGTATTCTATAACCAGGACGTACGGCTAGGGCCAGCTCAGGACTTGTATATACGCCTCTGATCTTACGCTGGTGGGGTATATGGTTACAATCGCCGTTATCCTGGCATGTAGGACAGTGAATTACGTCACACTTGTGCTTAAATTTCCCCCAATTATCCATTGTGTGAAACATACCACATTCACAGATTCTCATTTTCCTGCACGTGCCAATTGATTTATGGAAATCAAAACAGCTATTATTGAAAAATGTGCGTCTACACACATCACAGTCTCTCTTCTCAGCTTCAACTACACGGCTTTCACATTTGGTGCTTTTACACTGCTCACATACCATGTGACATTCTTTACAATGTCGCACAATATCATCCGCAAACTCGAGGCACCCCTTACACAAATCATGATGTCTCCCATATTTTCGACTTTTGTCATAACTCGCGTAAAGCCCCCTTATATTACGGATGGGGAGATACGTTGTCCCTGACAATCCTAAAATAAGTAGGGGTCTTGTACGATCTCTCACACAGCTTTTAAAAACATACACAGTCCTACGACGATCATCCAACCCAAATACAACTATGCGGACATTCATTTCCTGTTCTACCCTTCTCAGCTATTCAGGCCCCATATTACAGTCAAATTCAAGTTCACAGTCTACAGCGAGTTTACGGGCACGATCCACGACCGTAGGCAGCCAAATTTTTTGAGCCCGTGTATTTTGTACAGTAAACATGTTAGCCAAGACTACCGCTATAAAGCCGCAACCACGATCGACGTTTATATGCCGTCTATAAATAGCTTGAGAATTGAGGTTAAGAGTGTACGGTATGGCACTATGACCCGCAACACGGAATACACGGTCAATATTTACCGTGAAGTTGTCCATATTGAAGGCTATACTACTTTGGGCGGCTTGCATTATACGTCCTAATATATATTCTACATCTTCAGCCGCCAAACGTATAAATGGCACTATCACCCAATAATCGTCTACATCACCGTCATCTGACCCGAATCCAAAGGACAGACTCGTCCTGACTTCACGCTCGTCGCGATTCTGAAGAGCAAACTCCATAATACGCTGTACAACCCGGCGTAGCCCGCGCTCAATTCCATTGCTATACATGGCTCTAGGATCGACCCTGACTCTATACCGATTTCTAGTCAAGGCTGGGGTGGGGGCTGCGGAGCGCACCAACTCGAACGTTATTTCAACCTCAACAGAACGGGGGGCGGCGGATGAATTAGGGGATATATTAGCGGAAGGTGCTGCTGGGGGGCCTGTTGCGTAGGAGGTTGATGGTTGGGGCTCTATTATTGTAGACTTAACAGAACGGGGGGCGGCGGATGAATAAGGGGGTATATTAGCGGGAGGTGCTGCTGGGGGGGTTGTTGCGTAAGAGGTTGAGGGTTGGGGATCTATTACCGCTGCAACAGGCGCGTATTTCGGGAGCTTTATACCTGACGTGGGGTTCTCACACCTCCGCTTTGGACGTGCTACTGGTATCGCTGGTGAGGGTTCGTTGGCAGGGGAGGAGATCACAACTACACTGTCGTCGAGGTCATCCGTAATGTCAATGATGGGATGCTCTACCTCATCGTCATTCACGGTTCTGTGGGAGAAGAAAGCAAAATATAAGGAACAGCACTCAAAATTTGTAATATTTTGTAAATGACCCACTTAGGAGTGTGACGTGTTAGAAATGGACTCTGTAGAAAAATTCAGATTCACGAGTCCATCCACATGTATTATATCTGGACCTACAGGATGTGGTAAAACTGTGTTTATGCTTAAAATCATTAAAGAAAAGGGAGAGATGTTCTCGAAATTTGTGCATAAAGTTATATGGTGCTATTCGACGTATCAATCAGTGTTCAACGAGCACCAGATGATATTTTGTTCCACAAAGGCGTATATAACGTTAATTCGATAAAGGGAAATGAACATACAATCATTGTAATTGACGATCTCAAGTTGGAGATGGATAAAACGTTTGCCGAGACATTTACAGTATTCTCCCACCATCTTAACATAAGCGTGTTCTTCATCAACCAGAATCTATTTTTCAAAAATAGATACATGCGCGATGTGTCGTTAAATACGCAATATCTAGTCTTATTCGCACAACGTAGAGATGTATCACAAATTGGGGTATTAGCCAATCAAATCAAATGTTCCCGAATCAGCGTAAGGAGTTTTTGGAAGTTTATAAAGAAGCTACAAGCACGCGTTACGGATATTTGCTTTGCGACCTTCATCCGCGAAACACGTTTAGAGTGCTTCTGCGAACGAATATATTTCCAAACGAGCCTGAAACGGTGTATATTCCAGAATGACAGAGACTAAAGAAATACCGTGAATTAATACAAATCTATCATCGACTGCCCCGGGCAATGCAGCAGATGTTTATTAAAAATATCGATGCCGACTTTTTAAAATGCATCTGTGAAATCTGTCTTAACGTTATAAATTGCAATGTATCAATGAAAACCCATCAGAAGGCTCGCCTACGCCGCTACAAGAACATAATACGTGCACTCGCTCGTAAAAGTCAAACTGTAGCGAAGAAAAAACGAATTATTGTACAAACAGGAGGGTCATTTCTCCCCATCTTATTTTCAGTTTTGGGTCCTTTACTGACTAGATTAATATAATGAAGAAAGTGGTAGTGATTCCCCACGAGGTGTACGCTTCACTGCAAAGGAATCCAGACACGGATCTAGATCCCCGTAAAAGCAGACTTAAAAGAATGGAAAGCGAATTGCTAGCTCTATTAAACAGTGAAAAAACACCTGATGAGAAAAGAATCTTATACCAAGAAGCTCTGCAGAAATTTCTTCACGAGTACGAAAATTATAAGAGCCCTACAGAGATTCCTGTGGTTATTAGGCACAGCACGGGGGACGATGGACATGGCGACATAGGATCTGAGCCCGACGATACAGCTGACCAACCAAAAAGATTAGCCACACAACATATCGAACATGTATTAAAAAGCACCCTCCCACACATTGAAGAGTAAAGGCTTAAGTCTTTATAATCTATTGAATGAGGATCCCGCCATACAATGGACCGATACAGGCGAGCTCATTGTGGAAGGATCAAAGGTACAGGGATCGAATATCGTAGACATTGTCCATGATCTGGTGAGAAAGTGGGATAGGCCATCACCATCAGGATGAAGCATATTAAAGCAAGACTACAACAAATAAATGTCCCTAAAACGTTGATAGGAAATCTGAACAGGTTAAAAGACTTGGAACATGCAACGCATGTGACACAATTGAAGACGCCGTCACCCCCGGCGGTAACACCTTTGAAGAGGAGAAAGAAGAGGTTAAACCAACCCTACCCACGTGCCTCTAAAATACGCAAATGGCTAACGTATTAACTAAACGCTATTATGACGTTTCTAACCCATCCTCTTACGGCGGCGTAGATAGACTGTACAGAAGTGTTTACGGAATAGGAAAAAAAGATGTTGAAAGATTTTTGAGGGAGCAGGACGCTTATACGCTTCATAAGCCTGTGAGAAAAAGGTCTAAAACAGCCAAGACAACGGCTTCCTCGATTGATTCTATTTGGCAAGCAGATTTAACAGACATGCAAAGATATTCTGTGTATAACGATGGTTACCGCTACATTCTATTCATAATAGACGTATTCTCTAGATATCTGTGGCTAGTTCCTCTGAAAAATAAATCACCTGAAACAGTTGCTAAAGCCACCAAAACGCTAATGTTAAAAGAAAACAGGGTTCCTGGCTATTTTTGTACGGATATGGGGAAGGAATTTATAGGCCGTGCTTTTCAGAACATGTTGACAGAGTTTAATATCAGCTATTACACAACCAATTCTATACATAAGGCTTCTTTAGCTGAAAGAGTTCAGCGCACCATAAAGGAACGCATGCACCGTTATTTTACACATAAAAAACATACAGATTTCTAGACATTCTGGAATCATTGGCATCATCCTACAACCGCTCACACCATCGCACGATTGGGACAACACCTAACGAAGTTTTAGAAAGAGGTACGCTCCCGAGAAGAGATGGATCACACCACCACCACACTCTGCGCGCTTCAAAATCAATGATTATGTAAGGCTGTCGCGTTCGGGGAATAAATTCGCAAAGGGTTTTGAGCAAGGATGGACACGCGAGATTTTTAAAGTTAGGGCTATGAGACCTAAAGGTGAGATAATGATGTATTACATTGAAGATTTGAATGGGGAAGAAAACTCAGGAGGTTTTTACCGCGAGGAATTGCAGAAAGTTGCGTTTAATTTAGAAAAAAATGTGTTTAAAATTGAGAAAATTTTAGGAAGCAAAGGTTCAGGAAAGAGAAAAATGTACCTGGTGAAATGGCTAGGGTACCCAGAAAGCTTCAACACCTATATAAAAGCTGATGCAATAATGAAGCTAAAATAGTATGCAACATGGCTCCTAGCCATTTCTACGTCACACTCCCGTCCTCCTCGTCCCTGTCTGTACACCCTAACAACACACTAGCCAACTTTGTAACAGAACTCCACAAGCACATTGAATTGGGTCGTGATTCGTATGAGGTGGGGATATGCGAAATTCAGCTGGACACCATCTTTTTAAATATTGAACATAAAGAAACCGTTTTTACGATTCTTAGAGACATTGACGAGTGTGAAAAAGCTGGGGTAGCTATGGATGAAACTATGCGTATCGCTCGGACTAAGATTGCACGGTATTACAGTACAGAAGTAAGACTAGGACCGGGTCAATATGGTTCGGCCGAGGATGTTGTGAGAGGCTTAAACGTAAGTTTAAGAAACTCAAACCTTACGAATGATTTAGTATACGAAATCGTAAACAACCCTGCACATACACTAATCCTAAAATCAAAGACTAACAGACGTATTAAAGACCATAGAAAGTTCCAAATTCTAGCCAATGGCCGATATAGCGCAGCCTTCCAAAGAGACACATTTCACGAGACACAGCATGACTTGTCCAGATTAATGTATCAATTGAAGATGGAGAAATTGGCTGAAAGGTCCCCAGACATGTGCTATATTTACAGTAATATAGTGGAGCACCAGTTTGTTGGGGATACCCAGGCACGCCTGCTGCGCATTGCTCACATCCCCAACCATAGAGGAAGGAGTTTGAGTATTACATATGACAGACCCCATTATGTGAATGTCGCAACTAATTTAATAACCAATATCTCAATATATATAAGAACGATTGAGGGTGAAAACTTCCCATTCGGTAACGGGAGCTTAACAGTGAAGCTACACTTTCGACGCACTGAGTTATAATGGATAGAAAGCCTTTCACCGTCTATCGAGGGGTGCATACCAGCGCGGTAGTGGACTTGGGTCCATTTTTTCATCCATACTACGTACGGCTGTTCCTTTGCTGAAGAGGGGTGCCAGATACCTTGGAAAAAGCGCTACAATCAGGTATTAACACTGCAGAAGACATATTGGCCGGGGCTAAACCTAAAGAGGCTCTAAAAAAACATTTAAAGCGTACACGGGACGAAATCATCAAAGATGCAGAGAAAAATGCGTGGTGGCGGGAAGAAGCGGGCTGCCCGGAAGAAGAAGGGGTCACGTGGTATTAAACGTAAAAGGCTATCAAAAAAGAAGTGCTGTAAGCGAATGAAACCTATGGTTGACCACTTTTTTGACTGATATAAGCTAAGGACATTGATCTCATGAATCATAGTTTGTTTACCACTTGTCGAGAGAGGAGTCACTATTTCGCCATGGCACGCTTCATCCACCCATGTAGTTCACAATGCTGTAAATCGGAGCTGTCCCTTTTTGAGCTACCTCCAACCCAAGTTTCTATTGAGCACAGTGACTTTATTACAATTAACCCTTTAAACACAATTAGTTCCCCGAGTGCACCTATAGAATTCGTGATACCCAGCTCAGGTCCTTACTTTTTTGATCCAAGCTGTGTGCACATGTACGCTAAGCTACGTATAGCCCATTCTGATGGAACGGTCTGCGATGACAAATATGCTGTATACCCTGAAACAAACTTTCTGCACTCCATATTCAACCAGTGTGACGTATATTTAAATCAGACCAACATATCGGCAGGCACGGGGTACTATCATCTACGAGCCTATCTGGAAAATGTCCTCAACTTTTCCAAAGAAGCGAAGGCTACCTTTTTAAGTGCGAGGGATATTATCAAACTAAAGATGAAAATAGTATAAAGGACAAATTTAAAAATTCTAAAAAGAAAATATACGAGTGTTTTGGACGGTTGCACACAGATTTCACTTTCCAGGAGAAGTTGCTTGTCAACGGGGTGGATATGAAAATAAAGCTCACCCGCACGAGTCCTGAGATCTGCTTAAATCTGGCTGCTGATCAAGAGGAGGGTGCAAAGCCCGTTGTGGTTCACATTATGGACACATACCTCCGCGTACGGCGAGTGAAATTAAGTTCACCAAAACAACTAGAAATTGAGAAAAATTTACTAAACGCTACAGTGAAATATCCTATTAACAGAGTGAAATCAAACTATATACGGTTCCTGCAGGGTTGGCATCGAAGCAGATAGAAAACATTGCCCTGGGAAATCTTCCTAAAAGGATATTAATCGGTATGCAGGACCATGCTTCGGTGAATGGAAAATATAAAAAGAGTGCCTTTAAATTCGAGAATTTCGGACTTAAAAATATAACTCTATACGTTAATGGCACTGCTTTGGTGGAACAATGGGTACGGACTATTCATCAGACGCTGTGTTACCTCTTTGTGCCAGAGCCTATAGTAATCTGACCCATATTGCAGGTGATTGTGATGAGCTTGGTAATGGGGTAACGCAGGAAGAATTCATTGATCAATTTAACCTTTATCCGTTTGACATTACACCTGACTTATCTGCTAGCGTAAATACCCATTTAACCCCACAGCAGAGCGGAAACATCTCAGTGCGGCTGGAATTCGCCAAGCCTATAGACGCTCCTATTAGTGTACTAGTATATCTCGAATCGCAAGCCCTAATAGAAGTAGATAGATTTAGGAGCGTTATCACTGACTTTTAAAATGGATGCTAATACACTTCAGAAAGTAATGGAGCGAGTCACACGTTCCAAATTTATCGGCGTGTTTGCGAAGAATGAAACATTGAGTTTGCCAAGTACGCGAGAATGCGGTAGTCTTATTGTGAACACAGATGTCATCGGTAATGAAGGGATTCACTGGATCGCTGTCTATTTTAAAAATAGACAGCGCCTGTACTATTTTGATTCACTCGGTACTCAACCCTGGAGTGACCCTATTATTGTAAAATTTCTCGCTCAGTTACATATTCCCGAAGTTGTATGGAACCCATTTCGCATACAAGGATATTTTAGTAATGTTTGCGGAATGTACTGCGTCTCATTTCTCACGCATATGTCATGTGATAAAGAATTTATAAATTTTTTAAATTTATTTGACCCGTGTCACACTCGCCGAAACGATGAAATGGTATGCAGACAGATAAAAATCCGTTTTCCAATTGTACGTACTCGTTGTATAGTATAATGTTTTTGTTCGTATATTTGTAACGGTATATTCTGTAGTTGGTTATTGTACTGATTTCTTTCATTTAATAAATTTATGAAAATATATTGTCTTCTTACCCAAAAAGATCGAAAAACACTTACATTATTTCGGTGTGACATTGCTGACTGATCAGTATATCCTCCGTATTCATGACACGAGATTCTTCAAAAGATTGTATAACACGTGTCAAATCCTCATCGGACCTTAAAGGAATAATGTTCATTCTTTTAAAACATATACAGAGTATACAGACAGATCCCCATTATGTGAAGATATCTTTGGTTCATTTAAGAGGAATAACATTGATTGCCATAAAAAATTTCGATTTTAGCATAATGGGGATAAGAAGTAAAACAAATAACATTGATTGCCATAAAAAATTTTGGTGAGTATCTATTTGACGAGATACTACAACCCATCCATATATATATAAAATCGAATTATAGACACTTACATTTCTATGGTAGTCCCTTGCGTCGGATTGTAAGGAGCGTCACTGCAAATATCTTCAACGGTTTGCGTTGGAAATAATTCATCACGGTCAATAGCGTTAAAAAGACTAATTGCGTTAATGCTGCAGTCACTTTCTTCATACAAATTGGGGAGACGTACAGGTCCATGGTGGAGGGAATGATTATTCACTGACGCGAAAATAGCTACTGTTACTCCCAACTGAAAAATATCCCCTTTTATATGCACAATCGCCAAGCTCCGCCCCAAAAGACCAGATGTTCGTAGTGATTGGCTGCCGGTAGCTGGGTGGAGCTATGATGTGTACCAATCCGCTATAACGGGTCCGGACGAGTAACATATATATAAAATCGTGTTTCTTGTGAATAAATTATAGACACTTACATTTCTATGGTAGTCCCTTATATTATATTTTTATTTTTACTTACAAGTTATTAGTAATGTTTTCACAAATTCTTGTGTTAACATAATTTCAATTGTTAACTTATTTATAATAAAGAAATATATCCTAATTATATTTTTAAAAGAGCGTTCGGTTTCCACGTTAAACTGTGGGTCTAAGCCGGACTGAGAACCTTTCCAATTCGGCGAGAAATTACACTAGGGGACTCTTGAAAATTATTTGGTGTTTCTTATAGAACTTTTGATACTGATTCCGGTTTCAGAATTTTTCTATCACCCATAGTTTTCGAGAAAATAATATTTCCATTTACTCAGAGTTTCCCGCAGATCTTATAGACAATGCAGGTCCTGAGCTTTAATTATCTCGATGAAATAGTGAGCAATCGACGAGATGTATTTCTGAATCCACGTTAAACTGTGGTCTAAGGCGGAGTGAAAACCTTTACAATGTAGAAATAATAATAATAATAATGATAATAAGAAATTGATGTGAAAGGTGATTGCTTTAAGCAGTTAAGATGTATTTATAAGAATATGACACCATACAAATTATGCGTAAATATAAAATATTTTCATTGTAGAAATAATAATAATAATAATGATAATAAGAATTATGTGACGGGTGCTTTTTGCTCGAATATCTTGGACGAAGGATTAACCCTCGGCCGAAAAGGTCTCTAGGGACACGATTCGAAATGACCTAGGAACACCTGCTGGTTGAGAGACCTTCCCCCCAATCCCTGATAAGTCTCCCTTCTCTCCAATGAAAAGAAATTTATGTCTCAATTGATTAATTTCTTTAAATTTTCGTTTTTTTCAATTTTCTTCGTGTGTTTTGGCTAATTTCAACTTTAAATGAATTGTTTTGTAAATTTTCATTTCGTTTAGTGACAAATTTTTATTATAAAAATTAAGTGTGTAAAAATTATTTATTTAGTAACAGAATTTAATTGTTTCATCTACCGTCATATATTGTGGTACACTATTTAAATGTGACGATTCGAGTTGACACAGCCTCCTTTTCCTCGTGTGCGTGTGGCCACGAGTTGTTTATTATATATATATATATATATCAAGAGCGGTCTGGAAGGAAGATCTCTCATGTCGTCCGACCCCGTTATATGGAGGTGGAGTTCTCCCCCAAGCTATTCCCCCCATGGCTAATTTCAACTTTTAAATGAATTTTTTCGTAAATTTTCATTTCGTGTGTGTGTGTGTGTTGTTTATTCGTTTATTATATATATATATATATATATAATATATATATATATCGTGACTTAAATATTTATAATAAAAATTAAGTGTGTAAAAATTATTTATTTAATAAACAGAATTTAATTGGATTCATCTACCGTCATATATTGTGGTACACTATTTAAATGGATGATTAATATGTGGTTTTTGCTATCTGGAACACATGGCGCTATCTGGCAACTCAGCCAGAATAGAGGTTTATAAAAGACCGAGAGACGACTGACGGAGTCATTCAAGCTCGGCTCCCAGCCGAGCAAGGACCTCTGGTCCTTCTCTTTCTGGCCCTTTGGGAAAACCCCTTAGAGGCCTCTTAGGTTAGGTAAACGAAAATAACTTGGAGGCGGAGTTCTCCCCCAAGTTGCATGCCTTGCAATCAAAGGCAACTACTCTCTCTCTCTCTCTCTCTCTCTCTCTCTCTTCAGGTGTACCCCTCCCCCCCTTGGCTCAGCCAACTGGCTGATTAGGAGCCTATAAAACAACGCCTACTCGGCTGAAGTCTTAATATGCACTTGGCTCCTGCCAGGTGAACACCTCTCCTCCTTTCTCTCCTTTCTGGCCCTTTGGGGGGGAACTCCACCTCCAAGTTGCATGCCCCTTGCAACCCCGGTTGGCAACAAAGGGCCCTTTGGGGTATTTTTTTTTTTCTTTCCTTTTTTTTGCAACCCCCCCCTTTGCAACATTACGTAATCACTTGCAACATTCTTGCACTCTACCTTTTTGCGGCTATACTACTCAGGTCACACTTCTGCACGATAAGGCCCCCTGCCTTAAGGCATTAGCCACTCAACAGTTGTTGCGGAACCATGAGATCGATTTCTTTGGAAATGAAGAATGGCCAGGAAATTCTCCTGACCTGAACGTCTGTGAACACATTGGATTAGTCATAAATGACAAGGTTGAATGTCTCTCGTTTCAAGAACCTGCAGCAAATCGATTTTCGAAGGATACAATGACGCAACACATTGAAACTTTTAGCAAATTTGCGTAACGATCAAGAACTATTCACGTCACTTTTGGCAAGCTACCCAAAGCGAATTCAGGCTGTCTTGGAAGCCAATGGCGGGAACACCAAGTTTTAATTGTTTCTCATTAAATGCAGGATTAAATTCTCTTTTGTAAGGTATGTTTAGTTTTACTGTACCTCTAATGGTTTAGGCCATAGGCAGGGGGGCTAAGGTTTATTGGAGCCCCGTACTTGCCTCTTTTGCTTCACCAACATTTCAGCCTTCACATTCCACCATTCATTACCCCGTCGTTTATGTCCAACTCCCAATTTGTCTCCTTAATTTGCTCAAATTTTTTATTGGGTGCAAAATTTCTTATGGGGAAAAAGAAAAACTGCATGGTGGACACAGGAGGTTAATAAGCAGTAAATGTGAAAATGAAGAGGTTTAGAAAATGGATAAAAACAAGAAGACTGGAAGGTAGAATTATGAACATCCACATAGAAAGGTTGAGATAAAAAAACTGGCGAAAAATAAATCTTTGATAAAGATTGTATAGACTTGGAAGATTTAATGGGAACAAAGAAGTTGATCTACAACATGACAAAATCTATAAAAAAACAAACACAAACAAAACATCTTTATTGCGGATCATTCACAATTCATAGCCACTTAACCTAACATACAAGTACAATCTTACGTATACATTGAACTTAATACAAAAATAATATAAAAATAAGGTCAACATAGGCACTTAACCTAGCATACTGGTATACTATTTGATTAATTATCTGACAATTTTATGTACTGTATATTGTTATTACCTGAGATATCTTATAACACTTATTATAACATAACCACTTGCTATAACACTTATTATAACACAACTTAATATGCATAGAATATGCAAGAATGCGAGAGAATCCACACCAACTTTTGCAATAAAAGATCAAAACGGAATAGATTTATTGACAGAGCCAAGAAACTTTGAACTACGAGGAGACAGCATATTTTGAAGAATTATTAAATGTATCTGATACTGCTGACAAAAGCAATGAAGATGAAATTAATGACAAATCAGTAACGAAACAAATATCAGAAGAAATAAAGAAAGCAATCAGGCAGATTAAAAATGGAAATCCCCTGATGAAGATTCAATACCAGCTGAAATTCTAAAATGTTTGCGAGTGCAGCTAAGTTAGTTTACGTTTTCAGGAATACCTCGGTACTACCTCTTACTGGATCACGTATCTTTGTGCAAACCATTAAAAATTATTTGTAAGACAATTTCAAACAGGTGAGAGCCCAAATTATTACACTTAATTATTATTACAGTTTTACACCTTTAAAGTTTAAAAATATTTACAAGAAATATATAATTATGGTTAAAAATGGTAACATTGAGAAGGGTAACTAATATAATTTAAGAAAATGTGAGAAAATAGACAATTTTTAGGATTTATTTGTACATTTAATTTTTATTTGTGTATTTTAGTATTTTAACTATGAATTTTACATGCATTTTATTGCACATTTATAGTAATTTTATTTTATGATTTTTCTTAATGGTCTACGCAAATCTAGCCAAATGTACAACAAGAAAGGAGATAAGCGAGTGTTGCAATTATTGAGACATATCTCTATCGTTTCACTAGCAAAATATATGAAAAAATTTTAGAGGCAAAGTTGAGAACACGTGTGGAAAAGAGGAGGGATGAATGGCAGTGTGGTTTTAAACCAGGGAGAGGAACAGTGGATTTAATTTTTATGTTAAAAATGATACAGGAAAAGAACTGAGAATGGAATAAAGATAGGTATATGGCGTTTCTGGACTTGGAGAAAGTGTTCGATCGATTGCCAAGACAGGAGTCGTGAGAAACGCTGGTGTGTGAAGATTACAATATCCCACCAAAATTAAAGAGGGCAATAAAGAACACATCAAAACTGTGAATGCAAAGTGAAGGTTCAAGGTCAAAATCAGGATTGGTTTAAGGTGAAGACAGGGGTACGCCAGGGAAGTATTCTATCGCCTTTATTGTTTATGAATAAGTGCACGAAAGAGAGAGAGAGAAATTACCCTCATATACGCGGATAATATAGCCATCCTTACTAACTCTAGTGGAGACCTTTAAAGAGCAGTTACAAGGTGGAACGATCACTTTATATCAAAAGACATGAAGGTAAATAAAGAAAAGACAGACTATGATGATGTCAAGAACACCAGCCTTTTCAAACCATGAGCTAAAACAGTCTGAAAGTTTCAAATACCTTTGCGTCATGTTTAGTGAGAAAACAACCCAAGGCGAGCTGCATAAAGTAAGTTTAGTAGAAACCTTGGTCTTCTATATCCATTACTGAAAGACATGCATACCGCAGAAAGCAAAAACATTAATTTCCACTACTATTTTCAGACCAGTTCTGACATATGGGCACGAAGCATGGGCTCTAACCACCAAAATGAAAAGCCAAGCTCAAGCATTAGAAATGAAGATTCTACGACTGATCAAAGATTTAACTAGATTGGATCAACTGCGAAATGAAGATATAAGGAATGACTTGCATATAGAAAATATTCACACATTTATAGAAAGGGGAAAGTTGAGGTTGTAGGACACCTGAAGAGAATGGAAGAGAGAAGATACACCAGAAATTATAATGATTGGGCTCCTCAAGGAAGAAGACCGGTGGAAAGACCACAAATAAGGTAGAGAGAAAACACTGAAAAGGCTATTATAAAAAGAGGTTCAACAATGCAAGAAATTAAGCTACTGAAGCCTTCGAAAATAGAGGAGCTTGGAAAGGTTTTGTGAAGCAGGATGACTGGCAAGCATCACGGTTAACTGGCGTCTGGTGAGAAGTGAGAAGTTTAAAAATATTTTTCGACATTAGAGGGCGGCTTCAAAAAATTGTCAAAGTAATTGTAATTACAAAATCATAACTAATTTTGACTTAAGTTACAGTAGTTACTTTTTAAAAATGTATTACTCTGGTTATAGCAGCAAGTCTAAAGCACAAAACTGAACACATCTTAAAATGTCAGAATTATGTAACACGCTTTCATACTGACAGGCAGTAAAATACTCTTAATGTAAAACAAAATATTAATGCAACAAAGTCTTTTCTGAAAACTGAATAAAACTGTCGTTAGCCAGAACAAAATCAATAAAGGACTGCTACCCTTAAGAGGTTAATAGAGGTTTGTTTGAAGAAAAAAAATCAATTTACAGTTATTCATGAAAATTAAATGAAAAATTTTATTGGAAGACCAATAGTTTATATGACAGTAATAACACAAGCTGACAATAAAATACAGTGAAAATTTAAGTACTAAGAATAGAAATATAATTAATGAAAAATAGCACTCTCGAAGTTAAGTGGAGCTACAGACAAACGTTTTCATACCATGAATTTCATAGATTACGAGACATATGGCAGAACTAATGAATAGCTTGGATAAGTTGATTTTAATTCTTTGCGTTAGACTGTAATGAGCACTCCTTGTTACCTTTGGGAGGCCCGAGACATTGTGGTTAACAAACATTTGCGAAGCTGAGCATATCGGGGTAACTTATGTAGGAGTCTGAAAGATCTGTTGTATAGCAAAATTTAGGGTTCTACCAGAACCTTCCTCATAATTCACCCAAAATTTCTACCCCATATATATAAGTACGGAAGGTATGAAAAAGTCTCTAGCTTCACTTGTACAGAATCGGCAGTTCTTTACAGTCATATTTGCTTTAGCACAGAGGATTCGATATTGTTTTCTTATATCCGAGTCTTTACTCAAAAAGCTGGTGATAATTTAACCCAAATACTTAAATTCTTGTACTTCCTCTATTGGTTCACCTCTTGGTTAAACCTTGGTTTTGCTTCCTCAGAATTGTTCATTCTGACGAAGGTCAAGCTTGTCACTCCACCTTAGACCTACAGTTTAACGTGGAATCCGAACCACGACCCACCACGGGCAATCAGAAATTACGAAGTCCTCGCCCGGGGAGTCGATCTCACGACCTCCCGATCAGCAGGCCAGCGTCTTAACCACTAGGCTACCCAGGATACCCATTTATCTACCAACCAATTTTTATTGTGTGAAAGGACGAACAGCTGGGTTTTGCTGCGCGCCACCTGCCGTCACCTGGTCTCGATCCCAGGGCCGATGGATTCATAGACATTTATGCTGATTCTAACCACTACACCACCGAGGCGTGTCATCTTGAAACTAATATCAGCTGGTTGATTAGAGCTTTAGGGATGGAATTGCATAACCTTAGGTTTTGTAACATTAAAAGAATATCATGGTTCTGCGAATTATACTCGCAGACATTTAGGAGACAATCTAGACGTTTAACAGAAAGACTTATTGACACCATATCATCGACATAAACTAACTTATTTATTCTTATGTTATCTAAACAACAAACAACTTTTGCCTCATTAAGTGAAGCAAAATACAATAAAATTTAAAAAGTCCAAAAATCTTTACAGGAGTCGAATTTAATACTTGATACGTAACATCTAAATTAACAGGCGGTATAAAGTTATGGAGAGAGCTTGATTTTAATAGTCATAGTCGAGCCGGATATTGCGAAATATCCTGTATCCGGCAGGATATGGGTCATATCCGGCCGGATATAGGCCAAGACATTAGAAAATTAACACCTGTATGAAAATCTGCCATAATATGATGATACATTACATATAATATTTTATATACAAAAAAAATGGAAAGCCCTCCAGGGCCCACCCCTAAACCAGTCCAGCAACACTTTTTATATTAAATCAACACAATACTGATGACAAGAATAAATAAAACATCTGTCCATCCTTAACGATTACAGTTCTATTAATATAATCAGAGCTTTTTATAAAAATGTCTAGGCGTTAAATTTTTTAAAAAGAGTAAAATATTGCTAGACCCCTGCACTTGCTTTCCATTCTTCTTTCTCCTTTTTTTTTCCTTTATTTTCAAAACAATACAAAACATTACAAGCTTGACAAATGTAAAACAATACATTGAATACAATATAAAATGCCTGGAATGAAATCAGTAAATGGAGGGCAGTATTGTGTAGGTCAGATGCCACCATTCAGCCTGGAGGTCTTCAGAATAAAAAAAAAACTCAACAACAGTGATTTAGAACTTTTTTCCGTTGTGGTGCAGAAACAAGAGCATTTCTCCTCTTTTAAGCAATATTCGGGATCGCCTTGCTTCATAGATGTTTCCATATTCAGAAAACATTCTCTCTGAAAATACAGAGGATACGGGTGTGCAGAGAAGCTTTGAAACAATAGTTTTAAGGAAAGGAAATCGGTCCTCCTGCTTCCAAATTTGAACTGGACAGCGTTTCCTATCTACAAGAGGTTCAGATGCATATCGATCTAACTCCCCTGCAATCAGTAGAACAGGAGCAGTCTTTTTTTCAACCTTTCTTCTCTTGTAAGTTACTTCCCCAGATTGCTCTCCTTTTGTGATCTCAATAAAACACGCTTCAAGAATGTCCTCTTCGTCTTTCCTTTTTCGCATAGAAGAACTGGAATTTGAGCTGCTTTCGCTTCCACTTTCATTACCTTCACTTTCATTTTCATTAGAATCATTACCACCTTCGTCATTTTCAATACCTATGACTTCTTCAATTAGCCAGGATTTAGCCTGCTCTTTTTGATCTTGTTGAAAGAAAGATAACTTATACCGCGGATCTATTGCAGTAGCAGTCACATAAGCCCTGTTTTTCATTATGTTCAAAGACTTTCCATCATTACTCTCCGACAAGAAACGCGCTCGAAGAGAAGTCAGGAGTTCTCTCTTTGTCATTTGAACACCTTGGTCATCATACCAATCTTTGAAAGAAATCTTTGTAAAATACAAATGCTTGGAATTACGGAAGACAAAGTTGATTTTTCCGAGCTCATTTCCTGAGCTAGTTGGAAGAATGGTTTTAATGTTTTAAGGAGATTTCTTATCAGTGTCCACTCGAAGGATGTGATGTTAGATAATTCATTACGATCAGCCAAATACAGTTGCACTGGAATTTTTTAATTTATATAATCTTTCTAGCATCAAATATGCACTGTTCCAACGTGTTGGGACAGCTTGAACCAATAGGAGAGACTCAAGATTTTGCTGCACTTGAATGTGTTTAAAATTGTTACAGGCCAAAGGAAAATGATTAAAGTGAGTTGCAAGGCGGCGACTTTTTGCAAGGATATAAATTACACTCCTCTGAACCATAATTGAGTCACTAATAACTAGTTGGAGTAAATGAATGCTGCAGTGTATTGAAGGTATTTCAACCAGGTCACTACCAAGAGCCATATTACTAGCTCCATCCCTCACCAATAAATTCCTCTTATTTGCATCAAGATCCCATCCCACATAGAGCGAAACTTTTCAGATATATTCTTGCCAGTATGCGACCCTAAGAAATGAGAGGCATGTAGCACAGCATCGTATCTTTCAAAATCTTTACCTATCCAGTGACCCGATAATGATATAAAACTTTTTTGAGAGGTTGTGCATGTCCATATATCTGAAGAAAAGCTGACATGCTTTACTTCTTCCAACTTCTGAGCAATTTTAGACTTGAACTCATTATAAAGACGAGGAATTATAGTATCAGAGAAGTACCTTCTGCTCGGTAAGAGATATCTGGGTTGGAGGTAGGCCATTAGATCAATAAAACCATCATCTTCAACTAAAGTAAATGGCTGATTGTCCAAAGCCATCATCATGCCAATTTTAGGGCGAATCATCACAGACCTGGAGTCATTGATGTCCCATATTTTTTTTAGATGAAAAGCTTTCCTCTATCGAGATCTACTTACTCATTTGGTCAATTTTCTTTTCTTTCAGAGTACTACCAGAAGAAGTTGATGGTCTAGCCCGTATTCTATCTATGCCTATTTCCTTTGATTCAGTCGCAGCTATTCTTTTTTTTGTCATTTTCGTTTTTGTTTTCAGCATACTCTTTTGGGTGATTAATCTTCAAATGATTATGAAGAGGTGTTGTACTAAAAGACTTTTAGCCACCTTTCTCCGTCCCACGTTTGATAATCTTTTGGCAAATATTACACTTTGCAGTGATATCGCTCGGATCATTATTGTATACAGTGACCACACAAAACTTGTCATGATTAATACTTAATAGTTTAATACAACACAAGAACCTGAAAGAGAACGTTTTAAAACAATTAAACATCTGAATATACTTAAATTATTATTTGTCTTATATTTGGGGGGGCGCTTGCCCCAATGCAAAACAAAACATAGCAGTATGAGTGTAAAAATAATACGGTACCTAATAATATATATCCGGCCGGATATGAAAAATTCATATCCGGTGCACCCCTATTCTTGAATAAGGCGGCTAAGAATAAAATAACAATTCTTCCATCTTTGGAATGCCTTGAGGTGAACTCGTGAAAAGACGCTAAGTTAATTTTATCGGTACCCATTTTAATAGAAAGTCTTGGCTTACTTGTTTTCTCAATACTCTATACCATATACTATACACACTTGATTAGGCCCGGGTATCAGTCTTCTAGCTACGTTTCTCTCCTTCTTTAATCTGTTTTTCTCTTCTTCCTTGCTTTTTACGCTTATTCACACACACCAACCAACCAACTACTGACTGGCAAATTATTATTTAAGTGAAATAAGCGTAACTACATATTTAAACAGGAATCACACACTGCAGGGCCGCCGACATGGGGGGCAAAAGGAGCATTCTGCCCCAGGCCCCCACCCTGAGGCACTCTAAAAAATTATTATTATTATTATGGGAGCCGCCTTCCCCCCAAAAAAATCCGGTGGCCCTGTTTTAAAAACTATATAGGATTATGGGTTGATTGCTATCAACTTTGCGATCCGGTGAAAATTAACACCAGACTTTTGTGCTGAGTCAAAAGCAAAAACCCTACGTCTTTTAGTTAAAAAAAAGTGTGTGTGTGTGTGTGTGTGTGTGTGTGTTCAAAAGATCTCGTTAAGTGATTTTTTTTTTTTGGTTAATGTTAAATTTATTTTCCTTCGGTATTTAGCGGTGCTTTATGGCAAAAATGGAAACTACGATACCTTATTATTTCGTTGGACCTCGCTTCTGGTTGTAGGGCGCGCGGCTGCCTATCGCGCTTCTTTCGATGTAGGCGATAAGGTTGCGCAAGGAGTTTATTCAGTTTAATTAATACGGGCAATTCACTATGCTTAAATACTTGAAGGAATATGCCTATCCTTTTGTGTTATTAGTTTTTCACTCATAGCTTGAAGGAAGATTAAACACGTCTTCCTTGTCTACAGCAATGCTCGTCACTAGGCAGCTCTGGCTGAAGTAATATAAATTTTCTTTAGTTTACTTTGCAGTTTCCAGACGTCTAATTTTCATATTTTTATTATTTCTTCTCTTGAAGTAATTTTCATAAATCAGCGATGGGAAATTGATGCGAAAAAATACGTTTATCGTTATGTAGGCCCAATGCCTACATATTGGGTTCTACGTATGGCAATTTTTTCCATTCCCAATAGGCTTTGTCCCCAATCCCGAAGCAATTTTGTAGTTATTTAATAAAATAAATTAATAATTTGTATTTAATTATGAAATAAAGGTACCACATACGATACCATACTGTACGCATGTATAAGCCTGGGTTTGAATTAGGCTTTGTTGTAAACTGTAAAGTATACGACAGGCATGTATAGTTTTTCCATACCCTGCATACTGATAAAGGTATAGGTATAGGTAGAGTATAGAAATAAAAAGGTGTATGTATAGAAATAAATTCAACAAACTTTGCAAATCACATAAAAAGGACCTAAAATAAGCCTGTTATTTCTATATTACCAGGGCCGTTTCTAGCCATTAGGGGGCCCTAAGCAGTATACCCATTTGAGGCCCCACCCCTCCATCCACCAACTCACGCCTTACTACATCACCTCAGCACACACATACAAAAAATGGCCGTGTTAATAAAAAACAATTATGAAACAATTTTAATGAAACATTTATGTCCAAAACAACAAATATGTACTTTCAGAAGACAAACAGAAAAAATACTCCATGAAATTCCTGAAAATTAGCTTATACATTTAGAATAATACCAAACAATTACTAACTCTACGATACAATCGTGTAATAGCTAACAGTTATACAGAACAGTTTGTATCTTCAAAAGTTTTGCCTCCTAGATTTTTTCTGGGCGAAATCATCAATAACATCATCATATGAAATCTCCCTGCCAACGTCCTGGTTGATGCTTATGATGCCAAGGCCACTGAGGCGATCCTGCCCCATTGATGATCTGAGGTAGTTCTTGATTAGCTTCATCTTAGAGAAGCTCCTCTCGGCTGACGTTACTGTCACAGGTAGAGTGCAGGCAATTCTTAGTGCAACCCAGAGATTGGGGTATAGTTCCTCCAGTTGCTTCTGATGAATGAAGGAGAGAAGCTCCAATGCAGTCATGTTGTGTGAAGGTAAAGTCGGCAAGTTCTTAATTTCGAGGGCCAGTTCTCTTCCATCAATGTCAGAGTCAGCTCCAGAGCTCAGTATCTTAGAGAGCTCTTGTTCATTGTGAAGTAGTTTAGGAGAACCCCAAATATGTCCCTCACATCATCTAATGTTTTGAATCTTTCATTTATTGACCCGATGGCACAATTCACCACCACATTGAAAAATTTGACTTCCAGCCTCTTTAAGGCTTCTGTAAATGGTTCGTCAGGAGCTTCGTAAGCAGATCTTGGTTCTTGTTGCTCAGTAGAAATGCTTATGTGTGGTGTTTGAAGCTGAACAGAAGATGGGCCACTTGTTGGTTCATCAGGCTCTACTTCTACTGGTGTTTGAGGTTGCATAGAGGATGGTCCTGCTGTTGGCTCATGATGCTCATCAGGCTTTGCTGAGGATGGCTTTTCCAAATATTTCAGTAGTGCTCCTGAGAAGAACATAACATTACATATTCTGTTAGATTTTGCTAAAGTACTCTTTCTTATCTTGTTTGATAAAATAATTGATCTGTGTGAACAGAATTTGAGGTGATGTGATCCATTAAATTTCACATTTCTAAATATTATAAATATTACAGAGACTAGCTTACTCGACACGATTCCTGAGCACTTGCCTAGCTTGATGGTCTACCTAATCTAGTTGCCTGAACTGTAATCATAAGAATAACAAGTGACACATCTCACCTGTGCTAATAGAAAGCTTCTACTCCTCTATTTTCTTCTTTTTCCGTTTTTCAGCTCCTGATAGATAATGTTTCATTTTCCAAGATGCACGAAGTCACATCTAGTTAACCACAACTAATCTGCTAAATAATAATGCTAATGATAATAATAATAATAATAATGTTTTACAATACTAGAAAAATTAAGCATTTAGGAAAGTATAAGCATATAGTAAGAATAAAGTTAAATAATATAAAAATAAGATCTCACAATAGTTATTTACACATAACGACCAAAACGTTTCATTTGTCTCCGTTTTATCACATTTGTCTCATAAAAAAACTAATTAATACGAAAATAACAATAATAATAACAATAACAATAACTTCAGCTATATTCCTATTCTTGCCCACTGAGCTATGACCTGGGAGCCTGTCTAGGGGCCCCCTAGTTTTAATGAAACGAGTATAGGTAACGGAGTGCTAGTATAACGTGCAGTCTACAAAGATATCTTTAGTCTACAAAAGAATTTGGCTGAAGTGACCTGACCTGAAATGACTTTACTATCTTTGGGGACGAATGTGAGGTCAAGGCGGACTATAAAAGGGGGAATCATGAAGACAAATATTAGTTCAATTACATTAAAACAAAATACTTAAAGGACAAATAAAAATTCATTCTATGGGATATAATGCCCAGTCGGTTAGATTAATTGAATGCCCGGTTAGGTTAACTGTATGTCCTCGACATTAATTTTTTGTTAGGTTAAGTTGTGATATTTTCATTACTTTTAACGAAAATATCACAACTTAACCTAACCAATCGTCAAGGGCATACAGTTGACCTAACCTGGCATTCACTTAACCTAACCGGGCACCATATCCCATAAAATGAGTTGTTCGTTTTATTTGTCCTTTAATTTTTTGTTTTAATGTAATTAAATTTGTAAATATGTTGTAGACCGCACGCTATAGGTATAAATATCTTTGTAGACCGCACGCTATAGTAGCACCGGTATACTGTAGTATGGAAGCTTTGTAGGTAGCGGTATAGAAATTTCTTTTGAAGAGGCATAGGTCAAGATTTCTTTTCAAAGATGTGTATATCAATATATACAGGGGTGTTTCATAACATGTGGGATGCACTTTCAGGATGGATTCAGGACCTGAAAACAATGAAAAAAATTTATATAAACATATGCCCAAAATCGCTTTGTTTCCAAGTTACAGCCCGTTTTGTGTTCCAACAATTCTTTCCACAAACTGTTTACAAACACTGCTTGCCGACAATGTTTGCGAGTGTGTACGAGACTTATTTCATGTATGGCCTTGCCGATTGTAATGTTTCGTACACTCTATGACATGTTTCAATATCGTTGGGTATAGAGCCATCAGTCAGTCAGAGATGCATCGCGGTATTTAACTGTTCGTATTCGTAACTTCTTACCGTGAGTAAGTGCAGTCCAATGAAAAAAAAACCCTTAAGTTTTTGTGCTATTCAGTGATAGTGTGCATCTGAAGTGAGAATGCTGGCTTATTCAAATGGAGAAATGGCAGACATGCATCTCATGTATGGACTTGCCGTGTGTAATGCGGTCGCAGCAAGACGTCTGTATGCGGAAAGGTTTCCGAATCGCCGTCTGCCAGATCAGACGATCTTTCAGAGAACAGACGAGCGTCTTGGCGATACAGGATCATTCAACAAGCCAGTTTCAGATGGTGGTAGACCAATCAATGCCAGAACTGTTGAGTTGGACGAACGGATCCTGAATCGCGTGGAGGAACATCCTGGTGTCAGCACCCGAAGGATAGCAGCACAGAGGATGTAAGATACACATGTGTGTGGATAATTTTACGGGAACAACAGCTTTACCCATACCACATTCAGAGTACAAGGCCTAACTGAAGCTGATTTCCCACCACGAGAGGCTTTTTGTACTTGGTTCCTTCAACAGTGTGCGAGCGATCCTCTTTTTCTATCCTCCGTGTTGTTTTCTGATGAGGCTGCCTTCACAAGAAATGGCGTAATGAATTTTCACAACACTCATCACTGGGCCGAAAAGAATCCGCATGCCATCATCCAGTCAAGGCACCAACAAGAAGTTAGTATCAATGTATGGGTAGGACTTATTGCTGACAACTTAATCGGTCCTTTTGTTTTGCCTGAAAGATTAACGGGAGAATCCTATTCCAATTTTTTAAGGAATGATTTAAGCGATTTACTAGATGACGTTCCTCTTGGTGTCCGACGTTGTATGTGGTTTATGCATGACGGCGCTCCGCCTCATTTTAGTCGAGTAGCCAGAGACTATTTGGATGACTATTTCTCTAATAAATGGATAGGCCGAAGAGGACCCATTACGTGGTCTGCTCCTCCCCGGACCTGAATCCACTCGATCTTTACTTGTGGGGTCATCTGAAATCCATCGTTTACGTGACACCCATTGACAACGTTGAAATGCTTCGCCAATGTGTAGAACAAGGCTGCCAGAAAATCCGAGCAATACCCGTAATGTTTGAACGCGTCAGGCAGTCTATGACGAGGCTTATTCAGGCGTGTATTCAAGCGTAATGCGGTCATTTTGAGCACTTCCTTTAAAGGTAAGGTGGATACTTGCTGGAACACACAACGGGGTGTAACTCGGAAACAAAGCGATTTCGGGCATATGTTTATATAAACGTTTTTCATTGTTTTCAGGTCCTGAACACATCCTGAAAGTACGTCCCACATGTTATGAAACACCCTGTATAGAAATAAATATGTAAAGCAGCATACAAGGTCAGGAATAGAAATTATTTTAATTAAAACTATATGAAGACATTGATGTGTTTCAGAAGAACGCAAGACAAAATTTATTTGAAATAGTTGAATGTATGTTATGTTGCGCATACTTCCTCCACCTAAAAATCTGAAGGAAGAGTCATGCTGTCATCATGCATCAATCATCAAGAATCACCAACCTTGACCATCGTCAGTTTGCCATGGTCACAAATACGACAAATTTTAATAGAGATACCAAATTTTGAGGATTGAACGTATCCAAATGTATGACTTCGGTATTACAATGTATAGTATGTATATATATACACTGCATCTAGCTATAAAAGCACCTACGTTGCTGCAATAACGTCGCGACTTTTAATAAACTAATTTCTTCTTCATTGATTTTATCATACATATTGTTTTCAGACGTGACTGTTAATGTTAATTATATAAAATACTAAAGGCCTTAGCATACTTGTCAGTTAGCAGGATTGCAGTATCCTGCTAACTGACAAGTATGCTAAGGCCTTTAGTATTTTGTATAATTTATTTCGTGCAATAAATTATAAAACAAGCATTGAATAAAGGCATACAATAAAAATATTCTTGTCAACTTTAATGGTATGGTAATATATACTATATAACTACAAAATAGATGAAATGCTTGATACCACCTTTTTTTATGCTCCTAGTAGGGCTACAATGGCTGTTAATGTTTTAAAAACAAACCATGTTTGACCAATCTCAACTAATTAGGACTCTTCCAATTTCCCGTAATTGCGTGTTTGAAAGTGATATTTGAAATAAGAATCTCTCCAATAATGATCTACTTTGGGGAGTAAAGCCACAATGAAAAATGGATTTATTTGAGCACAAGTTTTCGACCTATAACAAGGTCTTCACCAGGTGCGACTGAAGGAGGAAGGGAAACAGGTCAGTATATGTATATAAGGAGAGTAGACTGAAAAGAGGGAGGGAGAAAGGTCAGTATATACAAGGAGAGTAGACTGAAGGTAGGGATGAGAAGACTGGTCTATAATCGCGTGGCCTCTCTCTTGGGATAGATATATTTCCTCTTCCATCCTCCGAGAACGTGTCGGTGGTTCCGCCGTAGTCGACATCTGTTGTCTTTTTAGGATGCCTGCTGACCTTGTGGAGTTAGTAGGTATCGGGGTTCGGATCTCCAAACCTACAAACAAGCTTGCTCTTAACGTCTGAGCGCGCCTGGTTGAGCCTCTTCTACTCACGCTCTCGCGAGTAGTAGTGGTACTACTCCTTTCCTGCCTCTTCTATTTAAGTCTCTCTTCTTTCCTATCTCCTTTCTTGGTCACATCAACAGTCGACTAAGATAGAAAAGTGGGGATTAGGAAGCGGGGTGAGAAAGGAAATTAAGGAAGACCGAAAATAGAAAATTGCAAGGGTCACATGAATTAAAAAAAATATGACAACAGAATAATAATGCTTTTAATTACAGTAATACTGATAGTAATACCACTACTAAATATTAATAATAATATATTACCTACATTTAACATTCCTAAGGCAGTTTGCTTAAGATTTGACGTTTGGAATTCAGTATAATGTTTTCAAAATCTTGTGAAGGGGGTAAAAGCCAGGTGATTGACTGAAGTTAGGACTTAATTACTCAGCGGGAGTAGAGATCAGAAGATTCGTAGTTGTAGACCCAGTAATTGAGAATATTCACTTTACATGCAAGTCATGGGAACCTCTTCTAGCTCAACTTGATCGTTCTTTCCTCCTCAACTTTCGAAGGTATGAACGTTCCTTTATCTCTGCCAAGAAGCTCAAAGGCAGACTTCTTTTTTCTCCAAGTCTGTCTCTCAGAACAAGTGTTTCCCGAAAGCATCTATATATTCAACTCAAATCATCCGCTGCCTCATTTCTTCTAGTCAGAAAATATTCTTAATTAAAGATAACAATGCGGATTGCAGAAATGGCATTAAAAAACTACTTCCGCGTGGTCCGCCAATGCTACCGTGTTCAACAGAATTCCACCTTCCCAAATCTACTCCGCTCAATATTACACATCAGTCTGCATCCTACCCGCTCCAGTACGGAAAGAAAACTTGGACCCCAAACTACAACGCCTATGTTTGCACACTTCCTGAAAATTTTTCTCCTCACAAGAGTTCTTGTAGGCATTTGAACGATATAATTCAATCAGTGCCTCCGTTAGGCGTCCGCAGGAGGCCCCCCCCAACACTGGCCGTTTTTTTGTTTTTTTTTTATATCACGGAAATTCCTCCCTCAAATCGAAGTGAAATCATTTTGTTATTTTCTTCCTTTGATTGGGTTCTGAATCCCAGCTGAGCCTTGAACGGCCAAACACTGAAGGGCTACCTTAACTTATAGCATAAGTTAAGCTTGTTAGAAAATCTAGAAGAGGAAGAACCATTGTTGTCCCAAGGCGATATGATGACTAAGCTGATTGATGCAGCATTGCTTGTATATATTAAGTTAAGGTGTATATATATCCATCTCATAATTGTAAGGTTAGTGAAAAATTCACTTAATTTAGAGCTAGCATTTTTGGGCTCTTGTCACATCAGTGTTTGGGACTCTGGTGGCATCATTTTGGGGCGCTGCGCGTCCTTTCTACTCGTTTGTGGGATGTCGTACGTACAGGGTGTGGTCTGATAGAGAGCTCTCTTGCAATTCAGTTTGGTTGTTTAGATACAAGATTGTGGCATCGTGCAATAGTCCAGGTTGCGTTGTTGTTGCAAGGTTGAGAAAGAAGACCATAAATAGTACCCCTTTTGTTTTTATATTAAATTCATGTAACTAAGGTCTGAGGTAGGCCCGCATCGAGTCAGCAACCCTGAGGTAGGACCTAATAGGATCTCAAATCCGTAAGTTTTAATTTTAGCTTAACTTGGGCTGTAGGTAGAACTGGCCCTTTAGAATTTAGCCGTTCACGGCTCAGCTGGGATTTTGAACCCAACAAATAAATAAAATAACATGGTCCTTCAGAACAGGATTCTACCCCAAGACTGAGTCAGTGACTATTTTTCGGCAAAGTTCTGATTGTGCAAATTGTAGCCCAAGTTAGGCCTAGACGGGTTGAGTATTATTGAGTTAAGGTCCCAGGGTAGAAAGTTTGGTCGCCCAATTGCGAAACTTGGCCATCGTCTGTCGTTGTTTTTGGCCTACATTTTACCGGTTTGGTTAATTTCGGTTATTATTGAATTAAGGTCCCAGGGTAGAAAGTTTGGTCGCCCAATTGCGAAACTTGGCCAGTCGTCTGTCGTCGTTTTTGGCCTACATTTTACCGGTTTGGTTAATTTTGGGTTATTATTGAATTAAGGTCCCAGGGTAGAGAGTTTGGTCGCCCAATTACTAAACTTGGCCAGTCGTCTGTCGTCGTTTTTGGCCTACATTTTACCGGTTTGGTCGATTTTGGGTTATTATTGAATTAAGGTCCCAGGGTAGAAAGTTTGGTCGCCCAATTGCGAAACTTGGCCAGTCGTCTGTCGTTGTTTTGGCCTACATTTTACCGGTTTGGTTAATTTTGGGTTATTATTGAATTAAGGTCCTGGGGTGGAAAATTTGGTATTCCATACTGGTGTTTGGTTAGTACCCCACCCAGCAATTCAGTTTATTTGAAAGTAAAATTTGCGTTTGATCAGTTCGGTTAAGTATTTCTGCCAATTCAGCTCATTTGGCATTGAGCCCAATTGTTGTTTGCATTGAAGATGAGTGCATCTGAATTGAACAAATTTATAAAAAGGAGAAACGCCTACAAAGGTCTAATTACAAAGGTCATTGCCACTACAGATTCTGTCATAGAGCAAGAGGATTTACGCTTAGTGACTGCGCAGCTTTCCATATTAGAAACTAAAAAGGTTGCTCTAAGTGAGGTAAATGTTAAAATTAAGGCTCTTATAGAAGAGGATGAAATAGAAAATAACATAATTTACTTTGAAGAGATTATTGATGATATAATTAAAGTAGGCCTCCGAGCAAAAGAGTTTAGCAGCTCAGTACAGTTAGAGACCAGGTCTAATAATGAAACACAACACTCAACAAATGATGTTTGTGAAGTTAAGGTTAACAGATCTGTAGTTCAATTACCGAGGCTTGTACTCAAACCATTTTCTGGGAGTATTCAGGAATGGCAAGGATGGGCAGACAGTTTTCAATCAGCAGTTCATTCTAGTCAAGTGTTAAGTGCCGTGGAGAAGTTTAATTATTTGCAGTCCCTCTTGGAAGGGGAGGCAGCAAAGACTATAGCAGGATTAGCATTAACAGAGGCTAATTATAATGTGGCTTGGGATATATTAAAGAAACGGTTTGGTAAGCCAGAGATCTTAATTAAAAGCCACCTCCGTGCACTTTTAGCTATACCTCCTGTTAATAATCCTAATAGTGTCAAGGAGTTACGGCAGTTATATGATGAATTTGAAATTAGAACTAGGTCCCTGGATAACTTGGGTGTAGGAATGGAAAGGTATGGTATAATGTTGGTTCCTACACTGGAGTCTAAATTGCCTAGCTCAATTTTGCTTGAATTAAGTAGGGGACACTCTACAGAACATGTGTACATCCCCCTTCAGCAGATGTTAAATCTTTTAGGCACAGAATTAGCAAGACGAGAGGGAATTGAGTTTGCACAGTGGGATGGTAAACAAGGGGACAAAGGCAGGCACAGCACCAAAGTTTCCACAAAAAGGAATAACCCAGGTACAGTGTCAGCTCTACATGCATCCTCTGAGAATAAATTAAAGGGAATCAAGGAATGCATATTTTGCGAAGGCAACCACAAGTCATATAAATGTGAGGTGGCTGAGGCATTACCCTTTCAGGAGAGAAAGGACAGGGTAACTTCCACAGCATGTTTTAAATGTTTTTTGAAAGGTCACAGAGCAAGGTTTTGTAAGTTTAAAATTTTGTGCAAAAAATGTCATGGTAGGCATCAGCCATTATTGTGTGAACACACTCCTAGTAGGCCTACCCCAGAAGTAGAGACATCAGTGGCACATGCCACTGCTATGCAAGGGAGTAAAAGTAAAGGGGGTATTGATAAAAACTGCAGCCTTATTAATTGGGAATGAGGGAGAAGCTACTGTAAGAGTGTTGTTTGATAGTGGTAGCCAGTGTAGTTTTATTAAGACCAGAATTTCCAGAAAATTGAAGTTTAAAGAACTTAAGAGGGAAAATTTAAGAATTTCTGGGTTTGGGGGTTCCGTTCAAAACCGAACCAAATTTAAGAAGGTAGAAGTCTGGTTAAAGGGTTGTTACCGCAAAGTCCCACTATCAAGGTCCAAGCTGTAGAGATTGAGGAACTTTGTGCTCCAGTCACTACTTGTTTAGATATGGCATGTGTCCAAGAATTGCAAGTTAAAGGAATTAATTTGGGCAATAATAAGTTTGAAAGAACAGAAGATACTAGTCTTTTGATTGGAGCTGACTATTATTGGAACTTCTTCACTGGTAATTTTGTCCGCACATCTCGAGGCCCGGTAGCTATTGAAAGTAAGCTAGGCTGGATGCTACATGGTAGTTATTGCAATGAAATGGAAGTTAAGGCTCTTTTTGTTAAGATTGAGGAGAACAGCCATGGTCTGGAAAGGCATTTGAAAGCGTTTTGGGAACTTGAATCTATTGGCATAAAGGACAAACAGGCAAGTACAGTGAACAATGTTGTTTTAGAGCAATTTGAAAAAGGGATTGGGTTTAGAGATGGTTGCTATGAAGTTGGCCTACCATGGAAGGATTCTTGCAAACCCGGTTCAAACCTTCAGCTAGCTAATCGGAGGTTGGAGACTTCATTGTACAGGCTAAGAAAAAATGAGGAGTTGTTAATTGAATACAATGAGGCCATCCTAAGTTATGTAAGGGAGGGCTATGCTGAAAGGGTGCAATGTGAGCTGGTGAGCCAGGAGGCACATTATCTGCCACACCATGCAGTGGTACGGCGAGACAAAACTACCACCAAACTGAGGGTAGTTTTTGATGGCTCAGCCAAGGACAAAGGTGGTGTGTCCTTGAATGACTGTTTGGATGCTGGGCCAAATTTAAATGCAGATTTATTTTCCTTGTTACTGAGATTCAGGTTTGGTAGAGTAGCATTGACTGCAGATGTGAAGCAAGCCTTTTTGCGAATAAAGTTAAAACCAGAGGACAGAGATGCGGTATGGTATCTGTGGGTGGATACGAAAGACTTGTTGGAAAATGAACCCAAGGTTCAAGCATATAGAATGAAGTCAGTGTTGTTTGGCCTCAGCTCTAGTCCATTTCTGTTGGCAGCTACTATGCAGTACCATTTTAAGAAATATTCTGAAGTCTATCCTAACACTATTGAACACACAAGGAAAAATTTTTATGTTGATGATTTGCTGTGTTCCGTGGATAATACAGAAATGGCTAAACAGATATTCATGGAGGCTAGAGCTATAATGAGGGAGGCTGGCATGGAGCTTAGAAAATGGCAGACCAATCATTCGCAATTACAAGAGTTTATGAGTCATTCCTGTGTAGTACCTGATGTAGCAGAAAGTATTGAGGATTCTGGTATTAAGGAGTTGTGGGCAATAGACGCAAAGGTGCTAGGCATTGTTTGGCAGCAAGATGATGATTTGTTTACCTTCAATGAGAAATCTTTAGTAGAGCTGGCTGAGAATGAGACAAGGTGGACAAAACGTACAGCTCTTAGTTTGGCTTCAAAGGTCTTTGATCCTCTTGGACTCCTGGCTCCAATTGTGATAGTCAAAAATTTGGTTTCAGAGCCTCTGGGAAGTTGGACTTGGTTGGGACCAAGAGTTACCTGATCATATGGTGGTAAGGTGGAAATATTGGTTCAAAGAATTGGCACATCTTGGAGACATTGAAATCCCAAGATGGTACTTTGGAAAGTTGAACAATAGTCCAGACAATTTGGAGCTGCACATCTTTTGTGATGCAAGTGAGGAAGCCTATGCAACTTGTATTTATATAAGAGGCGCATTGCAAGAGGAAGTAAGTTGCAGGTTGGTTGCTGCAAAGAGCAGAGTAGCACCTTTGAAAAGGCTTTCTGTTCCAAGGTTGGAATTGATGGGTGCAGTTATTGCTAGTCGGCTTGCAGTTATAGTGCAAAAGTCTTTGGCCCTCTCTGAAATTCCAAGTTATTATTGGACAGACTCCACTATAGTTTGGCACTGGTTAAGAAGCCAGGCAAGGAAATGGAAACCATTTGTTGCCAATAGGGTGGAGGAAATTCAAGCGCACACAGATCCCAAGCAATGGAAGCATTGTCCAGGCACCCAAAACCCCGCTGATTTACCAACACGAGGAATTTCAGTGAAAGATCTTGCACAGTCAAGTTTGTGGTGGAATGGTCCGGAGTGGCTAAAACTTGGAAGTGAAAACTGGCCTTCTAATCAGCCTATTGTAGGAGAATGCCAGGCTGAAGAAGCATGGGTGAGTGAGGTGAGAAAATGCGCTGTGAACAGTTGTCAAGTTATGCAGCAGGACCCCATATTGAGGCTTCAGGACATTAGCAGTCTGAAAAGATTGTTAAGAGTGACAGCATGGGTATATAGATTTACCAACAACATTAAGGGAGAAACAAGAAGGGAAGGAATTCTGAACAGTAATGAGATTCAGCAAGCCAGGAAATACTGGGTGGTATATATGCAGAAGGAAAAATTTGGTGAAGAGAGAATTGCTCACCAGCCATCCATTACAGGTTCTACCAACACATTCTGCGCTCAAGGGTTTGGATGTGTTTTTGGATCAGGATTTATTGAGAGTAGGAGGTAGACTACAGTTTTCTGGGCTTCCAGAGGAGAAAAGACATCCAATTTTGCTACCTTCTTGGGGGCACTTTGTGGGCCTTTTGATCCTGGATACTCATCATAAGCTGTTACATGCTGGAGTTAGAGAAGTGATAATAGAGATTAGACAACAATTTTGGATTCCCAAAATTAGACAAGTAGTAAAAAAGGTCTTGCATAAATGTGTGGTTTGCAAGCGTTGGAGTGCAAAGCCTTATTATGAAAAGGTGGCTCCACTTCCAAGAGAACGGTGTGTCTATACTGCCCCATTTGATGTAGTGGGAGTAGACTTTGCAGGGCCAGTCTATGTGTATGAGCGAGGGGAGTCTAACAAAGGTTATATATGTCTTTTCACCTGTGCTACCACCAGAGCAATCCATTTGGAGTTGGTAAGCAACTTAAGTAGTGATGTATTTCTTTTGGCCTTTAAAAGGTTTGTGAACAGAAGGGGTTTCCCAAATAAAATCATATCGGATAATGCAAAAACCTTCAAAAAGGCTGCAAAGGAACTCCAAGAAATTTGGTCCTTGCTAAAAGAGGAAGGATTCCAATCCTACTTTTCACACCAAGGGGTACAGTGGGAGTTTATTGTTGAGAGAGCACCATGGTGGGGAGGATTTTGGGAAAGGCTCGTGAGAAGTGTAGTGTCCATTAAAGAAACTTTTAGCTAATGCTCATTTGAGCAAAGAAGAATTCTGCACTGTTTTATGTGAAGTAGAAGCAATGGTGAACAGTAGGCCTATCACTTTTGTTTACAACAGTATGCAGGATGCAGAGCCATTGACACCAAATCATTTTCTTTGTGGTAAACGATTAACATCAAGCCCCAGTGTGCCAGAAGACTTGCAGCCTATCCAGAGCACTCAAGGAGAGTTAACCAGACGGTTCAGGTACCTTGAAGAGCTACAAGATCAGTTATGGAAGAGGTGGCAGATGGAATACTTGCCAGAACTCAATTATTACCCATCAGGCAAGGTAAAGGGCTCCAATGCAAATTGTATCAAGGTGGGAGAAGTGGTGATTGGGGATGAAAGACCAAGGCAATGCTGGAAGCTTGGCATAATTGAAGAGTTGTTTGTTGGCAAAGACAATTTAGTTAGGTCTGCACTGGTAAAGACTTCAGGAGAAAAGTTAGAGAGACCTATACAAAAACTCTATGCTTTAGAAATCAGCAAAAACACAGATAGTCAAGATGAAACATTTGAGTTACAGCCTCATGGAGAAGGCTTGGCTAACCTTGCAGAAGGTAACGACAACAATGCCTCTTCGGTGGGGAGTGTTAGAAAATCTAGAAGAGGAAGAACCATTGTTGTCCCAAGGCGATATGACTAAGCTGATTGATGCAGCATTGCTTGTATATATTAAGTTAAGGTGTATATATATCCATCTCATAATTGTAAGGTTAGTGAAAAATTCACTTAATTTAGAGCTAGCATTTTTGGGCTCTTGTGGCATCAGTGTTTGGGACTCTGGTGGCATCATTTTGGGGCGCTGCGCGTCCTTTCTACTCGTTTGTGGGATGTCGTACGTACAGGGTGTGGTCTGATAGAGAGCTCTCTTGCAATTCAGTTTGGTTGTTTAGATACAAGATTGTGGCATCGTGCAATAGTCCAGGTTGCGTTGTTGTTGCAAGGTTGAGAAAGAAGACCATAAATAGTACCCCTTTTGTTTTTATATTAAATTCATGTAACTAAGGTCTAAGGTAGGCCCGCATCGAGTCAGCAACCCTGAGGTAGGACCTAATAGGATCTCAAATCCGTAAGTTTTAATTTTAGCTTAACTTGGGCTGTAGGTAGAACTGGCCCTTTAGAATTTGGCCGTTCACCGCTCAGCTGGGATTTTGAACCCAACAAATAAATAAAATAACAAAGCTAGACTATAGACGAAAACAGACTTTATGGACTTTGAGGTCCTATTCGGTCCTACTCAGGGTTGTCGACTCGACGCGGGCCTACTTTAGGTCTCAGTTAGCAGAAATTTAAAAAAAAAGGGGTATTATTTATGGTTTTCTAAACCCTGCAACAGCATAACCTGCACCACTGCACGGAACAACAAACCTGTAACTAAACTACCAAACTGAATTGCAAGAGAACTATATAAGACCACGCCTTATCAGTGCCACAGTCAACAAAAAGAGAAAGGATGCTGCCAGTGCCCGAAAATGATGCCATAAGCGCCCGAAAATATTGGCTCTAAAATAAGCGACAAATTTTCAACAACCTTACAATTATGAGATGGATATAGAGGGTGGGAGAAAAGTAAGGATTTTATATATGCAAGTAATTTGTTAATAATATATATAGATTCCAATGATATCACTGCAGTGTATGCGATACTTTTCAAAGCAGCTATAAAAGGCCAGGGATGACACGGCTAGAATAGGAAGGCCCTAGGTCCTCCTACCACAGGTCAGCGCCATGTCAGTAAGAATGATACAGCAATGAAGAAAAAGTGTATCTTGTATCGTGGGCTATTTCTTATAATAATTATAAAGAAAGTTTGCGTTTATTTCAAGAAAAATGCCACCACCAAATGCAACCACTCTTCGATACTGAAAGCTCAAACTTTTGGAAACCAGGGAGCCTGGTGAAAGATCGTCCAAGAAGCGGAAGGCCAGTAATGGAGACAGGAGACAAGAAGAAGAACGAAAATTGACTTGAAAATTGGCCAGGACATCTAACAACTTCAACGAGAAAAGTTGTTCAGGAATTGGGTATTTCCAGATTTTCAGTAGTAAAAATATCTAAATCACAGTAGTATCACGATTACAAACCCATTTACCGTCTAAAATATATGACCATGATTCTGAGACGGCTGCAATTTGCTGAAACAAGGAGACAAAAGTTCAACAACGATCCAGATTTCCTTGGAAAGATCAAATTTTCAGATGAATATGTCTTAGGTTTAACGAGTAAAAGAAACACAACGTTCGCCACTGGGCGAAAAAAGATCCCAAAACACGATTGGGTAACCTGTTAAAACGGCTAGACTAACACCAGCGGGCATTGGTTATTCAGGATTCATTTCCTTTGACATATCAAGAGATACGATGGGTGGAAAAGCTATTGCCAGGTATTGAAAGAAAGTTTTGTCAGTTTACTAATGGTGTTGGCAGGAATTGGCTTTATCAACAGGATGGAGCTCTGCCACATTACGCTACAGCTGCCTGAGAGATTCTGGATACGAACCTTAAAGGAAGATGGCTTGGGCGACGAGGTCCCATCGAGTCTCCAGTCAGATCATCCAATTTAACCCCATGTGATTTCTGGTTTTGGGCTTATTTGCGTGACAAACTCCTGGTTTCATCTATCCAAATGTATTTGGATAGATTTTGCGGCCAAGGGCCAAATGATTTGGCCCTTGGCCGCAGAATAGAATTGAAAAGGGGCCCACGCAACATGTTCAGAAGAACAATGAAGAGTTTCACAGAGAGAATCCACAAATATATCAGCGGATGAAGATTAAATTACAATTTAACAAAATATTTGTACGAATAAAATTCTTATAGACTTTTTGTTTGATCATTTGAATAATCTGTTTAACGTCAACTAAATAGTTGTATGTATCAGGTCATCCCATAAGTAATGTCGTTTTTTACGATAGATTAAGTTTAAACTGGTCCTACTGGGTTTAAGCCTAAATTTTCCGAAGGTTATATCCAAGAGGAGATCTATCGTGTTTCGCTACATACTTACAGACCTTGACCAGTGAAGACGTGTTTTGCTTTATGTGAACCCCTCATAAACATGGCGGTATCAGAAGAGCATATCAGGCATATAATGCTTTACGAGTTCAAAAAAGGGAATAGTGCTACTGAAGCAACGCGAAACATTCAGGACGTCTATGGCAACGATATTCTGTATGTGAGGAAATGTCAAAGATGGTTTCAAAAGCTTAGGAATGGTGACTGCTGTTTGACAGATGCACAGGGCCGGATTAAGACCTTTAGAGGCCCTAAGCACTTAAAAGATTTTGGTGCCCCATATATATGTAATTCAAAATATAAACAAAAATAAACCATAAAATAAAATTTTATTTTTTGAAATGAAACAAAACTTACAGTAAGATGGAAAATAATGTTTATTTTTGTATACTTCCACTTCATTTATATTTGAAAAGTTTTCTCCTACTTTTTTAATTGCAAAGTCTTTGATCAGATCCTCAAAACTAATCTTACGTAACACATCTGCTTCTATACTTAGTAGAGATAAGGCATCCAGCCTGCCTTGTTGCATAGTTGTTCTGTTGGTATTTTTAATATACTTCAACTGAGAAAATGAACGCTCAGCTGAGCAATTTGTGACCATTAATGTTAAAAATATACGAAAGGCAATTTCTACATTTGGGAAGGCACACTCAATATTGTCTTCTACAATTATTTTATAAAGTTCAGCATGACTGAATCTTGTTTTTACATTTACTATAGCACACGAAAATATTTAATCTATATGTATTTTTAATATGGCGCTCAAAGATTTGATATAAACAAAATAATAACGCAAAGCGTAAAGTGTGTGATTACAACGAAATATATTTATTCTCTCAAAAGGGTTGTTGTTCACTACAAATTCAAACAATGAAAAAAATAAATACTATATATGAATATATATAATTCAGTTTTCAACAGCTTATAGGCTATAAGCCGCGATTATAATAGTATAATAAATCCATGATAAATCCGACAATGGAAAATTTCTGTGGTGCCCCCCTTCCCTTGATGCCCTAAGCACGGGCTTATTTTGCTTAATGGTTAATCCGGCCCTGCAGATGCAGCACGCTCTGGACGCCCTGCTGAGTTTGATGATGACCTGCTGTTAGCCGCACTTGAAGACTGTTCAACAACTGTCGAAGAATTGGCCCAGAAACTCGATTCATCCCCGTCCACCGACATTTGCAACAACTCGGGAAAGTGCCTAAGTTAGGAAAATGGGTGCCACATGAATTGTCGGTCGACAATCTGAGGGTGCTGGTAAACATTAGCACAGCTCTTCATTCCCGTGAACTCCAAGATCCGTTTTTGCACCCTTTAGTGACTGGTGATGAAAAGTGGATACTGTACCAGAATGTTAAGCGTCATCGACAGTGGGTTTGTGCCGGAGAACCAGCGACACCACAGCCAAAACCAAATCTTCACCCTCGGAAGGTGTTGCTTAGTGTTTGGTGGGATAAAGGTGGTGTAATACACTTTGAAACCTTACCACACAACCAAACAATCACCGCTGAAGTCTACTGTCAACAACTGGATCGGTTGAACACTGCACTAAAAGAAGAGAGACCACCTTTGGTTAATCGGAAAGGAATTGTGTTCCACCACGACAACGAACGTCCTCATACCGCTCGGATCACTTCTCCAAAAATTGAGGAGTTTGGGTGGGAAAAATTTCCACATCCTCCAGACCTTGCGCCTTCAGATTATCATCTCTTCAGGAGGAGTCTGCAAAACTATCTTGACGAGAAACAGTATACTTCTGTAGATGACCTGCACACCAGTCTTTGTACGTTTTTTGCCTCAAAACCGCCTGAATTTTATAAACATGGCATTGAAAAGCTTGTAGGACGTTGGCAGTGTGTCATTGATTCCGATGGAAAATATGTACTAGATTAAAAAGTTTCAGTAGAGTTTTTTTTGTCCTTCAAATTCCGATCTAAAAAACGACATTACTTATGGGATGACCTGATATAAAATCCTTAGGACTTTTATCCCACCCTCTACACACTTTAACGTAATAGTATAGACAAGCAAGACTGCATTAATCAGCTTAGTTATCATATCGCTTTGGGATAACAATGGCTCTTCCTCCTCTTGATTTTCTAACAATGACTTTAGGTTGCCTTCACAAAGTATGCAATCCTTGATTCCCTTTAAATTACTCTCAGAGGATACATGTATAGCTGACACTGTACCTGGGCTATTCCTTTTGGTAGGAACTTTGGTGATTTGCCTGCCTGTCCCCCCTTGTTCAATATGCAACTGTGCAAACTGAATTCCCTCTGGTCTTGTTAATTGTGTACCGAAAAGGTTTAACATCTGTTCAAAGGTGAATGTACACATGCTATATGTAGTGTTCCCTACTTAATTCAAGCAAAATTGAGCTTGGCAATTTCTTATTGTCAGTCAATAAGATAACAGAAGCCATGGTTAGTGGACTGGTCTCCGATATATTTTATAAATCTCAAATCTGGAAGCATTGGCGTAGGCAACTGTATGCTCATTATGCACAGTGATTCACTGGCAGAGCTGGGCACCGCAAACTCAAAATCACTTCCGCAATCGCAAATCCGCAAACTCAAACCTTACCTTCCGCAACCGCAAATTGCTTGCCATGTTTGGTCCCGCAAACGCAAATCCGCAAACGCAAACCATATTTCCAATTTTTACAGTGCTGGGCACTTCCGCAAACCGAAAATTCCGCAATCGCAATTTTAACTATAAAAAGTATCCAAAACATTAAAGAGGTATAAAAAGTTTTTATATCTTTTTAATGTTTAATGTTTTAGCCTTGTTTTTATTAAAAAAAAGGCTAAATAATTTATTACAATAAATCACTATTGTAGAAGAAATAAAAATACTACATATATTGATATATTATATTGAACAAAAACACCTCCCGCAAGTAAATAGTAAATAAATTAAATAATAAAATTAATCATTTGAATTTCATAAATTTTGAGACTTAGACACGTTGGTGGCCAGTGACAGCAGCGTCACAGCACTAGCGGGCTTGGCCAGTGGCCACGTGGGAAATTTGCGGAAAGATTTGCGTTTGCGGTCTTAGTTCCGCAACGCAAATTCACTAATTTGCGATGACTTTGCCGCAAACGCAAATCCGCAAACGAAAAACATACTTCCGCAATTGCGGAATTTGCGGTTTGCGGAAGTGCCCAGCTCTGTTCACTGGCATACTGAATACTGTACTTCCAAAAAATGTTTATGTACAAGCTCTGTAATTGAACTGCAGATCTGGCAACCTTAACTTCATTAACACTGCCTGTTGAGGGCTGCGCTCATTATTAGACCTAGTCTCTAACTGTACTGAACTGCTAAACTCTTACTCTGTAGCGTGCCTTAATTATGTCCTCAGTAATCTCTTCAAAGTAAATAATTTCGTCTCGCCTTTCATCCTTTTACACAAGAGTTTCCTCTAGAGCAACCTTTTTAGTTTCTAATATGGAAAGCTGTGCACTGTGCAGTCACTAAACTTAATTCTTGTTCTATGGCAGAACGTAGAGTGGTAATGACATTTGTAATTAGCCTTTTGTAAACCCTTCACTTGTTACTAAGCTTGTTCAATTCAGCTAACTCATCTTCAATGCAAACAGACAACTGGACTTACTGTAATGCCAAATAAATTGATTTAGCCAAATACATAACCAAACTCAAACTTTGTTCCTGCCAAACAAACAAACTGAATTGCCTGGTTGGGTTACTGACCAACCACTAGTCTGAACTAGCAAATTTTCCACCCAAGTAACGAACAAAAAAACCAACAAACAACGAAAAAAAAAAAATGTAGGCTTAAAACAACCACAGACTAACGGCCACGTTCAACAATTGTGCGACCAAACTTTCTACCCTGGAGACCTTAACTCAAATTACACTCAACCTGTCCAGGCCTAACTTAGGCAGTGCTGGGCAGCGCAAACGAAAATTCACTTGCGCAAACCCAAACCCATACCTTGCGCAAGCGCAAATGCGCAAACTTCTCGAAACTTGCGCTTGCGCAAACGCAAACTATTTATATATACAGGGTTTTCAAAAAAAAAATTAGGTGTTTTTTTTTTGTGGGACACACTGTATAAAAATTAAATTTATAGTAAATCAAATCAAAAGACTTTATTAACAGACACACGATCCATATATATCAATAAAGAATAGATACAAAATTACAATGTTAAATAAATAATAATAAAAAAAAAGAAATTACAATATTACAAAAAAAAATACTTCAAAGCTCCTCAGAGTCCTCCTCCAACTCCATCGTGAGCTAAATCCACTAGTTTTAATATTTGGTTTTTTTTTTCACTTTGCGCACAAGTTTGCGTAGTACTTGCGCAAACGCAAATGCGCAAGCTTGCGCAAGAATGGCGCAAACGCAAATGCGCAACCGAAATCACACTTGCGCAATTTGCGTTTTGCGCAAGTGTTTGCGCAAGTGCCCAGCACTGAACTTAGGCTACAATTTGCACAATCAGAACTTTGCCAAAAGATGGTCACTGACTCAGTCCTACACTAGAATCCGATTACGAAGGAACATGTTATTTTTTTTTCTCTTTGACTGGGTTCGGAATTCCAGCTGAGCCTTGTACGGCTAAGCTCTGAAGGGCTACCTTAACTTACAACCTAAGTTAAGCTAGACTAACACACTTTATGGGCTTGTAGATCCTACCTCAGGGTTGTCGAATCGATGTGGCCTACTTCAGCCTTAGTTAAAAATAAAGGGAGCACTATTTATGGTCTTTCTAAATCCTGCAACACATAACTGCACTATTGCACGATGCAACAATCCTGTATCTAAACTACCAAACTAAATTGCAAGTGTCTTCTATAAGCCACGCCCTTCAGTGCTACATTCAAAGAAGAGTAGAAAGGATGCTGCCAGCATAAAAAAATACGAGGGGCGGTCAGAAAATAAGTTTACACGGCGTATAATTTTGTAACTAAAGGACCTACATTGATATGTTATATCAGGTGAATTTGGTTAATCATTGTTGGCAACACCACGTCGATTCGGCTGCCAAGTACATGTCATTTTTGTTAGTTAAATCACGGATAATTAATGAGGGGGAGGGGCGCAACCATAAATTTGGGAGTTAGGGGCTCGTCACAACAAAGTTTGGAAACACTGCCTTAACCTAATTATACTAGTAATGTTGCATAAGCAGTCTAGTCATCGTAACGCTTTGGGATAAACAATGGCTCTTCTAGATATTCTAACATCTTGAATGTTAGTTTTCATGTTTTTCTTCAGTCTAGTTAGCTTTCAATGAATTATTGTAACTTGGACAGGTTAATTACATAACTACTTTGTTCTTTGTAATACAAGTCTGATCACTTTGCATTGAAGACGGAACAAAATCTCGAGGTAAAGAAATTTTCTTGAATGCCAAATTTCAACAAAAATTTTAGTGTTTTATATAATATACTATATGTAAGTAATGAACATAAACAGTTTAAATTCAAAATCAAGAACGGCTTTCTTAAGAATATTAGAAAAGATACTTTTAAAATAACTACGAATACAACCTCTCCTGTGACGTCATCATTTAAGGGTTGTCTGTCAAAGAAGAGGGATATCTAAGATAGGCCCCAACTTGGAACAATTAAAAACAAATTATTTTATAAGGAAATACTTTAGTAATAATTAGCCATTGTAAGTTATTCTGTTTCATGGCAGTGATAGCCTAAGTGCAGTCTAGGCCTATAGAGTAGCAAGACTAGTCTAAAACTTTAGAGTAATAGACTAGCAGCCCTAGCTATAGTTAAGCCTACATAATTGGCCTAGCTAATAGTAAATAGCATAACAGTAGCCAAGGCTACTGTTTAAAACTTGCAACATGACTGGAGTTGGTAGAATAATATCAGAAGTTTACATTCATATTATTTTCACTTAGGCCAAGACTAACTACTTTACATTACACTTGGAAACTAAGTCACTCGGGCTTATCGAGGTCATCAAGTCGGACGAATAATGTAAAAGCCATACATTTTTTTTTAATCAGATTTTGCAAAATATTAATTTCAATGCTTAATTACTTGTAAACTATTACACTAGGGCCTATTACAGGCTTTTTTTTCCATGAAAATGTCTAGTTTTTTTTTTCTTAAAACAGGAGCTACTATTTACAAAATCATATGGCAAATCATTCCAAAAACCTACTAGGCTACTCTATGACTAAGTATTTTTGTAGATCCAATCTACAAGTATGTTCTCTAATTTTTCCTGCACTCAAGTTCTTTCATCAGAACTGGCATCCTCTCAGGTGGATACAGATTCGTTTTTTCTGTATCCACCCGAAGAGGATGCCAGTGGCATTGAAACGTTGTGGGAAATAAACTGTGTCTATTGGAGTGGGGTTTTATCATCATATTATGACTTCACATAGAAAAAGAAGTTTTCTTGCATTTATTAAAGAGCTAATATTTTCTATATCCTATGGCAGGTCATTCCAAAATCTACTAGTCTATGATTAAAAAAGTATTTTCATAGTTCCACTCTAAAAGTCTGATTTCAATTGAGAGAGTTGAAATACCAGTACAAGTTTTCAACCAAATAAAAAATTTGCCAAAGAAAAAATTTAAAAATGTTCAAACTATTACAATAGCTTAATGTTAATTTCCACTGTAAAATAATTTTTTTTTTTATTGCAATACAAAATTTACAAATGAAAAACTAAATATTTGCTAAAAATTACATCAAAAGGCAAACGTTTGTTGACTTTATAGTCAGGCAGTTTGTTGAGCATAGCAGCTGGCTGCAGCTGACATTCCAAATCTTGTTCACTTGACACCGACTCTACATACATGAGGTATGTTTCATAAATAATAATGATAAAGCATAAGTGCTAGTGTTTATAACAATATCATGGTACTTATACCAGTGTCCAGTATTTTTGACAATGTGGTATCATAGTGATGTTTAAGTGTTTATAAATGCATCATCATGATGTTATAATACCTGGTAAATACATTGTCATGATGTTATAATAAATGCATCATCGTGATGTTATACAAACTCATATTTATGAATGGTGGTCCCTGTGACTACTGGCAGTAGTCACAGGGAGCAGGGTTGAAGCTTCAAAAAACCATTGATCAAGTTCATCAAGCAACAGTGGACAAGGAGAGAAAGAAATGGGGGGATATTTTACACCACCTCTTGGACGTAACCTTGTTTCTGGCTTACCAGAATCTTCCTTTTCGTGGTCACAAAGAGGGCATGTCATCATCAAACAAAGGAAACTTCATGAAATTGGTAAAGTTGCTGTCAAATTATGATCCAGTTTTGAAAGAACATTTTGTAAGGATTAAGCATTCTATTCCATCTGGGAGGAGAGTGGCTTCGTATTTATCTCCAAAGATTTAGAATGAGTTCATTTGCCTTTTGGGGAATTATGTCAGAGAAAATAGTGGCTGATATCAAGAAAGCAAAGTAGTTTGGGATTCTTTTTGATAGCACTCCTGATGTGTCCCACACTAATCAGATGTGTGAAGTGATCAGATACGTCCATATTGAATGTGACAAAGTTGAAGTAAAGGAATCATTCTTGGACTTCTTCCCTATTGCCGGAAAGACTGCTCCTGAGCTCACAGGGAATATCCTGAGACATCTGGAGAGAGATGGACTGGACATAAACCTGTGCTGTGGTCAAGGATATGACAATGCTGCAACTTTGGCTGGGATTCATGGTGGTGTTCAGTCAAATATCAGAGAGATTAATCCCAAGGCTTTGTTTGTGCCTTGTACAAATCATTCTCTGAACCTTTGCGGAGTGCACTAATTTGGAAGCATTTCTTCATGTGACTTTTTTTTGGAACCTTTGAGAGAGTCTATTCCTTCTTTTCAGTCTCAACTCATCGATGGGAAGTGCTGATGGAGAATGTAGGCATGACAGTCAAAAGACTTTCCCAGACAAGATGGAGTGCTCATTATGACGCTGTGAAACCAGTGAAGGCAAATTTTGAAAAGCTGACCTCAACCCTTGAAGTACTGTGATATCCCAAAGAAAATGTGGACACAAGAGGATCAGCTCAGATTTTGCTATCTGCTCTATGTGATTTCTCTTTATTGAGTTACCTTTCTTTCTGGTATGAAGTCCTAGAAGAAATTAATCTCTCACAAAAGTATTTGCAAACAGTTGGAATCAGCCTTGAAAAGTGCATTGTGAAGCTCCAAGCTCTAAAACTGTTTCTTGAAGACCAGCGCAATGAAATTGTGGAGAGGGCCATTCATTATGCAACTACAAAGTGTGAGGAAATAGACATTTCTATGGAGAGGAGAGGGAGAGTAAAGCTCCAAAAAAGGATGCCAGGAGAGATGACAAAGGATGCTGGTCTCACATTGCCAGAGGAAGTAAAAAGGGCTATGTTTGAATGTCTTGATCACTTTCATCAAGAATTGGAGATTTGTTCTAAGGCATTGGATCAAATTCTGTCAATCTTTGCTGTTATTCAGCCAAACACTTTGGTTGTTGCAACAGAAGAATTGACTGGATTCTTTGGATCTGATATATTTGCATGTCAGTTATAAATAGATATAGAGTATAACATATTTGTAGATAGTAGCCTATTATGACTATTAGGCTACCACGGGGAAGTTTGGAGATGCTTAAGGGAAAAGATGGTACCAGAGAAGTATGTTAAACTGATCAAGGGGATGTACAGGGGAGTAACAACTAAGGTGAGGAGTAGCGTGGGTGTGTCAGAGAGCTTTGGGGTGGAAGTTGGTCTGCACCAAGGATCAGCTTTGAGCCCCTTTCTTTTCAATGTGGTATTCAATGTGTTGACGGATAGGATTAGAGGGGAGGCGCCGTGGTGCATGATGTATGCAGACGATGTTGTGTTGAGTGGGGAGACGAAAGAGGAGGTGGAGTAGCAGTTGGAAAATTGGAGAGAGGCATTGGAAAGTAGGGGGATGAGAATTAGCCGAAAGAAGACCGAATATATGAGATGAGATGTGATGTGATGTGCAGCAGGACCAAGGAGGGGAAGTGACATTGAGTGGAGAGCGTGTTAAGACGGTGGAGTATTTTAAATACTTGGGGTCAACAGTGGATGTAGAGGGGGGAGTAGAGAGAGAGAGAAACTGTAGAATACAGTCGGGGTGGAAGAACTGGAGAGACGTATTAGGGGTGCTCTGTGATAAGAGGGTCCCAGTGAAACTGAAGGGAAAGGTATTCAAAACAGTGGTGAGGCCAACAATGTTGTATGGAATGGAGACTCATTGCTCTTCATTGGCACAAAGAAAAATTGATGTGGCTGAAATGAAGATGTTGAGATGGATGTGTGGAGTGACGAGGAGGGATAGGGTCAGAAATGAGCATATAAGAGGAACAGTGAAGGTGGCGGAAGCATCTAAGAAGGTGCAGGAGGCCAGGCTGTGGTGGTATGGACACATCAGGAGAAGAGAGGAGGAGTATGTGGGGTGCAGAGTGCTGGAGATGGAGTTGCCGGGACGGAGAAGAAGAGGAAGACCGAAGATGAGATGGAGGGACTGTGTGGTGGCGGACATCAGGGAGAAGGACTTGGAGGAGGATGCGGTATACGACAGAGGAGAGTGGAGAAGACTAACCAAAAACAGCGACCCCATGTAAAGATGGGATAATAAGCTGTGGAAGAAGAAGCCTATTATAACTTTGATCCTCTGGATCCAGAGATTCTATCTTTAGTTTTAAATTGATAATTAATTAGTTTTGTAAAAATTGGTTGTTGCAATATACAGGCAGTTTTTACATAGTGGAGCCACCTCGATGGGCCAAAGTGGCCCCTAGTGTGCCCACTATAAAAATTTCTTATGTTCTTATGTAACTTCGGAAGTATATTCCAAATTTGACTCAGATTTTCGATGAATTCTCTGATGAAGATATCAGTGTGGAAATTGGATGACTTCGGAGGCATTTGGAAGCTGCCAAAATCAGCGTTGAAGAGGCAAAGAAATGGACAGCATTGCTGTTTCTGGAGTTTATTGTGAAATGGGATTTTTGTGAATCTTTGCCAAGCTTGTCACTGTGTTTGAGATTCTTTTTGACTCTCTGTGTCTATTGCTTCATGTGAAAGAAGTTTTTTCCAAATTGAAATGAATATGAAATTGATAAAAAATTTCTTTCGCTTGACCATGAGTCAGACAAGATTGACAAATCTAGCTTTACTTCAATTGAACATGAATATGCAGAGAAGGTGAATTTTGATGAGGTCATTGATCAATTTGCAGAAATTAAGGCTCGAAAGCAGAGACTGTGAATCCTCTCTATTTACCTTTGAAGAATAGGCTGAGCATTGAGACTGGATTTCCTGTTTTTTTTGTATAAAATAAAATGTAGTATTACCTGTTCACTGAATTTTTAATGTCCTGCATTTTTCTTATTTCCAATTTGCTTATGACAGTACTGTACTGTTTAAAAATTTACTTGCAAACATAATATTTTTCTGTGTTTAAATTTTAAAATTATTTATGGGGGGTGCCAAAGGAAGGATCCACCCTGGGTGCCAAATACTTTAGGTACACCCCTGCCCTGGAGTTCTTCTATCAGACTCAAGGAAAAGTTACATGTAAATTATTGAACCAAAAGAATTTTGAGCATTTTTATTGTATCTCCCCTGAAATAACATCTCTTAAAACTAAACATGTCCAATTCCTTTAATCTTTCACTGTATTCCAACCTTCTTATGCTATGGATAAACTTGGTTGCTGTACATTCCTCACTTTCAAGCATATATCTATATTGTGCCTATGGTGAAGTGACCCCAACTTCAATGCAGTATTCAAAGTGAGGCTAGCCTCTAAGCACTGGTCAGAAAACTCTAGATCACTATTAAACATAATGCTAAGATCTTTCTGAATCTAAAATCTGTGCTGTACCTAATGTTGTAAAATTCTCAGGAATAATCTTTAGGAGAATATTCCCAAGAATATTCTCTAAACCAAGAATTTTTGAGAATTTTCTTTTTTAGAACATCTGAGGGGTTTTTCAACTATTCCGATACAACTTAACTTCAGTTCCTTTCAAAATGGAGAAATTCTAAGTCAGAAGTGAATGATAGGATGAGTGAAGAAATAAATAAATTAACTACCGTAATGCAAAAAATTTATTGAATCATTGTATAAATACTATTTCAATTCAAAGTACAGTATTTACCAGGGATGGCAGTGATTAAATAAAAATGATTTAATCACCTGATTAAATCAATTGATTTTTTTTATGAAAATTTTTTTTTTATTTTTTTTATTTTTTCAAAATTATATAGAAATTAATAAAATATATCAGACAAAACACTTTAGAAACAAATAAAAATATCCCTTGTAATAATTAAGTATTCAGTTTCAGTTTTTCAGTACCGTATATAATAGCTTTTTTATGAAAAAAAATCATGATTTTTGTTTTTGATTTTTTTAAAAATTATATAGAAATTAATAATATATATCTCACCAAGACACTTTGGAAATAAAAAATACCCCTTGTAATTATGTGTTCAATTTCAGTTTTTCAGTATCAGCTTTATGAAAAAATCATGATTTTTTTTTTTTTTTTTAAATTATTTGATTTTTTCAAAATTACATATAGAAATTAATAAAATATATCAAAACAGTTTAGAAAGAAAAAATATCCCTTTAATGGAGTATTCAATTTCAGTGTTATAACTAAATATTATGTAAATGTTAGTGACAGTGAATTTCTCAAGTGTGTGTGTACATAATAAAATGCATATTATCCAAAATGGCAAAAAAAGAAATGCTAACTAAGGAAACAATTTGCCATCCTTTATACTGTTTTCTCCCAATTCCAGATTATTCTAGAATGCTCTGGATCATCTAGAATATTCTCACACATTCTCGAAAGTTCCATAAGGTTATGAAATATTCTAGAATTCTCTAAAAAGCTGCAAAACAATCTAAAAATGTTTTAAAATTAAGAAAAAAAGAAAATTCTCGAATATTCTCAGCAAATAATATTTTGGAGAATATTCTCAGAGAATGAGAATATTCTCGCCTCACATCACTAGCTGTACAAATTGCGAAAATTGCCGTGTTTAGCGCAAAACTACTTTTTTTTACTCACAATAAAGCCAGCTATTGGGTTGATCCCACTAAAATTACGCAATAATGTCAGCTCCGATTGAGGCTGAGTATCATCAAACACATTCGGTAAACGTTTCCACCCTCCAGCCCTTACATTCAGTTCAGGCAGGTCTTCAAATTCAAAATTGGCACTGTCATCTGAATAATCACTGCTATCAAATTCCATATCACTTCCATCTGGTACATATTCACTACCACTGTCACTCATGCCCTCCTCACTTGACATTTTTTAAATATTTTCAGTGGTGTAGTCCAGGGATGACGCAAGGTAACGGTGTTACCCCACTGGTTTTATTTTACTTTTAACGTTACCCCACTGATTATTTTACACAAATCAATTGTAAATGTATGCAAAATAATTGCTAATCACTATCTTCCTCAATCAAAACCTGATGACAACTGACCCTACCGTCAATTGTTTCAGTAATTGGTTAAAAAAAATGACATCACTCATTGAAAAGCATTTGATTGGTTGATAAAAATGATGTCACTCACATTGAAGAGCATTACGAGACACTCAGGAATGCTCTGATAAGCATTAAGAGATATTTTTCTTTGAATAAATAAACTTAAACATGATGACTCCAACCTTGGTATCATCGCAGCAATAATCAAGACTTCCCATGACACCAACAGTGGCATCATTGTAAGAAGGGGTTAATAATAAAAAATCTTTGTTGGTAAAAATAATTACAGTACTACAAATTAAAATATTTTGCAGAATATATTTACTTCTACCTGAGTAAAATGACCCTTAAGCTTTAGGCTTTACTGGGCTAATGCTTAGAATCCAGGAATATTAGATATTTGAAAGGTAACCTTTTCTTATTATGCTGGGTCTCCATCAAATAAATCAAAATTATATTGGTGCAATAATCTTGTCTAACAGGTCCTAAGTAATATTGATGATGGTGAGAGAAGTTAAAAAAAATTGGGCATTGAGGCCTTATTGGGATACTTCAAGGTAACTTTAGAGTTTGCCCACAACGTTAATAATAAAAGTAATTAATATTTACCATAGATTTTAACCTTAAAATTAGGCTTATATCGGGTCATTCAATGACAAATCATGCAGTGGTCAAAACCACACCCTCATAGATTTTGCTTAACTTTGGTTTATAGAATGGTCTATGCTAGTAAGTACCAAATTTCAAATATCAGCTCAATCTAAGTTATGGTTCAAAAGTTATGCTCCCCCTTTTTTGAGGGGGGAATAAAAACTGGAAATGTTCAAACTACTATAACTCAGTCCCTAATTGACATAGAACAGTGATTTAAAGTGTGTATGAAAGGTAATTGCACACAACAAATTAGCATAAGCAGAAAAAATGGCTAAAATTAACATAAAAAAGTTGTGACACTTTATTCCATTTGAAGGGGGTCCTGCCCCCCAAATTAGAGATTTTTTTAAATTTTCATATATATACAAAAAATTAGTTTCAACCTTATTCTATCAATATATGAAAAGAAATAGATGTGTATTTCCATATAAAATAGGTATTTACAGATTTCAAAATGGCTACTTTTACTTAAGACTAATTTTTACAAATTCTTGTAAGCTGTTAGGTAATTAATACATTGCAATTTACACATGGTGCAATAATTCTTAATGCTAATAATCTATACCTACCTAAGCTTATATATAGTTAATTTTCAACAGATTTTTATCCTAGTTTTGGTTCCAAACTCCCACTAAGTTCTTGAACTTGCTTTGGATTGGAGTAAATAATCTTAACACCAGGTGTCATCATGATAGAAATCATATCACTTTGTTTTATCCAGTAAAACATCCTCTTTCATCGGAAAATAATACTGAGTGGTAGATCCTGATGAGGTGAGAAAACTGATTTTATAATCACCATATTCTTCTGAAGTGTCTAAAATAATTCCAAACCAAACCTTATCATATTTACAGGCAACATACTGGCCAATTTGATACTCATCTTTTTCAACTAGTTGACTGTCTTTATCTGGTTCAGCCCCAGTACTTATTCTAAACAATTTACAATTATCAGAATCAGATGTCTGATAAGCTTGTATTAGGTTTTCTGACTGGTACAAACCTGGGGAAACTGTGTACCTTTAACATGTAAAGCTTCATTAAATCTACTAGAAAGATTGAATTTATCCTTATGAACCTCCTCCTTTGTAACATACAAACAAATAATTGAATTAAAGTGTTCAGTGCAAAACTCATAGAAAGCTCTTGGTGTTAGAATATGACCAGTATCAGTACGTTGCAAACTAACCTTTGCTACAACTCTCTTAATAATTCCTCCAATACCATCACAAGCATTTTTCCCATGACTTGTGGCAAAGAAATTCCACTCAGACTTCACACCAAAATCCTGTTCATGATAGCATAGATTGCTGAAATTATATTTGTTTTTGTATTGGCCTCCACAGTCCACACTAGGGTGTTTCATACCTATAGGGTAAAATAAAAATGAGCTTGGAGTTTTAATCCACACATTTCTCCGTATTCTAAAGAACAAGAAAACACGTTTGTGCAAGTTTGAACCAGATCGCGCTGCATTTAGAGGTCCCCAACTTTGACGACTTTTTGTCAGTTCATTTCTCGCCTGCCTGCAGTGAAGACGGTTTTCTTCGTCACTTGAGCGTTCGTGTTGTATAGCCTATTGGACAACTATGGAGGTAATTATATATGCTACTAATTATCTCATTTTACTGTGGTATTGAAATTTATTATTATTTAATTTCTGTCATTTTACTGTGGTAGTGATATTTATTATTAATATTACATGAAATTAATTAGTCTGTTGCATATTGGACAACTAAGCTGGTAATTATTTATGATACTAATTAATGTAATTTTACTGCGGTATTGAAATTTATTTAATTAATGAATTGTCAAAGAGAATGTAGTGTACACGTATCAGTTTTATAAATAAAGAAAAGCAGTAACTGGGACTCGAACCAGTGTCATAGCCGTTTGGCGGCATCGCTCAAGTCGGTGTACACAGCATGCTATCCACTCCCTAGATGGTGTAGTGGATAGCGTGCTGTGTACGCCACTTGAGCGATGCCGCCAAACGGCTATGACACTGGTTCGAGTCCCAGTTACTGCTTTTCTTTATTTAATTAATGAAATTAATTACGATGTGAAATTATTTCTGTGGAATTATTTAGTTTGTTTTCTTTTCCAGGTGTCCACCAGAGCGAAAACAGAAGTGTTTCTTATTGGCCAGATGGATGCGAACATCACATCAAGTGGCCTTCCAACTCAGTTGCAAGTACTCAAAAAGTACTTTTACCACCAAAAGGAGCAAAAATTTGGACGTACTAAATGCCTGAACCTGTGCCTGTCTCATATTTTGGGAGAGAGCGAGAATCCCCATGATGCGTCGAGATTCGGCCTTGAGGAAGATGGAATCCCTTCTCAAGGAATACGACCGGCTTGTGAAGCACAAGTCACATAAAGCAGAGTCCTTCCGAGTGAAGGCGGCGATGTTCAAGGAGGCAATAGCGAAGGAGATCATGGACATTGCTCATTCACAGGCTAAGGAAATGATGAAGAATCAGGAGGACATCCACTTTCTCGACATGCAGCGTGAAGATCCAAATTCCTGCAGCATGGGCCCTGTTGACATGAAGCTTCACTATAAGGAGATTAGGAAAAGGAAGAGGCTGGACAAGATTAAGGAACAACAGGAGAAGGCCAGGAAGGAACAAGGAGCTGCAGAAGATACGGGGGCTTTAGTGATTTCAACTTCGTCAGAGACTGACTCAGATGTCGTTGACCCAACCGTGGAAGTTTTTCCATCCTCCTCCAAGGGAAATACCAAGAAGCAACGCAGGAATCTGATCTCACAGGATGTGACGACTACCTACGATCGGCTGAATATTTCGTACCGCGATTCAGCTATGTCGTACGCTGCAGTGGCTAAATCACTAGGTTTTAACTTGGATGAACTGTCCATTTCTGCCAGTACCATGTACCGCACACGCAAGGCTCTCAGGAAGGTGGCTGCTGAAAGTTATCAATCCGACGAAGTTTGTCCTGGTCAGCCTCTTGTCTTGCATTGGGACGGTAAGCTCCTACCTGACAATGAGCAATGGAAGGAGAGCGTTGACCGGATCACCGTCCTCATCTCTGGCGACGGCAAGGAGAAGTTGCTCGGTGTTCCTAAGGTGACGTCCGGAACCGGCGAGAAGATAACGCGAGTTTGCTTGGATTTGGTCAAGGAACACAGGATGGAAGAGCGCATGCGGGGACTGTCTTTCGACACAACAGCGTCGAACACCGGGATTCATATCGGGGCCTGCGTCCTGATTGAGAAAGGTCTTGGCAGAGAACTCATGTACTTCCCCTGTCGGCATCACATCTATGAAGTCATCCTCAGCTCCGTCTTCAAGCGTGCATACGGCCCTTCAAGTGGCCCTGATATACCCGTTTTCAAGAGGTTTCAGGCACAATGGAAGTTCATCAACCGGTTGGACGTGCAGCCGTACGATTTTGCTCAAGTCAATGACTCTATGAGGGAACTGAGGGAGAAGTCAGTCCTGCTGGTGAGAGGGATGGTGAGCATGTCGCATCAGCGCGATGACTACAAGGAACTGCTACAGTTGGTTCTCATCTTCCTGGGAGAAGCAAAAGTGGTGGATTTCCCTCTCAGAGCCCCTGGCGCTTACCATCACGCTCGATGGATGGCGATAGCCATCTACTCCTTGAAAGTAATTCTACTGAAGAAGCAGTTCAAGATGTCGAGTCACGAGTTGGAAGCTCTGACAGCCGTAGGTCTCTTCGTCTCCCTCATCTATATCCGAGGTTGGACTCGTGCTGCAACCTCAAGCAAGGCTGCTGCAGTTGATCTGGAATTTCTGCGTGACGCGGAAGCCTTTGCCATGTCGGGATATTCGTGTGTTAATGCTGCGCAAGAAGCCATGTCTCGACACCTATGGTACATCTCTGAGACTCTTATTGCCATAGCATTCTTCGACGCAGATGTGGCAGATGAAGAAAAGGCTCAGATGGTCGTCAGTTTGGGTAAGCCCGCATCAAAAAAGGAACTCAAGCAACCCCAAGGGAAGAACGTCAGGAATCTTGCCTCGAAACACCTGGCGGAGTTCGTGACAGGAAAGATGATGGCTTTCTTCCATGCATTCGACTTGGACACAGAATTCTTGAAAAAGCCAGTTGCCGAGTGGACTGAAGTAGAGGGCTTCAAGCAAGCAGCGGCAACTGTTAACAAAATCTCTGTCATCAACGATCGGGCCGAAAGAGCCATTGCGCTCACCAAAGAGTTCAACTGTTCTCTGACGAAGAACAAGAGCAGAAGCAGTATTTGCTCAAAACTGTGATGCAGCATAGGGCAAAATACCCGAATAAAACCAAGAAGGATTTCATGGACAAATGATTCGCAAGAAGTGGTTATGTTTTTTGTATCTTTGTGAAAATGTGTAGTGAAATGGTACTCATTTGTTGAATAAAAATTAATTGACAGATTTTTGTTTAATTTTTTCCATTTATGATCTGCCAGAGCATCAAACTGGGGACCTGTAAACTTTAAACTATTGAATTAATACTTCGGTTTATCAGTCTCCTCAGCAAATGGAACAAGGGGATCCATGTGGATTAAAATTTTTCCAAACTTTTAATTTATGAAACACCCTACTCCACACCCATCACAGAAATAAATTACTTTTTGTATGTTGGAGAATTTCTATTTAATATCCTTCATTAAATATTGCTTAAAAGTGTGAACTGCTGATGTTGATTGCTCAAGACAATCGCTAATAATGCAGTAACTAATATGAATTAATTCCTCATTCTTCATGTGATACACCACAAATGGATGGAGGGTCACGTCATTTGTCCAGTGAAAACTTTGAGTGATGAATGAATAGTTTTCTGCAAAATCCCCTAACATAAATATCAGGTCATCCCATAAGTAATGTCATTTTTTAGATCGGAATTTGAAGGACAAAAAAAACAACAAACTTTTTAATCTAGTATATATTTTCCATCGGAATCAATGACACTGCCAATGTCCTACAAGCTTTTCAATGCCATGTTTATAAAATTCAGGCAGTTTTGAGGCAAAAAACATACAAAGACTGATGTGCAGGTCATCTAAAGAAGTACAGTCATCCCTCAGTATCCGCAGGGGATTGGTTCCAGGACCCCCCCGCGGATGCTCAAGTCCCTTATATAAAATGGTGTAGTATTTGCATATAACCTACACACATCCTCCCATATACTTTAAATCATCTCTAGATTACTTATGATACCTAATACAATGTAAATGCTATGTAAATAGTTGTTATACTGTATTGTTTAGGGAATAATGACAAGAAAAAAAGTCTGCACATGTTCAGTACAGACGCAACCATCGTAGGCCTAACTACATACCGTAGTACACATCAGCAACAAAACATTTTCTTTCTTTCAACACTTACAGATTGCTTTCGTTTAATGACCTGAAAGAGAAATACATAGAATAAAACACAGAATTTTTAAAATACAAGTACATATAGAAAATATAATTATAAATACACAACACAAGTAGCGAATGAACGAGACGCGAGGCGAACAATGCTCAAACAACAGGTGCTGGAGAGAGACTGAGGATCTGTGAAATGGTGGGAGGCTACAGCAGGGTATGCCTACACATCACTTCATTCACGTGGATTCAGCGTAGTGCTCGGCGCGCGGAAAATTCAAGTTTGGTTTTTGGAACTTTCTGAATTTTTTTTTTCGAATATTTTTGATCCGCGGTTGGTTGAATCCGCGGATACGGAGGGCCGACTGTATACCGTTTCTTGTCAAGATAGTTTTGCAGACTCATGAAGAGATGATAATCTGAAGCCGCAAGGTCTGGAGGATGTGGAAGTTTTTCCCACCCAAGCTCCTCAATTTTTGCAGAAGTGATCTGAGTGGTATGAGGATGTGTGTTGTCATGGTGGAACACAATTCCTTTCAGATTAACCAAAGGAGGTCTCTCTTCTTTTAGTGCAGTGTTCAATCGATCCAGTTGTTGACAGTAGACTTGAGCAGTGATTGTTTGGTTGTGTGGTAAGGTTTCAAAGTGTATTACACCACCTTTATCCCACCAAACACTAAGCAACACCTTCTGAGGGTGAAGATTTGGTTTTGGCTGTGGTGTCGCTGGTTCTCCAGCACAAACCCACTGTCGATGGCGCTTAACATTCTGGTACAGTATCCACTTTTCATCACCAGTCACTAAATGGTGCAAAAATGGATCTTTAAGTTCACAGGAATGAAGAGCTGTGCTCATGTTTACCCGCACCCTCAGATTGTCAACTGACAATTCATGTGGCACCCATTTTCCTAACTTAGGCACTTTCCCGAGTTGTTGCAAATGTTGATGGATGGTGGATGGGAATGAATCGAGTTTCTGGGCCAATTCTTCGACAGTTATTGAACAGTCTCCTTCAAGTGCAGCTAACAGTGCAGCTAACAGCAGGTCACCATCAAACTCAGCAGGGTGTCCAGAGTGTGCTGCATCTGTCAAACAGCAGTCACCATTCCTAAACTTTTGAAACTATCTTTGACATTTCCTCACATGCAGAATATCATTGTCATAAACATCCTGAATGTTTCACGCTGCTTCAGTAGCACTATTCCCTTTTTTGAACTTGTAAAGCATTATATGCCTGATATGCTCTTCTGATACTGCCATGTTTATGAGGGGTTCACATAAAACAACACACACATCTTCACTGGTCAAGGTCTGTAAAGTATGTAGCAAAACACGATAGATCTTCTCTTAGATATAACCTTCAGAAAATTTATGCTTAAACTGAGTAGGACTTGTTTAAACTTAATCTATCGTAAAAAATGACATTACTTATGGGATGACCTGATATTTCATCACAGTGAAGATTCTGTTTCATAGTCTTCAAGTACTGACTCTGGCTTTTTGCAATGTAGTGGTGCCTTGTAAGAGAAAAAATGTTTTCTGAAAGGTGTTCAATAAATTCATCTGGAGAAGCTATATGAGTTTCCAATGTTGATCTATCTGTATTAGTCCACCGAACATATTCAACAGAATCTCTGCTTGTCAAGGAAGGTATAGTATTTAAGAAATTAAATATGCCTATGCTACCAGGACATTCTCAACATGCATGTAGCAGAATTTATATCACAAACACTTTTTTCTAGTAGTGCGTAATAAGTTAAGTTTTTCTCTGCAATTGCTGATACCATGCATTTAGGATTCTGGTGGTGGGTGGAAACACAAACTGAGTGGGTTCCTTTGCCTCCAGCAATTACACACCATTTAGGCCTCAGATTGGCAAAGGTAGAAAACCATATGCTATATTATTATTATTTTCTTTATATTTTGAATATATTTCTTTTAAATTTCCTAGTAATAGACATTTTTACTTGTACTCTTTTTCACCATCTTTATTTCTTATGCTAACACAATCAGATTTCCCTGCACACAAATGACTAACTTAAACTTTGTAGAATTTCTTTATTTCAGAGATTATATCTTCAGTTAGTTTTCTTCCTTTACTGTAGATAGGAATCTGTGGCATAATACCAAATGTATGTTTCAAATGTCTGGCTTTGTCAACCATGTATCTGCTTGCACTAAACAAATCCACTGTTCTAGAAATAGGAAATGGTGAGAGTGTAAGTATCTGAAGCCTCCTTTTGTACGATGATGTGGATTTGAAGCCTTGTACAAGATCACTTATGAGGTTTCCATACTTATAAAAAAAAAACATAACCCCAAATTACTGTACAATATTAAAAATGTAAGTACATGATTTATATTATTCAAGAATGAAGTACTGTATTTCATGAATTTGAACATATACCAGTATATGGGATGATGTCACATTTTAGGAAATATAGCTAATGTCTAAATACATATCCAAACATGACAACCTATAATACTGTACCTATATACAGGTATTTACATACTGTATAGTTCGAAGTCATCTCATTAATTATTTTTAGTTTCTTACCTCCAAATCTGCTTCTTTGAGGTGCTGTTTACTCAGTGGCTCACCAACATCTTGAACTTCAGTGGCAAATGCAGTTTCCAACTTCCTCTTGAGGGAGGTTAAAGCTTTTTTGTATTTTTGTGAAACTGCCTTTGATCTGCTTCCACTGCTCAGGGCATCTGAAAAATATTTGAAATACAATTAATTAATAAATATAAGTATGACATATCTAGTGGCAACAATCTGAATTTCTGAACTGAAGTATATTTTTTAGATAATTTCATGTATATGTATTAGGTATAAGACAACTATATCTGAATTAAATTTCAGCTGACAGTATAAAAATGCATTATCTGTACACACATTAATAGCTAGTTACTTACGTAATTTCACTGGGGTAACATGAAGTTGCTCCAAAGTTGCATTAAGATCTTTTCATTGAATATCTTTATCCGTTTCAGTACATTTACTTGGAATTATTTCTGGGGATATGTCAGGTGAAGTAGTCATACTTTCAGTACTACTAGTTATTGCTTCTGGCAGTCTGAATAATTCTTCAGGTTGTGTGTGTTTATTAATTAATTTCAGACAATTTATACAAACTTCTGATTCATCACTGAAAATATATTTAGGGTCACTATTTTCAACAAGCTTTGGAAGTGGCCTCAAGTTTCGGAGAATAGGCTTTTTGTGCAGTTCAAAAGGGTTGCAACAGCGCTTGTTATAGCGTAGACATTTTCATCAAACACTATGTATATATGTACATAAATCTGTTCAAAATTTTAAAAAAATATATACATTGAGAACACAGTGAATGCTTTGCGCATCACAGAAAACAAAATAAAGATCTCTCTAGTTAGGCAATAGTTATCCTAGGTAGGATTGCCATGTTTTTAATGTCCACATGGGATTTTTTGTTCAACCAATTTACCCAACAATCGAATAGGGGAAGATATTTTATGGTAGGTACTAGTGTTTTATGTTTAGTTCTTAGAATACTAGTTTAACACATATGTATTTACATTTCTAACAAGTACACCAATCTATATACCAGAAGTCAATGAGAATGTTAAACAGTTTGTTAGAAATTACTCTCTCTAAGTGAAAGTAGTCATTTTCAAATCTGTAAATACCTATTTTATATGCAAATACACATATATTTCTTTTCATACTGTATATTGAAAAAATAAGGTTGAAACTCATTTTTTGTATATGAAAATTTAAAAAAAAATCTAATTTAAGGGGAGCAGGACCCCTTCAAATGGAATAAAGTGTCGTAACTTTTTTTATGTTAATTTTAGCCATTTTATGGTGGTTTGAAAATTTCCAGCCCCCCCCCCAAGAGGGCACATAACTTTTGAACCATAACTCCGATTGAGCTGATATTTGAAATTTGATAGTTACTAGCACAGACCATTCCATAAAACAAATTTAAGCAAAATCTATGAGGGTATGGTGCACTTTTTTTTTTTGCATGATGTCATGGAATGAGCCTATATGTATTTAATCTATATATAAGCCCATTAGCTGTAGCTCTATGAAGGGCTTACATATACCAGTTGTAAAATATGATTAACTGATAGAAATATATTTTAAAGCAATCAATTTTCTATTAGAAAAGATTGTTAAAAAACAAAATTCATAATTTAACAGTTTTGTATGATGGTATTATGTACAGTACTTTAAAGCATAATGTTCTAAGAGCTTGTCATTTGGTGATACAGTTAAACATTACTTTCTCCATTGCCTTAACCAACTTGTTTATATTTTTAGGGGTGGATTGAGGTTGGACAGGGTTAATGAATGTCTTATGGTCAGGGTTGGCAAAAACTCAGCAAAAACCCAACTGGTTTTTTGCTGGGTATTTGCCAACCCTGCTTATGGTACACCTTTGGAAATTCTGGAATTATAACCAAACATCAGTGATCAGTTTCCTAGTTACGCTATATTCAATAACATTGTTCAGGTTGTGAATAAAAAACTATTGATTACAGAGTATTCTGAGGTTAATAAAAGAAAAGTTATTGGGGCTGTAGAAAATACTCTGACTGTGACAAACCTATGAATGACCCAGATCATATGTTTCAGTTCTTCTCTGATACCTTATTCTATATTTTTAATATTTACTTTCTTTAAGGAGGAAAACAGTTTCACCCAAAAGTGTCGCAAGTCCATGGATCATTCCAGGAATTATCACTTCGATAAAGAACAGAGATAAATTATTCAAGTTGCAATTACAAAGAAAAATTCAAACTAAAATAATCAAAATTGCAAAATATACCTACGTATTATAACAATCAATTTTCCAAACATAAAGGAGATATGAAAAGCACTTGTACAACCATAAAGTCTTCTCAGAAACCAAATTAAGAAAAATTCAATGAGAAAGTTCATAAAGAAATTACTGATGATACTTCTACTGCAGACACTCTAAATATACATTTTACTTCAATAGCGGATAAGCTTCACTCACAATTACTAAATAATGATCACTCACCTCTAGAATATATACCACCCAGCCCACTAAATTCATTTCTGTTCCTGCTACCTCTACTGAGGTCCAGAATATTATTGGTAAATTAAAATATACAAAAAATAACATTTGTAACATTCCTGTACCTATATTGAAACTTGTTAAATATATCTAACTTTGGAAATACAGTACTTTGATTAATAATTTTAGCTAAAGGAATATTCCTATCAATGCTAAAAACTAGTTGTATAACACCCCTTTATAAAGGGGGTGATCCTACACTAGCAACAAATTACAGGCCAGTATGTTCATTATCTGTGTTTAGCAAAGTTATTTAAAAAATTTTAAAAATTAGAATGCAGCAATATTTAGAATCCTACAATTTATTATCTCCAAATCAATATGGCTTCTGTAATAATAAAACAATGGAAATTGCTATTTTAAATCTTGTTGAAAATGCAAATACAGTCATGTTGCATCTTATGCACATTTAACTTACACGGTTGGTTCCAACCCCCAACCCCCCCCACCACCACCTCCAGCCTCTTGACCAAGGCATGATTCGCTGTTTCAAGGCAACATACATGCAGCTTATGTTCACCTGGATACGCAGTGCTATGGATGTGGATCCCAACCTCGATGTAATGCAGTGTTGGAAGTCCTTCAACATTGCCAGTTGCATCACTTATATTCAAGAGACAATGGATGCAATCAAGCCTGAATTGGTCAATGCATGTTGGCGAGCCCTTTGGAGTGACTGTGTGATTGATTTAAAGAGTTTCCCTACCATTGCTAATGAAGTGAGACACATTGTCCAGGTTAACCATGTACTTTATGGGTGATTTAAGTGATTTTCAAGGATAATTTTTGGCTTTATGCGCCCTCTTCAGAACATAATACCTGCATAAGATGCAACACGACTGTATACCTAAAGAGAACAAAGAAATAATGATATCAAACATTTATGGATTTGAGTAAGACATTTGATGTTAATAGACCATAACATTCTACTTAATAAATTATATTGTTACATTACAGCTTTAGAGGAGCAATCAGTGCTTGGTTTAAAAGTTATTTGTCCAATAAATATAATTTTATATCTGTAAATAAGGTTTGTTCAACTAAAGTGCTTGTGAAACATGGTGTGCCACAGGGAAAAATATCAGGGCATTTTTGCAAGATGCAGCAGCTGTATCATCTGCAAACTATGAAGTTAAGTATATCAGATGAGTGTGGAAGGTCATTTATGTATAATAAAAATAACTGGACATAAAACAGCCCTGTGGTACACCATGTTTGACAAGCATTTTAGCTGATCAGACATTATTTACTGATACAAAATCATATCTATTGGACAAATAACTATTAAACCAAGCACTGATTTCTCCTCTAAGGCCATAACAATATAATTTAAGTAGAATACCATGGCCTATTACATCAAATGGCTTACTCAAATCCATAAATATTGACATTATTATTTCTTTGTTCTCTTTAGCTATATTTGCATTTTCCACAAGATTTAAAATAACCATTTCCATTGTTTTATTATTACGGAAGCCATATTGATTTGGAGATAATAAAAATTATAGGATTCGAAATATTGATGCATTCTACTTTTTAAAATTTTTTCAAAAACTTTGCTAAACACAGATAATGAACATGCTGGCCTGTAATTTGTTGCTAATGTAGGATCACCCCATTTCTAAAGGGGTGTTATACAACTAGTTTTTAGTATTGATGGGAATATTCCTTTGGAAATACTTTGATTAATAATTTTAGCTAAAGTTACAGATATCTTTAACAAGCTTCAATATAGGTACAGGAATGTTACGAATATTATTTTTTGTATTTTTTAATTTACCAATAATATTCTGGACCTCAGTAGAGGTAGCAGGAACAAGAAATGTATTTAGTGGGCTGGGTGGTATATATTCTAGAGCAGGGGTCCCCAACCCTGTGCCCACGAGCACCATGGTGCCCGCCGACCCTTTTGCGTGTGCCTGCCACTGACTGACTACGATTGATAAGTTTTTATTCAAATTTTTAATAAAATGTTAAGTATGTTACATATTTTAAATATTTAGTTACTAAATATTTAAAATATGTAACATACTTAACATTTTATTAAATTTTAGTAGTTAATTACAGAAACAGATGCTCATTTATTTGAAAATAATTATTTCTTTATAAATAAATTAAGTTATCATTTTGATCATTTTTCTAAGATTCTTAGTTAGCCCATCCTTGTTTTTTTTGTGTATTATGTTCATTATTTTACATAGGAATGTAATGTTTTTTTTGTATTATGTTCATTATTAAGTCCAACTATAAATTTGCCTTGAAAAAGTAAATGGTGCCCGCTGCACTACCGGTAGTCTTGAATGTGCTCTTCGGCACAAAAAGGTTGGGGACCCCTGTTCTAGAGGCTAGTGATCATTATTTAGTAGTTGTGAGTGAAGCTTATCTGCTATTGAAGTAAAATGTATGCAGTATTTAAAGAGTCTGCAATAGAAGTATCATCAGTAATTTCTTGATCAACTTTCTCATTGAATTTTTCTTAATTTGGTTTCTGAAGACTTTATGGTTGTCCAATTGCTTTTCATATCTCCTTTATGTTTGGAAAATTGATTATAATAGTTATATTTTGCAATTTTGATTATTTTAGTTAATTTGTTTCTGTATTGAGTATATTGTACTTTATGAATTTTTCTTTGTAATTGCAACTTGAATAATTTATCTCTGTTCTTTATTGAAGTGATAATTCCTAGAATGACCCATGGATTTGCGACACTTTTGGGTGGAAATGTTTTTCTCCTTAAAGGAAAGTACGGTAAATATTAAAAATATAGAATAAGGTATCAGAGAAGAACTAAAACATATGATCTGGGTCATTCATAGGCTTGTCACAGTCAAAGAGTATTTTCTACAGCCCCAATAACTTCTTTTATTAACCTCAGAATATTCTGTAATCAACAGTTTTTTATTCACAACCTGAACAATGTTATTGAATATAGCATAACTAGGAAAATGATCACTGATGTTTGGTTATAATTCCAGAATTTCCAAAAGGTGTACCATAAGACATTCATTAACCCTGTCCAACCTCAATCTACCCCTAAAAATCTAAAAAGTTGGTTAAGGCAATGGAAAAAGTAACGTTTAACTGTATCACCAAATGACAAACTCTTAAACATTATGCTTTTAAAGTACATAATACCATCATACAAAACTGTTAAATTATGAATTTTGTTTTTTAGCAATCTTTTCTAATAGAAAATAGATTGCTTTAAAATATATTTCTATCAAGTTAATCATATTTTACCAGTGGTATAGGTAAGCTGTTTATAGAGCTACAGCTAATGGGCTTATATTATAGATTAGATACATTATAAGCCTAATTTTATGGTTGAAGTCTATGGTAAATATTCATTACTTTATTATTAACTTTGTGGGCAAACTCTAAAGTTACCTTGAAGTATCCCAATAAGGTCTCAATACCCAATTTTTTTTAACTTCTCTCACCAACATCAATATTACTTAGGACCTATTAGACAAGATTATTGCACCAATATAATTTTGATTTATTTGATGGAAACCCAGCATAATAAAAACAGGTTATCTTTCTAATATCTAAAATGCCTGGATTCTAAGCATTAGCCCAGTAAAGCCTAAAGCTTAAGGGTCATTTTACTTGAGTAGAAGTAAATATATTCTGCAAAATATTTTAATTTGTAGTAATGTAATATTTATTTTTACCAACAAAGATTTATTATTATTAATAGTGGGTACAGCACAGATTTTAGATTCAGAAAGTGCTTAGCATTATGTTTAATAGTGATCTAGAGTTTTCTGACCAGTGCTTAGAGGCTAGCCTCACTTTGAATACTGCATTGAAGTCGGGGTCACTTCACCACAGGCACAATATAGATATGCTTGAAAGTGAGGAATGTGCAGCAACCAAGTTTATCCATAGCATAAGAGGGTTGGAATACAGTGAAAGATTAAAGGAATTGGGCATGTTTAGTTTTAAGAGATGTTATTTCAGGGGAGATATGATAAAAATGTTCAAAATGCTTTTGTTTCAATAATTTACACAACTTTTCCTTGAGTCTGATAGAAGAACTCCAGGGCATAACAAAATTAGAAATCAGACTTTTAGAGTGGAACTATGAAAATACTTTTTTAATCACAGAGTACGGTAGTAGATTTTTGGAATGACTTGCCATAGGATGTAGAAAATAGTAGCTCCTTAGTTTTAAGAAAAAATTGAATGCTTTAGTGAATGAAGTAGTGTGTGTGTAACAATGTATATTTTAGCTCAAGTTATGTAGGCTACTTCTGTAAGTTTTTGTTAATTTGCAGATTTGAAATTGATATTTTTCAAAATTTTATTATAATATCAGCCCTATAGCTTTAATCACTCATGACTTGGATAACCTTAATAGGTACAAGTGACCATGTTTTCCAAATGTAATGTAATATAAATAAATTAAAAGACCATGGGATATCAGGTTCAGTCATAAATTAGGTAGGCTAGAAGAATGGTTATAAGACAGAGAAAAAGTAATTTTAAATGACTATGAATAAGGGTGGTAAAAAGTGGAAAGTGAGGTAGGGTACCACAAGGGTCAAATTTAGAGAAGGGAGTAGGTAGTAAAATCTCAAAATTTGAAGATGTACTGTATATCAGTTTACAAAAGATAGTCTGGTTGGGAAGCATCATCTTAGAACAAACTGGCAATCTTCTCATTGCCAGTTAGTGTTTGAAAACAATGTGAAACAACAAATATTTTTCTTTATAGTTTATGACACCTAAGCTATTTACCTTTCAGAAACTACATTTCTAAGTTTAAACATAATAGCAATGCTCCTTCAAATCTTTTCACAATATAATTTACAAGATCACTCCATTGCAAATTCTTATCTAACATTTCACCAAGAAATTTTGTTACAGTACACTCCTTTATAGCAATTTCATTAACATTAAGTTCATCAAGACATTTTTCCCTAAACAGGTTTTATTGACCATCATACTCATGTTCTTCCTTATATAACATACTGCACCCTTGTTTGGGGAAACTCCACTAACAATGCATTAAACAGTATCTTTGTCATCCAAAAAAAGAGCAATAAGGTTATTATCTGATGCTGATTTTCTTGATCACTTTAGTGCATTATTTAAAGAGCTAAACCTACTAAACCTCGATGATGTAATGAAATTGGCAAATCTTATTTTTATTTACAAACTTGTGTAAGAACAAAATCATTAAATTTACAATGGGTAGATATTTTGTAACTCAAGAAATCCACTCATATCAGACCAGAAAGAGATCAAAGCATGTTATACCTCAATTTAGATTGGGTAGTATTTGAGATGAAGACATTTTCATTGGATTGAAACCATGGAATGCTTTAAATGCTAATAAAAATATTATGAATGTAAATTTGTTTAACCAAGTTGAAATCCTGATTAATTAATAATGGCATACTAACAAAAATCTAGGATTAAATGTCCATTACTATTGTTTATTAATTTCTCATATGTAATCTAGTAGCTATTAACCCTTTACGGACGAGTCCGCAGCATATGTGGTCACTCTTGTTACCAGAATGTATAGGTTTTATTGTTATTGAAAACTAAATATTTTAGTAACTAGTCACTGAAGTGATACCCATTTTGGGTTCCTTTCCCGACAACTAAATTGACATCTACAGGGTGGGCCGTAAGTTTCCATACATAGGAAAATTTAAATTATGGTCTTCACGTGCGTCGGTATTTGGATCAGCAGTTTCCGGATGCTTGGATTGGTCGGCGTGGTCCTGTGGAGTGGCCTCCCAGATCCCCAGATCTCACCCCCTTGATTTCTATCTTTGGGGCACTTGAAGGCCATGGTGTATCAGGAAAAGATACGAGACATAAATCATCTAAAGGAACGTATCACCAACGCCATTACAAGCATAACGTCAACTGTGCTAATGCGTGTTCATCAACAGTGGGGAACACGTATTGAAATGTGTTTTCAAAACAATGGCAACCATGTAGAGCATATTATATAAATAAAAATGGTTGTCCATAAAAAAATGTTTATTTTTCCTATGTATGGAAACTTACGGCCCACCCTGTATATATAAACATTCATAGAAACGAGGCATTGTAGTACAATTTATATTATTATTTCTGGTGGACCTTAAGGTACAATCCATCGTTAAAGGGTTAAAGACATTTTTTGTGACTTCAGTTCGTATCTCATTTATAATATTGGTTTCTTCGTATGGTATTAGTATAATACCTTCAATAATGACCTTGCATTGTTGTATCAATAGTGATAGCAACCAGTGCACAGCAAAACCCAGCTGTTCATCCTTCCACACAAGAAAGTGGTTGGTAGATAAATGGCTGCCCTGGGTGACCTAGTGGTTAAGATGCTGGGCTGCTTGTGGGGCATGGTTCAGAATTTATATTAAACTGTAGATCTAAGGTGGTGAAAAACTTGACCTTTGTCAGAATGAACAATTTGGGCAGAAGGTAACCAAAAGGTGTGTATATATACATACATATAAGGGGTTCCAAAAAACCTTTATAACACGTTCATGGGTTGCCAAAAAGTTGTGAAGAAATGAGGACTTCGTCAAAAGAAATTGGAATAAAACTTTGGATGAATATGAAATGGATACAACCAAATCTGGGCCCTCAAATTTGCCACTCTCTCAGGAAACAAAGGACATCATTGAAAGTGGTACACACAAGTGGAGAAACAGCTGTGCTAAACCTTCTAGAGAGATTGAAGTGTTGAGAGGAAAGGTCGTTAGTGGTGAGATCATTCGACTCTACCATCATAGGCAAGGTTTAAAGCCTTGGCATAAACTTCCAAAACCAAGAAAAACTCAACATCAATGACAGAATGTGGTTTGCCCATTATCTTGAAGATTGGGATGTGGATGATTTCATGCATTTAGCTGTCTCCATTGAATTTTTTGTTTATGTAACACATCGGCCTAACTACCAAAATGATCGAGTGTGGGCCACAACACCAGATGAAATCGATGACAATGAACATTATCGCGAATTATTAAAAAGTCCAGACTGTGTTGGTGTGTTTGTTTTGTTCACTGCAAAGAAGCTCATGTGGGTGCTGAAGCCAAATGGTCAGAGTTGGGATGGACAGTATTTTCGTGATATTATTCTATCCCAGCATGTCATTCCTTTTCTAAGAAACCCAAACAATGTTATGGATGTCAATCAGGTCACACTTCTGCACGATAAGGCCCCCTGCTTTAAGGCATTAGCCACTCAACAGTTGTTGCGGAACCATGAGAGCAATTTCTTTGGAAATGAAGAATGGCCAGGAAATATTCTCCTGACCTGAACATCTGTGAACACATTGGATCAGTTATAAAGGACAAGGTTGAATGTCTTGTTTCAAGAACCTGCAGCAAATCGATTTTTGAAGGATACAATGACATAACACATTGAAACTGTTTTAGCAAATTTGCGTAATGATCAAGATCTATTCACATCACTTTTGGAAAGCTACCCAAAGCGAATTAAGGCTGTCTTGGAAGCCAATGGTGGGAACACCAAGTTTTAATTGTTTCTCATTAAATGCAGGATTAAATTCTCTTTTGTAAGGTATGTTTAGTTTTACTGTACCTCTAATGGTTTAGGCCATGGGCAGGGGGTGCTAAGGTTTATTGGAGCCCTGTATGCTGGTGACCCCATTTTGACAAAAAATGATGCAGGCCATGCTTAAACAGCTTCCCAACCAGACATGGGGTCATTACAAGGTTTATCATTACCATTATTACCAGAAATTTTTCATTATTATTACCAATTCCCATTACAGCATTTTTGTTTCATCATCATTACAAGCCCTTCATTATCATTGTAATCATCATTACAATACTGAATATACTGAATGAGTGCTCCACCAGTGCCACTGGAGGCAGGGATGCAAAGATGCTTGGCAGCAAGAACAGATACGTTAGGATACAGATGTGCATTTGTCCCTCCACCATGTCAGGGGATTGCAGTCCTCATCAATGCAGGGTTAACAATAGGGTTCTGAGAAGCTGTAGAGGGAGCTGGAGCAGCCATAAAATTGAACAACTTACACCACTTTGGTGCTGGCTGGGACTGGGAGGAATCACTGTAATGATTCATTACAGACCTTTCATTAGCATTATTGCCTCGAAATTTCTTTCATCATTATTATATTATCATTACAAGAGATTTGTAATTTAATTATAATTAATTACAATGAACTCATGTCTGTTCCCAACTATTTCTCATGTGATGATGGAAAGTTGCTGAGAAGTGGATGCTTAATCCATTCAGTAAAAGGGTGGTAGAGTCTGCTGAACTTGTAGGAAACTTGCATGATAAATTGACTGAACACTCTTCTAACAAGACCATACATTTGTCATTCCCATCAGAAGACTTATGCATTTTGGATAGTATGAAAAGGTGAGTATCCAGAACTGGTGTCTGAAGCATTGAAAGTTTTAATCCCATTTGCTCCTTCATACTTGTGCAAATTGAGCTTCTCATCAATTGTTGCAATTAAAACAAAGCAGTGAAATTGAATGTATGTGTGTTATGTTGTATTTAGTCTATTCACCTAAATATAAGAAGGTTAACAAATTGCAAAGTAGGCACAGGTATATCACTGACAGACAGATTGACATGTTATGAATAATGGAAAATAATTTCAACTGAAAAACTAACACTGAAATGGGAGTGCAATGCTGGCAAGTGTTTTGTATAAAAGGGCGTTTGCGATACTCACCTAACGGATACTCTGTTAGTGGGGTCACAGCAGTAGCTGCTGCTAGTTGCTGAGATGGGAGATTGAGCTGCCAGTGAGGACCACCCAGAGGGCCTTCAATTGAGTAAAAATAAATCCTTTGACTTCAGCACCACCTGCACTACTAAGAATGAGAGAAATGAGGTGAACAGTTCCCAATTTTAGTGTGGTTGAGATTGTCAGTAGGGGTGCACCGGATATGAATTTTTCATATCCGGCCAGATACTGGATATGCCGGATATGGCCATATCTATCCAGCCAGATATATATTATTAGGTACTGTATTATTTTTACACTCATATTGCTATGTTTTGCATTGGGGGCAAGCGCCCCCCAAATGTAAGATAAATAATAATTTAAGTATATTCAGATGTTTAATTTTGTTCTCTTTCAGATTCTTGTGTTGTATTAAACTATTAAGTATTAATCATGACAAGTTTTGTGTGGTCACTGTATACAATAAATGATCCTAGCAATATCACTGCAAAGTGTAATATTTGCCAAAAGATTATCAAACGTGGGATGGAGAAAGGTGGCCAAAGTCTTTTAGCAGAACACCTCTTCATAATCATTTGAAGATTAATCACCCAAAAGAGTATGCTGAAGCCAAAAATAAAAATGACAAAAAAAGAATAGCTGCAACTGAATCAAAGGAAATAGGCATAGCTAGAATACGGGTAGACCATCAGCTTCTACTGGTAGTACTCTGAAAGAAAAGAAAATGGACCAAATGAGTAAACAGATCTCAATAGAGGAAAGCTTTTCATTTAAAAAAATATGGGACATCAATGACTCCAGGTCTGTGATGATTCACCGTAAAATTGGCATGATGATGGCTTTGGACATTATATAGGCCGGGCTGAAACTCAAGATAGAATTAATCAGTCATTAACAGTTGGCTTTTGATATAAAAATAAGATTCCTGAAAAAAATAATTGGTGGCCACCAACGTGTGTCTGGCCACCCCCATTTTTGTAAAAACATCTAATGCCGCACTAGCAAAATCAGGAAAATGGCAATATCTCTTCTTCTGAACATGCTAGAGAGATGGTTTGCATACCAAACGATGCAGAATTTGATTTAGAACAAATTATTAAGAGTGGTATTTTTTCATAAAACCTTTAGTTTTTGAGTTATTTTAGAAAAACTAATTTTTGGGGCCCATAGACCCCCTTTCGATGGACCTTAGTGACAAAAGAAATTCTAAAATAAGCATGATTTGGCTTTTTGATTACTAACTACCTCGACCATTTTACCCCGGAGAGTGGCAAAGGCATTGACATTGCTCATGGCATTTATAAGATCATTAAAGGGACAGAACTTGAGGCCACATTAAACTTGGTTAAAGCAGATGGGACAAATACTAACACAGGACATATGCATGGGTCAATCAGATATTGGAAATGTTTTTAGGGCAACCTCTTCAGTGGGATATTTGTCTTCTGCATCTAAATGAATTGCCACTTAGACACATCTTCATAACTTTAGATGGGACAACAAAAAGTCCAGACAAATTTTCTGGCCCTATGGTTCTCAGCTCAATGGGGATGTGTCAGAATGGAATGTTGTGGACTTCAAATCTATACCTTATCCTGCATTTGTGCTTCTACCAAATGAGGTGGTCAATAATTTATCAACAGACCAATACTATGGATACTGCATCTGCTGGGCAATTATTACTGGTGAAGTGGATGAAGACCTTGCACTCTTAGAAGTTGGCCTGCTAAATCACTCTTGATGGCTCACCTTAGCCTGTAGAATTCTTCGCTTTTATGTTTCACAAAAAAGACCCAGTAAGAACCTCAAAATCATAGTAGAATTCATCATCACAGTATACTTTCACAGTTGGTTCAATATCAAGGCTAATAAGAGGCTAAGTGATGGGTCAAGAAACCTATTCAATATGATCCAAAGAGTAAATAAATTCCCTGACAGGAAAATTAGAGAAATTTGTTATGATGTATTAAACAATAACAGCTATTTTGCTCATGGTGAAAATATTTTAGTTGGAATGCTGGCTGATGAAGATGAAGAGGTGAGGTGGTGTGCTGTCAATAAAGTTCTGTGTCTGAGGGGAGTTATAGAGGATTTTGATGATGAATCTGGTAGTAGCAATGATTTTGCAGGTGGAATAATTGAGTGATGATGAGAATGAAGAGGATCATGAAGGTGGTACTGATGAATATCCTGCTATAGATGAGAATGTTAGGGTCTTTAGAAAGCCAATCATCAATTTCAAAGCTTCTGCATACCACAAGCTGTCTGCTATGTCCCAATGGGAAACTGTTCCACCTGTATTAAAAGAATTCAGTAATGATGAACTGCGTGATATCATTAATACCGCATTGAAACTGGATCACGAGTGCCACAGTCAGAATGTTGAAAGGCACATCAAGCTTGTCACTGAAGCATCCTTGGCTGTTGTAGGTCATGAGCGTAGAGATGGTCTTATTAGAAACAAAATTAGATCACGTAAATTAATGAAAGATTTTCTGTCTAAAAAATATTTTAAGTTCTAGATTATTATTTATCATGCTAAAATATGACAATTTGTTAATTGTATAATTTAATGTTTGGCATTTTGGAATGTCAAAAAGCATTTTCAATGAATTTAAAATGGCTGATTTTGATTGATTTTGATTGCTGATTGAAAACCACTAATACATGTCAATTTGTAGCTGAGAATGTTTTATTGTGTTGACATTCAGTTGAAAGGGGGTCTATGGGCCCAAAAAATTAGTTTTTCTAAAATAACTCAAAAAACTAAAGGTTTTATGAAAAATTACCACTCTTAATAATTTGTTCTAATCAAATTCTGCATCTTTTGGTATGCAAACCATCTCTCTAGCATGTTCAGAAGAAGAGATATTGCCATTTTCCTGATTTTGCTAGTGCAGCATTAGATGTTTTTACAAAAATGGGGGTGGCCGGACACACGTTGGTGGCCACCAATTATTTTTTCAGGAATATTTTTATATCAAAAGCCAACTGTTAGTCACTCTGATAAATTAAAATCAAACAAAAATTATAGTTTCAGCCCGGCCTATAATATGGACAACCAGCCATTTACTTTAATTGAAGATGATGGTTTTATTGATTTAATGGCCTACCTCCAACCCAGATATCTCTTACTGAGCAGAAGGTACTCTGATACTATAATTCCTCGTCTTTATAATGAGTTCGTCTAAAATTGCTCAGAAGCTGGAAGAAGTAAAGCATGTCAGCTTTTCTTCAGATATATGGACATGCACAACCTCAAGAAAGTTTTATATCATTATCGGGTCACTGGATAGGTAATTTTGAAGGATACGATGCTGTGCTACATGCCTCTCATTTCTCAGGGTCACATACTGGAAAGAATATATCTGAAAAGTTTCACTCTATGTGGGATAGTTGGGATCTTGATGCAAATAAGAGGAATTTATTGGTGAGGGATGGAGCTTGTAATATGGCTCTTGGTAGTGACCTGGCTGAAATACCTTCAATACACTGCAGCATTCATTTACTCCAACTGGTTATTAGTGACTCAATTATGGTTCAGAGGAGTGTAATTGATATCCTTGCAAAAAGTTGCTGCCTTGCAACTCACTTTAATCATTTTCCTTTGGCCTGTAACAGTTTCAAACACATTCAAGTGCAGCAAAATCTTGAGCCTCTCCTATTGGTTCAAGATGTCCAACACATTGGAACAGTGCATATTTGATGCTAGAAAGATTATATAAATTAAAAATTCCACTGCAACTGTATTTGGCTGATCGTAGTGAATTACCTACCATCACATCCTTCGAGTGGACACTGATACGAAATCTCCTTAGAATATTAAAGCCATTCTTCCAACTCACTCAGGAAATGAGTTCGGAAAAATCAACTTTGTCTTCCGTAATCCCAAACATTTGTATTTTACAAAGATTTCTTTCAAAGATTGGCCATTTTGACCAAGGTGTTCAAACGACAGAGAGAGAACTCCTGACTTCTCTTCGAGCGCGTTTCTTGTCGGAGAGTAATGAAGTCTTTGAACATAATGAAAAACAGGGCTTATGTGACTGCGACTGCAATAGATCCGAGGTATAAGTTATCTTTCTTTCAAAAAGAGCAGGCTAAATCCTGGCTGATTGAAGAAGTCATAGGTATTGAAACTGACAAAGGTGGTAATGATTCAAATGAAAGTGAAGGAAGCTCAAATTCCAATTCTCCTATGCGAGAGAGGAAAGATGAAGAGGACATTCTTGAAGCATGTTTTATGGAGATCACAAAAGGAGAGCAATCTGGGGAAGTAAGTTACAAGAGAAGAAAGGTTGAAAAAAAGACTGCTCCTGTTCTACTGATTGCAGGGGTTAGACCAATATGCATCTGAACCTCTTGTAGATAGGAAATGCTGTCCAGTTCAAATTTGGAAGCAGGAGGACCAATTTCCTTTCCTTAAAACTATTGTTTCAAAGCTTCTCTGCACACCCGCATCCTCTGTATTTTCAGAGAGAATGTTTTCTGAATATGGAAACATCTATGAAGCAAGGCGATCCTGAATATTGCCTAAAAGAGGAGAAATGCTCTTGTTTCTACACCACAATGGAAAAAAGTTATAAATCACTGTTGTTGAGTTTTTTTTTTATTCTGAAGACCTCCAAGCTGAATGGTGGCATCTGACCGACACAATACTGCCCTCCAGTCATTGATTTCATTCCAGGCATTTTATATTGTATTCAATGTATTGTTTTATATTTGTCAAGCTTGTAATGTTTTGAAAATAAAGGAAAAAAAGGAGAAAGAAGAATGGAAAGCAAGTGCAGAGGTCTAGCAATATTTTACTCTTTTTAAAAAATTTAATGCCTAGACATTTTTATAAAAAGCTTTGATTATATTAATAGAACTGTAATCGTTAAGGATGGACAGATGTTTTATTTATTCTTGTCATCAGTATTGTGTTGATTTAATATAAAAAGTGTTGCTGAACTGGTTTAGGGGTGGGTCCTGGAGGGCTTTCCATTTTTTTGTATATAAAATATATATTTGTAATGTGTTATTATCATATTATGGCAAATTTTCATACAGGTGTTAATTTTCTAATGTCTTGGCCTATATCCAGCATATCTGGCCAGATATGACCCATATCCTACCAGATACCAAATATTTCGCAATATCCAGTGCACCTCTAATTGTCAGATAGGCGGCTCCTACTAATGTGAAACAGTTCTCACCTTTAAGATCTCTAGGGCATAGCCAGTCTGCCTCTTTTTAAAGACTTACTCCTCTGCTTATGGTGAGAGGATTTAAGAAAAGCAGGGTTGGCAAAAACCCAACTGGTTTTTTGCCAACCCTATAGAAAAGTAAAGCATCCTTTGCCAAATTTAATCAAAGAAACAAAAATAACACTTACAAGGTTAATTGCATCCACAAGCAAGTTTTTACGGGTAACTAAAGAAAATATGAACGATTTTATTATCATACACTAATGTGTATTCAGAACCAACTAAGCACTTGGGCAAAAAAAAAATATTACTACAAGCCAAAAGATCAAAACATTAGTCCCATACCATGCGCAAAAATGTCAACATAAAATAAAACCATTAAATTATTGGCCATCACCAGCCCATTACCACACAAAGGAGACAAGACTTACAGAAGAAAAGGAACTTGCATAACTAATACAAAAAAAAATTAGTCATTAGGGCAAGGTCAATGAGTGTTTACCCAAATTGTATAAACCTGATAAGTCCCAGATGTGTCATTTCAAACTCCACACACACTGTCATTCATATCACAATCATTAAAGGTATTCTTGGCTCAATCAGTGCAAACAAAAGCAATGTTTATAAAAAAAACACATGAATACTGGCTTCAGCATTTGTGCAGGTATTGGGGAAGAAAAAGCTGTCCAAATTCACTTCAATAAGCAAATGTCCCAGCCAAAAACAAATCCCTGATAGAGAGAGAAAACCAACAAACATTTAGAGATTATTCCCCCAGTACTGGCATCAGTGGACCCACAGGAATCCATGAGTGCAATGATGCCAGAAAAGGGAGCAAAATTAATAATAATAATAATAATAATTAAGGTTCTAAAATTTTGGGATATGTATTTGCATTAATATGTTGCTCATAAGGCAGTTAAAGGTACAATTTAGTTCACAGCCTGAGAAAGCTCAAAATCCATTGTGATGCATATTGATAACTGAACTTAAGTTTTTCAATAAGGTCTTTATAAAGGAAATCAGGCATTCAAAAATGATATTTGCATGGTAATTTTAAGTGATCGAAATATGTTAGACATGGTCCTTATAGCTAATGGTTAAGAAATACAAAACACCAATCATAAAAACAAGACTATAGGACCACCTACCACACCATCAAGGAGAAGGGAGATGCTTTCTCATCTCTAGAAATGGGCATATGATTGCCTCAGGTTCTGATTAAATTATTCTCTATACTGAGAGAATTTAAAATCGGTTATAATCAATTAAAAAGAGAAGAAAAACGTTTTTAGTAACTCTGAAGGCCTGGCTTTCTAAGAAAGAGCTGGAATAAACTCATTTTCCATTGAGGCTGATTTTTTGCAAAGCACTGCAATCCCTATATTGAGAAACACTGCCTGTGAGGATCTCTAATACAATATTTTCAACTCCTCTTTTTAATAGTTAGTTGCAACCAGGGAGAGAAATGCAAGGGTGGATCTAGGAATTTCAGTAAGTCCGGGTCCAAACCCAGCAAACACTACAATGTTGTATCCTGGTTGAATCTTGGTCACGTCAGAAATTGACATTGTACTGACAGTCACAATGTAACTCTAAAACATATATTGCAATGTTGATACAACACTGGATGCCACCCCGACTTATGAGCTCAGGACAAATGAGCACCAAGACAATTAAGCGCAAAACAATAACCTAACCTAACTACATTAGTTCTAACATCCTTAATAAATATTTGTTCAAGCTTATTTTGTTTCTTTTATCCAGTTTTTATTTGCTTGCTCTCGCTCTTTTGTTTTTGTGCTTAATTGTCTTGGCACTCAATTGTCAGCGCTCATTTGTCCTGTGCCCAATTGTCGTGTCATGACACTGGATACATGTGAAGTACGAGTAAACTTCGGACAATGTTTTGTGTGTAGCATAGACATTGTCTGCATGTAAGGTTTTACATTCATAGCATATATTTTTGTATTACATTATTCTTTGTTACAAAATTGTAACAAAGTTACAATGGCATACTACTATTTCAAATAGGGTGCCTTTTGTTGGACCAAATTCTATCCTTGAGACAATGTTGTATCTATGTAAAGTTTATGTTATATTACAACATTGTGAAGGTGTAACTGAGATCACACAAATTTACATTGTATCTATGTCACTACTAAAATGCAACCTTGTGACAACATTGTATCTACATAAAATTGTTAGCTGGGAAGAAAAAAGGGCACAGTATTAAATTTTTTTTCTTAAAACAGACCACCAATGAGCAAGTGTAAAATTAATTGTATTGTTTTATTAGATCAGCCTCATTCAAATATGATACAAATTAAAAATCTAATTTGGGTACAACATTTATTACAGAGAATTTTTCAAACAATTACAGATGTTTTGCCAATTAAAAGAACTATCAGAATAAGATGAAGATGAAAATAAAAATAGTGATATGGCTGCACCAGTACAGTACTAAGGGCACTTATGAAAACCATTACAACTACTGGTACAAATTTGGAAGTATAATGTATACAGATAAAGACAAAATAAAATTTGAATAAAATAACCATTATCTATTTACAAAAACAAAATTTGTTTTCAGGCATACACATCATTCAAATAGGGCACTCGCAAGAAATTGAGGGGCATCTATACAATATATATGTCTGTTTACATTTTCAAACTTGACATTTAGAACACTTCCACATGATGACCATCATTCACTGCTATAGTGTATGTATATTTGATGCTCAAACTTCATTAGACCATCAGCAAGATGTTCTTGCAGAATGAATCCAATAACCTCTGATTCTTTGACAGTTCAGCCACATACTGCAAACCAGGGTGACTTCAGGACAGTTTCGAAGATTTTTTAAAGCTGCCATTAAAAATATAAGGCCAAAAGCAGATGTTAAGCATCTCATAGCTATCTGGGCCAATGGTCTATCAAGACCCTATAACACAATGATGTTTTAAAGCATACTTTCTCTGGAAATTAAACATTTACAGGTGTCTGAAGTCACTCCTGACCTGGGGTCACTTTGGACAGTCATTTCAATTGCCCATAACAGTCACTGAGTCACCCTAGAGTGGGGATGGAGAACCTATGGCATGCCAGAGGAATTAGGTTGGCACACCTTGGTAATCCTGAAGGCAAACTATTTTTTTAACTTTAAAGAATTATTATTCTTTCAGCATAACTTTACAAGCATTTTTAAATATGTAGCATTATCATTTTGTGAAATTTGTTTCTATATCTTTAATCATTTTATGTTTTAACCTTGTTAACCTTGTTGCTGTTCCATGCGTTGGTCTCTCTTCACACGCAGGTCAAGCTGGTGGCCCTGCCACTAGGTCTGGCTTGGAGGAGGAATGAGTTGCTCTCTTGTGCTCTCCACTGTACATAGCCAGGAACACCTGGCTCATCTGGTACCATCCTGACCCAGGCATCTAGTCTTCTCTTGAAGACTAACTTTGACCCCTGTAACGTTTCCAAGGTCCTTTGGAAGCTGGTTAAAAAGTTTTGGTTCCCTGACAACCAAGCTATTTTCCTTCAGTGTTGAGGTGGTTCCTTGAACTGGGCCTTTAATTTGGGAACAATAAACATTCTGCCTTTCCTATTTTTCAGTGTTGTTTGAATGGTAATTAGGTTTAAGTTTTAGGTTTGGTACCAGTTTTTCGATCATTTTCCATATATAGATTATGGTGTACCTCTTCTTTCCAGGAAGTACAGATTTAGTCTATGTACTGTAGTCTTTCCCAGTAGTTGAATTCTTTGCAGCCATCAATCTTGGCTGTGAAATGTGTCTGCATTGATTAGTTTCTTCCTTTTTATATGGAGATGTCAAAACTGAGCAATATTCAAGTTTTGGTATAATCAGTGTTTTTAGCAGGGGGAATCATTACTGTCTTGTCCCTTCCTTTGAAGGTTCTTAATACCTGTCCCACGACTCTTTTTGCTTTATCACCAGCTTAGGATAGATATGCACTTAAAGATGGGTAAATACGCATGGAAGTATGCAGTAAAAAATGCATTAATATGCATTTAAACATGCAGTATCAAGTATAGCTTTCAGGGAAAAATATAGCATTTTAATTTAATAGGAATATATTTATTTATGAAAAAACACTCGCATTTAAAATGTACGACAATAAATGATCCACTACAAATGAAAAAAATACAGAAAAAATCGTTCAACTCATGATTACATTTAATCACATGTTGCTTTAAGTGTTCAAACGTCATTCTATGCCTGTTATGTCAGAATATTTTTGTACAGTAAACCCCCGTACAACGATTGTTCACTTACCATTAATTCATTTTAACGATCATAAGGAATTAATACCATTTCCCGTGTAACTATCATTATCTCGCCAGAATGATGCCTCAATCGATATACTGTACTTTAGTTAGCGCTCAAAGATAATGGTTGCCATTTTCTCTCATCAGCTGAGACCTATGTCAGTGTTATGTCATCGCACAGTGATTTGCTTGATGTTGAAGCAAATTGAACCTTGGAAGAGGAGGAGGATGAACCCGAGGAAATTAAGACTCTCTCCATTGCCATACTGCGAGATTCATTGCAGAAGATTGATGATGCAATCGCCACACTCTGCGATAATGACCCTAATGCCAATCATAGCTTCAAGGTTAAGGTGGTGGTTTTGAAGGACTTATGCTGCTACAGAGAACTCTACTTTGAGAAGAAAAAAGGCGCTCATCCAAGTCAGATCACAAACTTTTTTGTACCACACCCCTCCTCCTCCTCCTTCCACCACTTCGTCATAACCAAGACCCGAAACTCCATTGTTCGACACTGCCACTCCTTCGACATCATTCACTTCGCCTGATGATCCGCCAATGCGTTCCCTAAGAGAGGGAGAGTTGTAGTAGTTAGACTCTCCTCTCCCCTCCTTTGATGTAGGGGATGATGATGAGTGTTAATCATCCTCTCATATCGCTGCTACACCACACGGTAATGACAATGGAATGGCAACGGAATGGCAATGGCTACGATCACGATTGGAAAGGGGCTTGGTGAGTGTTAGCATTTTACAATATGTATGTGATAAATAAGATAAATACATACTGTATTTATTTCATTTACCATATATCTCTTGTTATAATTTAGGATTCTCTGTGTTTTAGTTCATACACACACGCTTAGGCTACACACAATGTTTTTTGCGATGCTGATGAACATATCCCCATTGAAACCATGTTATAAAGCCCCCGCTTAGTGATAAATTCACTTAACATTAACGTTTTATGGAACGTAACCCCATCGTTAACCGGGGGTTGAGTGTACTCAGAGAATACTCATTCCACGTCAACTGTAACTACAGGCACAAATTCTAAGGACAGGAAATCCGCAAGTTTAAGGGGTTCTAAAGTTGAATCAATTTAATTTTTGTGTAACAGTATTTCACTTATTTTCTTCAACTTCTCATACCCTGTATTTTTCGAAAGAACAACACTCAGTTTTTCAATGAAATCTTCATTTTCAAGTTCTTTTAATGCATTGGTAAGGTCCTCAACTAAATGTATGCTACTCTTCAACAGTAATCCCTTTTCTTGCAATTTCAAAATTGCCGAGGAAATGCATGTGAAGTTGGTGGAAATGAAAATAAGATCCTCTTGAATACCCTTCTTCTTCAGCGCATTTTGTGCGTCTGTGATGCTCTGAGCATGCTTAGGATCAAATGTTTCAACCACAGTCTTCACAATTTCAAAATTTTCCACATAACACACTGCAGCTTCTAGCCAGGCTCCCCATCTTGTCACTATGGGGGAAGGAGGAAGCGGTACACTTCCAGCAAATTCTCCAGCAAATTCCCTTGAGGGACTTGATGTTTGGTCAAGAAGATGGATTGCTGAGAGCCAATTTCTACCGTCGAGATTAAAACGCCAACAAGGTGGAGGTAGTGTCATGTTTTGGGCAGGATTGATAGGCAATGAAGTAGCTGTCCCATACAGAGTGCCTGATGGTGTAAAAATGAATGCCCAGTCTTATACAAACTTTCTAAAAGAAAACCTCATTCCATGGTAGAGATTGACCCTTAGCAATCCATCTTCTTGACCAACCATCAGATTCCTCAAGGGTTGCTCTTCATTCATCGGTTAACAATAGTATTAAAATCTGTTTTTACATACTGACGCGCTCATTCAACACACTGCTTCTTGTACCTGGGTGTTAATGGTGACTGAATCGTAGGTTTACACATCTTGTCAATTGTTTGGAGGATTCCACATCGAGATGTTCTTGGTACATTATGTATGCCAGCCTGCTCAAAAACCTCTTTACTTGAGGACAATGGATGCTTTGCAATTTGCGCTTCATTACAGATATCTGCCGCCTTGTCACTTTTCTTATAGCTCCTTTATCACTTCGCTGCCTCAGTTTGGTACCCTCCGCTACAAACTTGTTTACAGTTCGATAAGCTCCGCCAAACTGCTTCACAATTTCAATAGATTTTATATTTTCAGCGAGTAACTTGACTATTTTTCTTTTCTCAGTTAGTGTTAAATCCTTCTTCTTACCCATTTTCACCATTTAGATCCGTAAACAGAATACTTACTTAATAATTTGGAACACAATATTTTACAAATTTTTCAATAAAATGAGATAATTATTTTAATTATCAAAATATTTTATCGAAATGAATACCATCAATGCTGCTATATATAGTGATTATTTGCTACAAATTTCATTTAAATCGGGGAAAAACTTTTGAAAACATTGGAGAAAATGTAATCTGCTTAATAATTTGGAACGCAGTATACTTTGGTGAGGTGGGGACATCATTGATACTGGTCTATAGTTTTTTGCTTGAGATCTGTCCCCTCCTTTATATATCGGGACAATGTTTGCTCTTTTCAAGATGATTGGTATTTCCCCAGTGTCTAGGGATCTTCTCCATATCCAATATAAAGGTGTAGCTATTTCATTTTTACAGTTTTCAATCAATAATGCATTCCAATTGTCTGGACCTGCAGCTGAATATGGTTTCACTTATCCTATAGCTCTCACTACATCTTGGGTAAAATCAAAGTCTGTTATACACTCTCCTTGCAATTTCTCTTCAGGTATCACTTTGTCACTTTTTGGGGTACTAAAAACTGATTCATGCTGGGCTCTCAATGTTTCAGATATTTCTTTTGGATTGTTGGCTAGTTCAATATTTCTCTTCCTTAAGGGGCCAATAGTAGTGCATGTTTTTGTTTTCCTTTTTGCATAGCTATATAAGTATTTTGGATTTTCCTTTATTGCTTCTACTGCCTTTTCCTCTTCCCTCTCTGTATGGTCCCTAATCAGGGCTTGCATTTCCTTATTGATACCATCCAGTTTTTCTTGTATTACTTCCCTGGCATTATCTCCACAGTTGGCTAACTTCACCTCCACTCTCTTTTGTGGAAAATTCTTCTCTTGCCTCTCTAGCCAGCTCCTCTTTCCTTTTGGCTGTGATTTTGGAGCATATTTTTCTAAAATCCTCAGCATTTTTTCTTCCAAGGTTGTTAGCATTTCTTCAGTTGTTTTATTCTCAAAAACTGTTCTCCACTCTATTTGGGCCATTGCAATCAGATTGCTTCCCAATTTATAGTCATGGAATTTAAGTTAAAGGCCCCCAAATTTGCTACTTTCCTCAATATGTGTATTGTTTTTCAATGTTGTCATCATATTTGCTGATATCTCGATTAAGTTGTGGTCTGAGATAATGGTTGGAGTTATTTTTATATCAGCAATCAAGTTAGTGTTATTCATGAATACCAGATCTAGGTAGTTATTTTTTCTGGTATTTTCCATTATCTCATGTCAGCATAAACTCATTTGTGAGACCCATCAACATTTTTGCTTGCTCCTGGTCTTCTCTTGGTGTGTGTGTTTGTTTATTCCTATCCATCTTTTTGTATTTTATAAATGGGAAGTTAAAGTCTCCGCAGTTCATTATATTGGGGGATGGAGGGTTTATGCCCTTTATTAGCTTTCTGATGCCATCAATGGCCTCCGAGAATTTTTCAGTTAGGGTGTTTGGAGGTCTATAGGTGACTATTATTATCATGCTTAGTTTTTCTATTTCCAGTGCTAGGAGTTCCACAAAGCTGTTTGATTTACTTAATCATCATCATCATCTGTCATATGACCATGTACATATATAGCACAGCCACCTTTACGTCTTCTTGTTCTATCCACTCTTAGTAAGTTGAAGCCCTCTATATTTATCACTTTTTTATCAATACAATGTTCACAGTTTTCACAATTTCCTTGGCAATCCTTGAGATGAGTTTCTGTGAGGCATGTGATGTCCACCTTTGTTTCATCCATAAATCCTTTCAGGTATGAAACTTTGTTGTGATTGTTTTGGTCTTATTCCTTGAATATTACCCAGGACAATATTTACGTTTTTTGTTGCCCCTTGTGCATTTTAAGTTTGTTTTCCTTCGGTATTGCTTGTTTCATTGACCCATTTCCATCTACCTGTTCTAGTAGCTTCTTGCCCAGAAGTGGTTTGCTTGGGGTTTTTAGCTGTGTCAACTGCATGCGTTGGATGACATTTAGCAGCTATATTGTGTCTGTGGTGTTGGAAAAAATTTTTTGTTCACCGATTATATTCCTATTGTCATTTAAACTTTGTCCTTTGGGTCCATTGGGAGATGTTGATAGTATCATTTTTTTCCCGTATTTGCAGGTTCCATATTTTGTGCAAGTCCTGCAGATGTCTGGGTGTAGAATTTGCATCCATCTTCAAATTTACAATGAGCATTAGACAAGAAACTGCATATTGGGGGATGTTCATATATATATACATTGTCCTCTTTTAAAGCTGCAATTATCTTTTATATAATATCTGCATATATAATTCCTTCACCATATTTACTTGTGACCTTTATTTTTTGCTCCTTATTGGGGGATAGTTTCACTCCATTTTCTTGATTGCCCTCTTGTCTTTTGCTATTTGTGTTAATGTCCTTCATTGCCCTTATATTATCTGTTGTCTTTATACTCTCTTTCACCTGCATGGTTTTAGCCTCATCATGTGATGGTATTTGATTTTTTCCTACTTCACCTTTCTTTGTTTCTTGTTTTCCTCCATTCTTTATTCCCACTTTCCTCTTTCATTTTCTTCTTGTAGTCTCTCTGCTTTAAATACTGTAAAAATTTATTTCAGTCATGCAGTTTTCAGAGAAAATTTTTATCCCATTAAGTTGCTTCACATTCATTGTAAGGGAGATTTTTTCATCGTCCCATTCTAAGCATCTAAAATCAAAAAGCAGCTGACAAAGATCACACTTCATTGCCTTTGTCTCATCTGTTGCATCACTGCAGATACCAAATTTTAGTATTATAATTATTCAGTGACAATAAGCATGTCTGGCCTACTTAAGAACAATTGCATATTTTATCTGCTTTGGTGATGGTTTATTGGCCAACATCATCCTACTTGGTACATGAAGAGTTAGCAAAATTTTATTTTTGCAATTTTTGGCACTAGTTAAAAAAGTTTGCCATCCCTGCCCCCTAGAGCCTGCCCAGATATGTATGGGGTCACTTTGGATGTGTGTAGAGTTTTAAAGAATACAAAGACATCTCTGGCTCTACTATGAGCACTTTATTGAAAATAATACAAAATTGAAATGCAAAACAAAGTACAGTGCCCGCGAAAAGTATCCAATCACCCTTGAAATTTGTATTTTTTACATAAAAAACAATGTTTAAATGTATACTAACCTTATATTATTAGTATTTTGTCATCTGTCCTTTGGTTTGGATGACTTGTTCTAGACGTTTTGGCATGGATTTAATCAAGTTTTGACAAACTTCACTGATATTTCCTTGCACCATACCTTTTTGATGGCCTCTTGTAATTTTTCGACTGAGCCAGTGTCGTGGCATTCAACCTTATTTTTTATTATTAGCCACAGATTTTCTATCGGATTGAGATCTGGACTATTACCAGGCCAATCCAAAATATCAAATTTATTGTCAGTAATCCATTTTGTCACTATTTTGGCCCCTGTGACATGGTGCACCATCATGCATGTATGTTTTTGTCCTTTGGATTGCCATTGCCATTAGAAGTTTATCCTGTAGCATTGCTAAATACCGTGCACCATTCATAGTTGTGTTCTTCGGAAGAAAATATAAGTTTCCACGCCCATAGTAACCGAAACAACCCCAAACCATCACACTTGGAGGGTGTTTCATTGTCTTTAGGTGTATTTAGGGTCCATCCTATTTGAGCCAATAGGCCGGCGAACCTTTTTTGGACAACTTCTGAATGTCAAAAATGTCGACTCATCGCTAAATAAAACCTTCTTCCAGTCATCAACAGTCCAATGAATGTATTTTTTACAAAATGCGACACGTTTTTTACGCATTTTTTCATTAATGAACGGTTTCTTAGCAGCATGGCGAGATGGTAATCCGAGTTCTTTTTGGAGCCGCTCCTGGATAGTTCGTTCAGAAACACCAGATAACAAATTATTCATATTAAATTTTATTTCTTTCGCAGTTATTGTTGGGTTTTTCAATACTAAACGTTTCATAAGTTTGTCTGTTCGCGAATTTCTTTTTCTCGGTCTGCCAGATCGTTTTTTAGGGACTGGCGTGGTTAGGCCACCATTGTTCTTAGCCCGTGAAACCCATAAATTAACGGTACTTTGGGATATGTTTAATTCCTTAGCTATCTGTCTCTGTGATTTCCCACATGCATGCAAAGCAACAATAGCACCTCGACAATCACTCTTAAGTTGTTTTTTAGCACACATTATATATAAATTTTATTTACACCACTTTCTGTAAAAAAAAAAAAAAAAAAAAAAAAAAAAATTTACACAAACAGTGAAATCTGACAAATTTGAGACACAGCCACCCGCAACGAAGGCTACCAGAACACTAATTTGAGAATGCGTTGGATAGCTCTCATATCAGCGAGCAACCTCAAAGTTACCAGATGTCGCTAGAACAAATAGAAAGTGAATTACGTGTCTCTGAATATTAAGGGAAAATATTGTATTTTCTTGAGTGATCGGATACTTTTCGCGGGCACTGTATATTAACTAAAATACATTGAAAAAATCCTTTGGTTAATATTTGTTTTAGCACATGACCTGGACTTTGGGATGACAATAGGTTTTTCTTGTGTAGAACTTAAACCTGAATCTATTTTCTTCTATGGTATTTCTTGTGCAAGGTGATATTAATGGAGATATAAGCAATTAATTTTTGGATCAATTAAAATCGTATGGTTTGTCAACCATGATGTGATTGTGAGAGTTGTGCGTGCATAGATGCATTTTCTGGGAAGAAAATGATGAACTCCAAATTCAAATTCATCATGGCTGTTGTGTGTACCAGTTGTGACCTCTCCTATTACATCATTAAGTGGTATTTATTAATTAGGTCTAAGGTAACGTGGTTTTTGGCATGAAAATTAGTTTTTCTGGCATATTTCACTTATTTGTGCAATTCTGACCTTCAAATATCCCCATAGGCGGGGTCTGGGGGTGAAGCCCCGGCTAGGAGCACAACATTAGGCCTAGATTAGGTTAGGTTTTTTTAGGTTTGGTAGTGCCACTACGGCTAGCAGCACACCCTCTTTTACCCCACAATTTCCCTCTACTTCAAAATCATAGGATTGGCAGGAGGGGCTATCTCCATAACCACTCATTTGCACAAGAAATAAAGGTTAGATTCACACAAAACATTGAAATATACCAGAAAAACCAATTTTCATGCCAAAGTCCAGATCATGTACTAAAATGAATATTTACTTTTGTTTAGGTATATAAGTATGGTAGAAAAACTTTATGTTCAGATAGTACACTAGTTAGGAAGGTTGGTAGTGCCTATGGCCAACACTTCACATTAAAATATCATACACTCCCCATTATTCAACTGGTTCATCTCCATACATGATAATGTCCGAGGCATCTACTTCACATATTTCATCTCCAGGTACATTTTAATAACATTTTTGGTTCCTGGAACATGTTTCAAGAACTGAACTTAAGAGTTGGTGAAACACCCATGATTATTGCTGCAAAATATTTTTTTCAAGTTTTTCTCTTATCAGCCAACTGAATTATAACCCAGTCATGCAATTTTGGAGTTCTTTTGCTTTGTCATTGTGGTTTCTGCTGTTATTGGTCAATTTTTAACTGTCCAAAGTCACCCCTTAAAAAATAAATTTTACTAATTGAATATCATTCAGCACTTACACCTTACAATAATAGAAGATACTTGCATGAAAGAATAAGAAATACCAGAGGAATGTTCTGATGCAGAGTTTTGTTTGCTTATTTCATTTAGGAGCTATTTATTAGTAAAACTTTTTACTCAGGTTTTGTCCAAAGTCACCCTGGTTTATGGTATCTGGGTTTGTCATATGCAAATGTGGTGTAAAGTGACCTATTATATTGGAGGGGTAATAAATGTGGGAAATGTGTGAATGAAAAGCTGTGTGCAAAAATGTGACAACAAATATTAAAACTTCCATTGATTATGTCAGTTACCAAGTTGTGAGCTGAATGCCTCATAAGTGAGCTTTATTCACTCATCATAAAAGCTTCTAGTGTTAATATATTTTTATGTAACTGTACCAAATAAGAAGAGAAAACTGCTATAACAAAGTGCTTTAACTCCTATTGATCATTATTATTATAGTATACAGTATAGATTGCAGTGATTTAGTAGTTTAGTAAATTTTTTCAAGTACTGTACAATAAATGTTGTTGTAGAGATATTTGAAAAATTAAATAAATAAAAATTAAAATAATTATAAATATAACAGAGGAATGGGAATTGCTAAAGTGGGGAGGGGGGAGATGAGGAAGCCATTCTAACTTTCAGATGTATTAGAACCAGACATGGGGTCAATTACTGGGTTTCTATTACTATTACTTTTGTATGTGGAGTATGTTAGCAAAAACTATTCTATTTCAGGCTCAATAGGTACAAACATTATACAAGAGGTCCATAGAAGATTAAGAAATAGTTGTCTGGAGCACTGACTAAGTAGGCCAGTGAATCATTGTGTATAATTAACATACAATTGCCTATGCTTCAGGCCCGTAGCCAAGGGGGGGCCAAAGCCCCACCTGGAAAATAATATGCCCCCCCCCCCCCCCCCCCCGGAAAACCAACCGCAATGGTGTTCCATGCTACAAAATGCCAAAGCCAACTTGTTTTACTTGCCTTTGAAATAAGAGAACGAAGCAAATAAACATGTTTGAATTCCTAAAGAATTTCGCTAAAAAAACTCACCACATACAGTTATTCTAAAATTTAAAAAACTTACAAAGACTTTTATTTACACTAAATTTAGACTAAATTTGTATTCTATAACCCAATATGCCTATCTATATGTATCAGTTTGATCATTTTTTTATTTAGCCTATGGTGTTTTACTTGTTATAGTTTTGAATATAATTTTCTGCAGTATATTTCGATATTCACAAAAATTACATTAAATTCCCCCCCCCCCCCCCCCCCCCCCCCCGTCAATTTCTCCGCCCCTCCTACTGATTTGGTCTGGCTACAGCCCTGCTATGCTTCCAGATTTATAAAATAAATATATCGGAGACCAGTCCACTAACCATGGCTTCTATTACACTGCCCAACACCAATTTTGCTGATTTAATTCTAACACCTGTTTTTAGGTAACTTTGGTGTGCTGATTTAAAAAATCACCTTAGTTTTTGCCTATCATGTCAGGTTTTCAAGCAATCAAATACAGATATTTTGGAGATATCGCATTTTGGCCGGGTTATGCCCAATTTTTTTTCTTTTCAAAAAATAAGTTTTTACATACTCAGAATCAGCATGGAAAAGTAAACAATTGTGCAAGGAGTGAACTTTAATATACAATGGTAATATTGACAGAGTGATTAAAAGTGTTTAAATAAGCAAAAAATGAATCCATATTAAAGCAAGCACAGGACCAGTTTTCTTAACATTGTCTTTTTCTTGTTTTCTTACTTTTCAGTGCTGATAAATTTTCCCTTATAGAACTTCCTAGAATGAGAGATGTCAAGACAATCTCTTTGCAGGCTCCAGCAGTAGTCAGCCATCATATGGGTATCCAATCTTCCTTGGTATCGTTCTTCCATCACTTTGATATCTATATCTTGGTGGAACCTTTCACCTTGCTCTTCACTAACATCAAGATTTTCTGGAAATTTATCCAGATGAGTGTTGAGATAGTGAACTTTAATGCTCATGTTGCAACCCAACTGCTGAAAGTTTACAAGTAAATCCTTTACAAGATCTTTATAATTTTCAGACTTTTTGTTTCCTAGGAAGTTCTTAACTACTGCCACAAAAGCATTCCAAGCTCTTGCCTCCATTTCGGTCATTGAGTTACTGAACTGCGAATGTTTCATCAGTTTTCTTATCTGGGGACCATCGAATATACCAGCTTTAAGCTTCTCATCACTAAGACCTGGAAAGGCTGCACATATGTAATTAAAGCAATCACCTTCTTTATTCAAAGCTTTTACAAACTGCTTCATATTGCATTGCATGAAAACCTGATGTGATGGACAAAATCTAAGGTGATTTTTTAAATCAGCACATCAATATTATCCAGAAACAGGTCTTAGAATTAAATCAGCAGTAAAATTTTTTTTTTTGTTGGGCAGTGTTATCTTATTGACTGACTCACCAAGCCTAGTGATAAATCTAAATACAAAATTGCGAATGACTGGCACAGTTAGGCACCTTAGTGACTACAAACAGCATACTGACACTAGAAGGAGCACCATTTACAAATATTGGAGTCCTTAATAAACTCCTAAAAATATTATTATATATGCAACATAATTTCCTCAAATTACACATCCTGTAGTTCTGCCACAAATGAGCTGTATACATTGGAGTACAAAAAGTTTTAAACAAAATCAACTTTACATCTAATGTACATGTGAAATTTTCTAGCCAAAGTATCTCCCTGAGCATATAATTGTCTACATTGCCTTAGAATATCACAGTCATCTGAAAGACTATCCATTAGTATGTGGCCAAGATACTTAGTCTGGGTTACTTCTGACAGCACCATACCATTTAATTGAAATTCAGGAAATTTTATATACTTGTAGGCCTTGGTCATCATAATCATAACACGACTTTTATCAGGATTATATTTTGTCATTATCCTCCCTATACCTTTCACACACCTTCAAAAGTGTGCTGAGCCTTTTTACAGATGGAGAAATAAGAACTAGATCTACATATATCAGATGATTAACAATCATTGTACCAATATAGCAGCCTATTTTACAGGTGTTCAGCACAACAGATAGCTTATCCATATAAACATTGAATAAGTAGGGGGATAGTATCCCTCCCTGCCTGACACCATTGGTCACAGAGAATGGCTCTGAATTAACCCCACCCATCTTACAATCATTGTCTGGTGATTATACCAGAATAATATATGGACCAAGTAACCAGCTAGGTTAATATTCGTCTTTTAACCCACTCACATGCAGTTAAAACAGTACAGTACAATATATTGAATTGCCATTCAAAACTGACTAAGAAAATACATATCTTATCTTGTGCAGATTTGTATAAAATATGGTTTTTTATTAAAATATATTTCCTATTTTTCATGTTTTTTCTATATATATATACAGTAAACTTCCGAAATAACAGCACTCAAAATAATGGAATACTCAAGATAATGGCACTTTTGTGCATGACTTTGTTTACATCCAGCACCATTTTGAAAGTGAACTCTGTATCGACAACACGTGGAACGCTCAGCGCTACATTTATAACTTTAAATTATAAGTGAATACACCCCCTAGCAATGTCTCCAAAAATTTTTGAAGAAATCAATTGAAGAAAATGCACCCTCTACAGATGAAGCACTTGTGGTGGAGAATTTAGAAGTTTTTTTTCAATTTTAAAATGTTCTTTTTGCTTTATTTACGTACTGTGCATTTACCAGTTAATAAAGTAGTATTCATTATCTCTCTATTTCTTATTTATCCCCCTTTATTTACGCATTAAATACATTTTAAAATAACTTCTGAGACAATGGAAAATTCGCAATAATGGCACTTTCAAATCCCTGAGGGTGCCGTTATTTGGGAAGTTTACTGTATATCAACTATTTAGTGAATATTTCCTATTTTTGGTGTTTCTGGATACTTCTGCATAATTCAATTTGTCCTGTTTTAAAATTAAGTCATTATTACCAATTGGTCTGTTAGTTTGGTGTTTTTGTGACCACAAATATGACGTGTCAGTTTTGCATATTTGACTTTGAAGACGTAATCCGCCATATTGCCCTCGATGAAGACAAGAGTTTAGACCTTTTTTTCAATCACAGAATAATTAAGACATCTGTGACCTGCCCTAAATGCAATAATGCTTGTATTTTAAGAAAAGACCAGAAGGTCTTTAGGTGCCATAAAAAAAATCCTAAAAATAAACGAGAGTGTCGTTTCAGTGTTTCAATCTTTAAGGGCACACGAAATTTAGCAGACTACCCAGGCAAGGTAAGCACATGTTATTACATTATCATTTGTATAATTTAGGTCTTAGGGGTATGGGGGCAGAGCCCCCGTAAAGATCACGCATCACAAATTGATTGGTCCTAATGTTTTGTGGACAGTTCAGTACGTGACACCAGTTAGGTCAACTGTACACCCTTGATGATTGGTTAGGTTAAGTCATGATACCACGAAAACTATGCATTTGCACAGGAAATGGATGGCAGATTCGTACAAAACACCTCAAAATTGACCAGAAAAGTTTCTCATCATAACAACAGACTGTGCGTAAAAACGAATAATTACCACCAGCTACATTACAATTTACAAATGTCATGAATAATTACTCATGATTAACATGATCAAATGCTTTAGAAGTTTAGAGGCATCCAGGAAACACAAAAATACATTAGCATCTAGAGGTTGGTATTTACCAACTGCATTCCCAGCATCCTGATTCACCAAGGCCCCTTGGGGGTACCCTGTGTGAGATGGTATTGAGCTGGTGATGTAGCAGTGTCTGGATTCAGGGATCCAGGATAAGACTGAGAAGCAGAGGGCTCTGCACTCGTGGATTCAGGATGAGGCAGAGGGCTCTGCACTCATGGATCCAGGCTGAGGCTTAAAGTCAAAGTCAGGCAATTTGGGAATGTGACAACATACCAAAAGGACTTGCTGGACCATCCCTGCCACCCATATTGATTAATTAATAATAAAAAAAATGACTTGTCTTTGCACCATTATTTCTTTGACATCCTGTATATTCAACAGTAAGAATTACCCTAATATGATCCTCAGGTAAAGTATGCTGAAAGGCTTTTCACATTATGTGATCATTGGTAATTATGTCGCAAATGACATGGTCTGAAGTTGAAATAAAAAATATATTTTTCTAGTGTATTTTGGTGTGCTCTGTTCAAATATAACCTTCATTTCTTGCGCAAATGAACAGAAATACGTGTTGGACCATGCAATGACAACTGCATGTCTGTTCATTTGCACAAGAAATGAAGGTCATATTCGAACAAAGCACACCAAAATACACTTGAAAAATGTATTTTTGACTACATTTTATACAATAAAGCATAACCTAACATGTTCATGTTACGAGATCTCATAAACAACGCATTATCACAGGAAACATGCAACACACCTCAAAATTAACCAGAAAAGTTTGCTCTCGTCATTTTTGTTTAAACTAACGAAAATATGATGACTTGACCTACCTAATCATCAAGGGTGTACAGTAGTGATGGGACGATACTAAAATTTTTAACGATTCCGATTCTCAATATTTTTAAATATAATTCTATACTTGTTTTTCTGGAAATTGTCATATTTTACTCTGGTAAGATTAACTATTTACATTATGAGTATGGTAATATAAATTATAAATGATTGGTTTAAAAATAAAAATCAACTGTAAGTTGTAACAATTCATTTTAATCTTCTTGATTACACATCATGGATATACATGTTTTAATGTATAGCTACATTACAATAAAAATAAAATTTGTTATCCTCTTTCATTTAAATTTTAAAGTTTACATTGCAAAACTGGTTCAATTAAAAGTTAAAGAATCGTTTTAAGAATCGGAAATCATGGTACAATTCTCTCGATTCCGATTCCTGAAAAATGCTTGATTCTTCTGATTCTCGATTCCGATTAATCGTCCCATCACTAGTGTACAGTTAACCTAATCAGGCATTCAATTAACCTAACAGGTTAATATTGGTTATTCCACCTAAATATCTTCTGATCTTTTCGTATTAGGCACTCACTGTCACATTTTGGGCAAGTTAAGGATGAGAGAATAACGCCGTAATTGATAAAAACATCCAATGCTTTGTCTTCATCTAGGGCACATGACAAATCAAGTTCTCAAAGTCGAAACCACACGAACAGCACATCACAATTCTATCACAAACACCACCAAACTGAATCCAATTAGAAAAAAAATAAAAAATAGCCTGAACAGAAACCAACAAACTAATTACATCATTACCCTCAGAGTAATGTAATAACTGTACCATGCATCAAATTTGAAAGCAGGCCTAGGCCGATTTACTCTAGCCCTAATCATAAGTTATATGCTTACAGTAGTAATTAGTATCCTGTTTCAGATCAGCACTGTAAATCACGTTTCCACTGTTATTGACAAGGCTTCACCACCAATATGTACACATATTGAGAATAAATTAATTCATAGGTGATTTTAGCATAGGGGGCCTACTTCATTTAAAAGGTACCTAGGCTGATTTACAGTTTCCTAATTCCCTTTTTTTTTTCCCCATTCCAGATGGTGCTGCATTAAAAAGGTAAGTGTTTCTTTGATGTTTATCAGTAGCAAAAATTGTATATAGTTTAGTGGCCACCTACTTTTTTGACCCTGATTGGCTGAAAGCTGGTCATGTCAGAAATAACTAGCCAGTCTAAAACAACCACCTAACCTGGACAATATTCACCCTAATTGGCCCAATGTAAGAAATGGGTGGAATCACTTCCACTGCTGGTACTAGGCCTGGTTTAAATATATACGGTAGTACAGCATTTAGAGGCCTATACTGGTCCTTCCAGGAGGAGAGGAGAGTTATTGAAATAAAATTAGTAATAAACTAAAGATGAAAACCATTTTGCTGATTAGCTTAATTAGTTTTGGAACTAATATGTGGTTTCAGGGCCACCAGATGTTGGTGATTCACAATCACCAATATCTGGTGGCCCTGAAACTACATAGTTCCAAAACTAATTAAGCTAATCAGCAAAATGGTTTTCATTACTAATTTTATTTCAATAACTCTCCTCCTGGAAGGACCAGTATAGGCCTCTAAATTCTGTACAACCGTATACATTTCAACCAGGCCTAGTACCAGCAGTGGAAGTGGCACTGGTATGCAATCTTGTATGTGGTGCTGGTAATACTGTACCAGCAATTGAAAACGATTATTGGTAATACCAGTACATTATCAGTTTTTTACCTATGGATAGTACCCGCTTTGTAGGGTGAATAACTTCAACTATACCCTAGCAAGGTATCTTTTAATACCTATTAATTTTAGTTTTATGATTCTTAATTTCTTTGTATAAGTTGCTGCTTAAAGCAATAGCATAAAAAAAAAATTGCAACAGAAACTTTTGAACTTATTATACAGAAACCAGTGCAGCAGTCTCGAGAATCCTGAACGCTCGGGATCAAACCCTTTCTGGACTTCGGAATTTTCCAGATTTCAGAATGAAAAAATTAAACAATGCATGTACGTACTACACAACACAAGGCATAAATAATAGAGTATAATTGATTTACTTACCCATATATCTTCCTTGTACTCAGGCCTGGATTAACCATTAAGCAAAATAAGCACGTGCTTAGGGCACCAAGGGAAGGGGGCACCACACCGCCGCCACCACAGAGTTTTAATAAAATAAAATTAATAAATAAAATTAAAAAACAGGTTATATTTAATATAGTTGTGGGGTCTGGCCTGGGGGATGGCCTGGAAGAAAACTGAATTTTTAATCTATTATTTCACATTCAGCACTTATTGAGTCTTAATGTCTTGTCAGTTAGACAATGGAAGGGTCGAGGGGGAACCATTGTTGGGCTGTGCTTAGGGCATCAGTTGGCCTTAATCCGGCCCTGCTTGTACTCCATTTCCAAAGTACAAAAATGTAGAGTATACCTGAACCAATATGATAAAAAACTGAGCGTGTCTAAACTGGCGTAGTAGTAGGTGGGAAGAGTGAACTACTCCTGCTCTTTTCAAATTTCGGAGGGTTTGCCGGAGTCAGAGAGCTGGAATATTGAGAAAATTTACTGGACAACTGGTAGAACTGGATTTTGGAATTCAGGATTCTCGAGGTTGCACTCTATAACCAATAACTAGTTACATTTTTAATAGCAAGAAAGATTTTTTTTTAAATTAACAACACTGTGGCTGCGTGGCATTCACACAAATTTGGTAAAAAAGCTTACTACACTAGGCACTATTTGAGAATTTGCTACTCGTAAAATGCCACCTTTCAAAGTGGTATCACCAAGCAATTAAAATACTACCTTTCAAACTGGTAGCTACTAGTATAAATTTTTTTGATATTTTCTGGTACCCAGCCGTGATTTAAGCTGAATGAAATGTGTCAAGACAGCGAAATTATTAAATGTGTACTAGATATTCAATTTAATACTCAAATTGTATGGAACTGTTTACAGAATCACCATTGTAGCCTATTGGTTGTAAATTGAGAGAAACAAATAGGCCTACATAAACTTCAGTTTGGATCACATTAAAAACTTTTATCCTAGTTACATAAAATTAAAATTTCCACCCTGTTATAGGGGCAAGACCCGTAGTTTAAGTTCAGATTATTGCACACGTTTCACCATCGCGTTGCATAGCCTAACCTTCTAGTTACTCGACCTACTTCCGATGGAAATAGCTTTTATTTATAAGTCGTAAGCCGCCCCTCTACTGATATTAATGTGTTACGAAGCCATAAAGGCACACCAAAAGCAAAAGCACTCCGTGAAATTTCTTTAGTTATGGTCAGATTTATGAAATTTTCAATTTAGAGGTTTTCAAGGCGGACATCGTTATAACGCACACCATTTTTGAAAAATATTTAGAAATGTTTTTTTTTTTTTTTCTAAAAAAAAAAAAAAAAAAAAAAAAAAAAAAAAAAAAAAACGGGCATACAGTTGACCTAACCGGGCCTTCAATGTTATTCCAATGTCCGCCATTGAAAGCCCAGTTTGGTCAACTGTATACCCAGTTAGGTTAACTGTATGCCCTTGACAATTGGTTAGGTTAAGTTGTTATTTTTGTTAGTTTTAATGAAAATAACACGACAACCTAACCAATTGTCAAGGCATACAGTTGACCTAACCAGGCCTTCAATGGTGGACATCGGAATAACATTGAAGGCCCAGTTACTTCAACTGTGCCCTAACCGGGCTGAAACCTATAAATCCAAGAAGCTATGGAAAAATAAGATGTTTTTGGAGATGGTTTGCGTTATTCTGATGTCCGCCATTTTCAAATACCAAGAAAGTGAATCTTAGGTCAAAATTTTGAAAGTTTTTATAAATTAAAATACGGTATTTGAAAACCTCTATATTGAAAATTTCATAAAAATCTGACAATAAATAAAGAAATTATACAGGGTGCTTTTGCTTTAGGTGCGCAGCCATAAATTTAAAAGTAACCATTTTTGTTATCCTGAGGTTTGTGTTATGTTATATTAACTTGTTTGTAATATAGGGCAAACCAGTACCTGCGTAGTTTGAACACTGCAGTAAGCCAAGATCTGACAGTCTGAAGTTGCTAAGTGTTATAATGCCGCCTTATAAAAACAAAGGAATTGACTCGCCAATTAATTTTCTCTGTGCTCCGTGTAGGTGTTTCTGTAACTCTACCAACGCCAACTACCCACACTTCTACCCCGCCTACCCCGGGAATGTAGGGTCATCTCATGTAGGGTCATCTTAGTAAACATTCAACTAAAAAGGTATAAGTATTGGGGTTGGACAAAACTGCTATGAGGGATCGTGAAGTATGCTCTCGGGTACATTTTAGCGCCATTTGTTGTAGAACGTATGTCACAATCCCTCTTAGCAGTTTTTGCCCCCTCCCCCATACTTATACTTTTTTAGTTGAATATTTACTAAATTGCTCAAAATGTTGAGACCGTCACCGTGGAATGACCCTGTATTAAAAATGTGGATGACATTATTTTAACAAAATAAACTTTAAAAAAATCACTATTTTTAATCTCTCGAATGAAAATTATATATACTATATGAGGGGTCCCGCGTCTTAAGGTACCTAAGCGCCAAAATTAAAATTCGCCAGAAATCGCCTCCAAAGTTCAGCAATATTTTGGCAATAGTATCTCTGTTATTAATTGAACTAGAACGTTCATTTTTGGCTAAATTAGAGTTCTAAGTATGCTAATGAAGATGTTGATGAGTTTTTGGAATAGATTTTCATATTTTATATATATATTTTTTAATTTTTTGATTTTCTTATTATGACGAACTTTGGGTGCGATTTCTGGCACAGAATGATTCCATTGATTTTTCATCACTATCACTAGCACGGTGAGACATTGCTGCACACGTTGATAATAGAAGCCGGGTGAATAGAATAATCCACGCAATATTCAGCAATATGAGCACGAACACAGGACGCCTGCTAACAGCAACGCGAGTCTTAAGGTACTGGCGGGATGTTTTTTGTCGTGTCCCTCTCGGCGCGTGGAGCGGGTGGCCAATCAGAAAGCAGAGCGGCGTGGCTGCCATGTTTTCATTGGCTCGCGCTCCTCCTGCTGTTCCCGCCACCCAGAGACCGAGCGTCCCATCACCTCCCACCAGTTGAAAGGGATATTGGGGCCTTAAGACGCGCATCACATCTGGGTGGCAGAGCCCAGCTGGCGATAGAGGTGAAAAAAGTAGTTCGCTTCATAAGGTTTTCAACCATACTTCTAGTGTCGTAAGGTCATTATAACCCAAACCACGCGATAGAGGAAGGGTGAAAATAGTGATATCCATAAAAAACACGTTTTCGCCTGTGGTGGTGGTGCTTAAGTACCTTAAAACGCGCGACCCCTCATATATATATTATATATATATATATATATATATTATAATATATATATAATATATCTTTGGTTACCTTTATTTAGCTTCCGCCCCAATTGTTCATTCTGACGAGGGTCAAGCTTGTCACTCCAACTTAGACCTACAGTTTAACGTGCAATCAGAACCACGCCCCACCAGCAGCCCAGCGTCTTAACCACTAGGCCACCCATTTATCTACCAACCACTTTCTTTATCGTGTGGAAGGATGAACAGCTGGGTTTTGCTGCGCGCCGGCTGCCGTCGCCGGGTCTCAAACCCGGGGCCGATGGATTCGTAGTCAGCGACGCTAACCACTATACCACCGATGCGCTATATTATTTTTTCTTTTAGGTAGGGGATGGCTGCGAAATTAACACTAGACGAGAGGGTGAGCTTGGTTTCAATGTAGTAATGAATGAGTGATCCTCATTATATATATATATATATATATATATATATATATATATATATATATACACACACACACTGTATCTGGGATAGAACTCAGAATGGTCCCGAGTGAGGTTTTTTATGATATACACAGACCGTGCATGGAACAATTAATTCTTCTGGGAAAATTAAATCCACTGTAGTCCGAATAAGTAATGGTAAATGACAAAAACAATAGTTTTTTCTTTTTCATGGTGTTTGCCTGACGTGGGCAACGGGTCATTTGCAAAGAGGCCCCAAAAATATCGCTTCCCTCACCAACTATCTGCAAAACAGATATGATCCATCTTTGAGACAGGATCTAGGGCTTAAAACAACTTAGCCCCACTATATTTAGAACCTCAATATAAACAAAAGACTCGTTGCATTCACGTCGGATTGAATATATCAAAGAAAAAGGAGTAACTATTGTATTTTTAGCCAAAAAACAAAACTTAAACCTGAAATGGCAGAATTTTCCGAGAAGAATTCCTTGTTCCATGCACGGTTTGTGTGTATTATATATATATATATGATGAAAAAAACCACGAAGAAAAGGAAACACAGAATGGTGCTCAAGCGCTTTCGTCTAATGACATCCTCAGGAACACTGAAGTAAATAAAGAGTTTGAGACTATATATAGGTCACAAAAAAAGAAAAAAAAAAAATAATATATATATATATATATATAATAAATATAGAAATAAAAATTGTGGGAGGAGCATACAAATTTGTAAGGAAAAACTACCAATTTTAGCACTTTGCCCTTCTTGTCGAAATCCTTCTGAACGAATTCAAAACAGCAGGATCAAATGGATTGTTTACAACCAATTTTATAGATAATGCCTGAATTATATATAGGTCATAAAAAATTAAAAAATAAATTGAGAAATATATATTTTTTATTTTTTGTGACCTATATATAATTCAGGCATTATCTATAAAATTGGTTGTAAACAATCCATTTGATCCTGTTTTGAATTCGTTCAGAATGGATTTAGACAAGAAGGGCAAAGTGCTAAAATTGGTAGTTTTTCCTTACAAATTTGTATGCTCCTCCCACAAAATGTATTTTTATATTTATTTTGTATATATATATTTTTTGTGATATATATATAGTCTCGAACTCTTTATTTACTTCAGTGTTTTAAATATGATGTAAACCTAGAATTGGTTAAACAATACAAAAACGTTCTTTTTGGATCATAGTGTCATTGTCATACTATCATTATATTATTAATATTTGTCATATGGACTTTAGTCTGCCAATAAATCTTCTCATTTTCATTTCATTAATTACACTGGCCAGCAAAATGAAACTTTTTTTCTCATCACAAACATGATCACACTTTTCTTAATGCATGTTTCGCGCTGATTCCGAATCTGGTTTTATTTTTTTTTCTAGCACGTATAGTTATATAGATACACTGGTTTTGATATTTTTAAGTTTTTGATATTGCTATAAGAAAATTTATGGATGTATAGATCACACTTAGGAATGCTAAACAACAAATACATCATATACTTTATTCAATGTACTTATAAATAAAGAATATATACATTATTTTATTAAAAGCGCTGTGAGTGTGATTTCCTTTTGTAAATTTGGCCTGGATTGTCACGATACAGCATCCAACAATGGTCCGCCATCATGCTTTCATTCCCATATCCTTGGTAGCGCTTCTCCATCATCTGAATATCTTGATGGAAGCGCTCTCCTTGCTCGTCACTCACTGCACCAAGGTTTTCAGGAAAGAAATCTAAGTGGGAATGCAGGAAGTGAATTTTTAACGACATTCGACACTCCATTTCTTTGAAGGCATCAAGGAGGTTCTTGACTCCATCCTTATACGCAGGTGACTTGTTGCTTCCAAGAAAGTTTTCACATATCCATTTGAACGCCAGCCAAGCCTTCAATTCCAGCGGACTTAGGACTTTTTCAAATTCAGTGTCATTCAAAACCTCCCTTATTTGTGGCCCAACAAAAATTCCTTCCTTCAATTTTGCTGCAGTAACCTTCGGAAATTTCCTTGAAAGGTATTGGAACCCTTCAGAATTGACTTTACCCATTGCTTTAACAAAATTCTTCATTAAACCAAGTTTAATGTGAAGAGGTGGCAGATACATCTTTTGGGGATCCACTAAAGGGACAGACTGGACATTGCTTATCCCTAGGACATATGTATACCTAAGTGGCCAGTCACTTTTGGTGTAATGTTCTATAGTGGCGCGACTGTCCCACAGGCAAAGGAAAAAACAAAATTTTGTGAATCCTGACTGCATACCCATAAGCATTCCTATAACTTTTAGATCTCCACAAACATTCCATTGATGACTGTCGTATTTGATTGCCTTAAGTAGTATATCCATATTGTCATATGTCTCTTTTAGATGGACGGAATGGGCAATGGGGATGGATGGCATTATATTACCATTATGCAAAAAACTGCTTTCAGGGGTCATTCTTACATTGTCGAGGCATGTTGACTGACCTGAGCAAACTATAAATTCAAAAAAATGTACACCAACTTGACACAACAAGTTCTTGGACTGGACTGATCTTTTGACACACAAAGCACGGCGTTGTTGCCTGAATCACAATGCTGCTAGACGTAAAAGCTCACACCTGAAATACATAAGATGTATAATTAAGATAATTGAAATAAATAAGATGAATAAACTAAAAAAACACAATAAAATAAACACAATCAAATGTTGAAATATTAGTATTTTGCCTATTTAAAATGGTTAAATCTGTGTAGTTATATATATGCCTTCATCTTGAAAACTATACGTGCTAGAAAAAATCTGAATGCAGTTTTGGAATCAGCGTGAAAAATGCTATCCAGCCACCACAAATTTTACTCTGATGAAAAATCTTTGTTGACCAGTGTTATTGTTGTTGAATGTCAAAAGTAACTTCACACTTTAGCGCACGGGACCCCCTACCCAGTCGCTACACCCCATGTGCATGGGACATGTGAGCCTGAGTTGCTGACGCCGCGCGACATACCTCTAACATTTTCGGTTTATAACGCCATTTGTAATTGTACAGTATATTTAATTTTTTTATTTATATTTGTATTTATACAGGGTGTACACAAAGTCCTTTCCCGATTATAAACTTTAATAATTACATGAAATCCAAAGAAGACACAGTAATGCTTTGTTTTGCATCTTGTTGCATAACATCAAGTTTTTTCTTGTCAATGTTTGGTGTGGAATAATGCAATAGGCCCATTCTTCTTTGCTGAAATGAATGTTACGGCCCAAATGTACCCGGACATGTTTGAGTTCTTTGTAGCCCCCCCCCCCCCCCCCCCCCCGTTGGAAGACCTTCAACCATTCATCATTTTCCAGCAAAACTACACTACCCCACTACACTGGGGTTTGTTGGTGCGTGAGTTCTTGAACACCACTTTTCCCAAAAGATGGACTAGGCGCGACGGACCGGTGCCATGGCCTCCACGATCCCCCGATATCACGCCCCTGGACTTCTTCCTGCGGGGATATGTAAAGGATTATGCGTACCATACTCTCGCTGCTGACATTATTGACCCTCTTCGTGCGAGGATTTGCGATGCCATCAACAGTGTCACGAGAGTTACGCTAGCGAATGTATGGCGTGAAATCGAATTTTGCTCGGATGTGCTGCGTGTAACTAACGGCGCACATGTTCAGATTTAATGAGAAACATAATAAATTTGATGCGTTATGAAACAACACGCAAAACAAAGCATTACTGTCTCCTCTTTGGATTTCATGTAATAATTACTGAAGTTTATATTCGGGAAAGGACTTTATGTACACCCTGTACAGTATTTGTATTTATATACGCGAACGTAAGTTTTCTGGTTGACGCAGTATGCGGTATCCGTCCGCTGAAGCGTTAATGTGATTAATTTTTAATATACCGTACTAGTACATTTTCAAGGCTTCTAAAATGGCATTCATTCGGGAGATTAACGGGAGTGATTTTTAGTTGATTTCGCAAAAATAATGTCGGTCACATTACGAAAAACTTTTTTAAAAAAGTGAAGGTAGCGGACCCTGGTGGAAATACTAAAACGGTGCTATCGTGTTTGCGCCAAAATGTCTTCGTTTTCTATAGTTTCGTTTGGGTCGAAACGTACCTTTCGATCGCGCAAGTTTTTTTTTAGGCTCTATAAATCTCCTTGAGAGTTCAACCAACCAAACTCAACTTTCCTAATTTAATATAGAAGTAAAAGTATCCCTCTTCCATTTCTCCAAAAGGAGATGAAATAAAACGAACGCATTTTGGCTCGTAAGTTAAATTTTGGCGAAACGCTATAATCCGACAGAAACGCAAACGCGCACCGCAGAGAAAATTAATTGGTAACCTCTGCTTTTGAGCCGAGGTCTAACATTAATTAATATAATTTTTTTTTACATAGTTTTTACGCCCATCGGAGCTATTGAAGAATAGGGACCCTAGCCTTCTTTAGTTACCTTTATAAAGCTAACTAACGAAAATATCATGACCTAACCTAACCAATCGTCAAGGGCGTACAGTTAACCTAACGACTGGTTAGGTTAGGTCGTGATATTTTCGTTAGTTAGCCTTATAAGCCTAACTACAGAAGGCTGGGGTCCCTATTCTTCAATAGCTCCCGCCCATCCTCGTTAATTTTCTTCGTTTTTGTATTTGTAACATTTAACAAGTATTTTATTAGCTATATACACTTTTCTATATTTTTATTTGAAATAGAAAAAAGCTGAAAGTAGTTATTAAGCCTACGTTTGTAGCCTGTAGATGAAAGATTAATTATAAATATTTAAAATATACATACGGGATAGGCTTCGTTTTTATAACATAAAACGAATAATTTATTGAAACTATAGGATCACCCGAAGATCAGGGCCCCCAGCCTTCGTTAGTTAGCCTTATAAGGCTAACTAACGAAAATATCACGACTTAACCTAACCAATCGTCAAGGGTCAAGGGCGTACAGTTGACCTAACGATTGGTTAGGTGAAGTCGTGAGAAGGCTGGGGGCCATGATCTTCAGGTGATCCAAACTATATACTGTATTTATTTAGAGGGAAAAAAACCGTTTAAAAACACCCACCACTTTTTGGAACTGTGTGTGTGTGTGCTTTTCGTATGAAACGAAAATGTCCCCACGAGGATTTGAACCCGGGAGTAGGAGTCACGAGTGCTACCATCACACTACGACAGGATGAAAGTTAACACAATCTGTAGTATATTTGAACGACTGGTTCCTACTTCGGAGGGCCTGGGTTCGAATCGAGGGACATTTATTTTTGTTTCATAAAAAAACCATGTGTGCTCCTGTGTTATTTCGTGTATATATACCGGGTTGCCTAGAAAAAAGTAAGCTATTGTTTTTATCAACTATTATATTTACTATGATCAAGATTTGCTTGCTTTTATAATGATTTAAATAAATAATTTGCTTTTATATGTAGCACTTCTATATGTCTTTATAATATTGATTTTAATATACTCTATTTATCTTTGTTGCAGATTTTTCAAAAATAAAATTGAAATAAAATCTTAAAAGCAATTTAGCTTACTTTTTTCTGGGTAACCCGGTATATATATTATATATATATATATATATATATATATATATATATATGTGTGTGTGTGTGCTCTTCCAATATGTGCTCTACCGCGAAACTGTGATCTACCATATTCCAATACGTGCTCTACCGTGAAACTAGCCTTATAAGGCTAACTAACGAAAATATCATGACTTAACCTAACCAATCGTTAGGTCAACTATACGCCCTTGACGATTGGTTAGGTTAAGTCGTGATATTTTCGTTAGTTAGCCTTATAAGGCTAACTAAAGTACCTGCTGCTAATCCGAATAATCTAAGGTAGATCACGTATTGGAATGTAAATTTTAAGGTAGATCACATATTGGAAGAGCACCTATATATATATATATATATATATATATATATGCATATAACTGCAATGACCGCGCAGTATATAAATGAATAGAAACGATATAAGTGTTAAGGCACGTCTCTGCACAAGAGGAGGAGAGATAACGAATAAATGAGAAATGAGGCGAACCGCAGAGACGTTCCTTAACACTTATATCGTTTCTATTCATTTATATACTGCGCGGTCATTGCAGTTATATGCGCATATTCACGATTTGCGAGGGTGCCCTCTCAGGGCATTGGTTTCTGCCCTATGTGGGAGAATTTCGATTTGTGATTGAGTGAGGACCGTAGCATAATGGTAGAGCGTCCAACCGGCAATTGGAAGGCCCTGGGTTCGATTCCCGGGCGGTTCGTCTCATTTTTCATTTATTCGTTATCTCTCCTCCTCTTGTGCAGAGACGTTCCTTAACACTTATATCGTTTCTATTCATTTATATACTGCGCGGTCATTGCAGTTATATGCGCATATTCACGATTTACGAGGGTGCCCTCTCAGGGCATTGGTTTCTGCCCTATGTGGGAGAATTTCGATTTGTGATTGAGTGAGGTCCGTAGCATAATGGTAGAGCGTCCAACCGGCAATTGGAAGGCCCTGGGTTCGATTCCCGGGCGGTTCGCCTCATTTTTCATTTATTCGTTATCTCTCCTCCTCTTGTGCAGAGACGTTCCTTAACACTTATATCGTTTCTATTCATATATATATATATGTACATTCAACTGCAAAGAACACGCAGTATAAATAACGTAAAGAACGACGCTTGTATAGGAGATATTCCGCGCAAGACGAGAAAGAGAAAACAACAAATGAAAAAATGAAGTACCACCTGGGAAACGAACCCGGGATCTTCCGATTGCCGGTCAGACGCGATAACCACTACACCATGGACTTCACTCTTCCAAATGCCGTAATTCCTCTACATACTCGCAGAAACCAATGCCCCAAGGGGGCACCTCCCGCATGCCGTAACATTATATACATTCAACTGCAAAGAACACGCAGTATAAATAACGTAAAGAACGACGCTTGTATATATGTTTGTTGTTTTCTCTTTCTCGTCTTGCGCGGAATATCTCCTATACAAGCGTCGTTCTTTACGATATATATATGTATATACAGGGCGTCCCAAAAAAATGTATACACACTTTAACAGCTGATAGCTCAATTGATGTTTCTTTCTTTCCAAGTTAAACCCATTAGAATTAATAATGGCAGTCAGACTAAGCTTTGAACAGAGGAAATTCATTCTAAAATGCTACTGGAAGTGTGAAAACGCAGTTGAAGTGCAAAGACAGTTTAGGAGGGAGTTTCAAACAGATCCACCAACGCGACTTACCATCATTCGAATTAGAGATAAGTTTGAAGCCGATGGAACTGTTCAGAATGTCCACAAGAAGCGTTCCGGAAGACCACGGACATCGACAAGCCCCACAAAGCAAGAAAGAGTACTGGAAACGTATCACCAAAGTCCAAGAAAATCTGTGCGGCAAGCGAGTCGTGAGGTAGGAATTTCAGAATCGTCTGTCCAACGCATTTTGAAGCGCTGTCAATGGAAAAAGTTACATTCCAAGATTAGTCCATGCTATTAATGAAGATGATGATCCGGACCGAAGAGTGGAGTATTGCGAGTGGTACTTGGCACGATGTGGATGTGGATTGGACGAAGGGGTTTCGTAGAATACCCTCCGCGTTCACCAGACCTCACACCACTAGACTTTTTTTTATGGGGATACTTAAAAGACAAAGTCTACGCTATAAAACCTGCAACAGTCGCTGAATTGAGAGCAGCCATTGAACGAGAATGCACACAAATACCAAACGAAATGTTTCGTGATGTTTGCGATTCCATTGCTTCGCGTTATCAGCAGTGCCTGGACCAGAACGGACGTCAGTTTGAAAACAGGCGTTGACAAAACAATTAAATAATGTCTGTAGATTCTATTACATTTTGAAAATGAAATGTATTTTAATAAACACTGCCTTTATAAGTATTTAAAGTGTGTATACATTTTTTTGGGACGCCCTGTATATATATATATATATATATATACAGGGGTGTACATAAAGTCAGGATCTATTTTTGTGAAGCACTTGGAAATTATATGGAATTCAATCATAAAATGATAAAGTGGTAACATTTATTAAATAATTAAGAGTAGGATTCGACGTGACGCCCATCAGTATCCCTGCACAGCTCAAATCGTTCCGCAGCATTTCTAAACACATTCTGGAGCATTTGCGGGGTTATGTTATCTGCAGCAGTTCGTATACGTGTACGTAAGTTTTCAAGACTCGTAATCTTCGTCTGATAGACGTGCGATTTGATAAAGCCCCATGCAAAGAAATCTAAAGGGGTTAAATCTGGTGATCTAGCTGGCCAAGGTCTGTTGCTTCCGCGTCCGATCCAGCGATTTGGAAAACGTCCATTTATAGATAATCCTGAACAATTTTGGCATAGTGACAAGGAGCACCATCATGTTGATAGACGACGGGGATAGGATTGTTAGTACCGTCGTCTATCAACATGATGGTGCTCCTTGTCACTATGCCAAAATTGTTCAGGATTATCTAAATGAACGTTTTCCAAATCGCTGGATCGGACGCGGAAGCAACAGACCTTGGCCAGCGAGATCACCAGATTTAACCCCTTTAGATTTCTTTGCATGGGGCTTTATCAAATTGCACGTCTATCAGACGAAGATTACGAGTCTTGAAAACTTACGTACACGTATACGAACTGCTGCAGATAACATAACCCCGCAAATGCTCCAGAATGTGCTTAGGAATGCTACGGAACGATTTGAGCTGTGCAGGGATACTGATGGGCGTCACGTCGAATCCTACTCTTAATTATTTAATAAATGTTACCACTTTATCATTTTATGATTGAATTCCATATAATTTCCAAGTGCTTCACAAAAATAGATTCTGACTTTATGTACACCCTGTGTGTGTGTATATATATATATATATATAATATATATATATATATATATATATCAGTTAGGAATACGTTAAGAACGTGTGTATTTTTTAATCTGAAAATATAGTATAATGAAGATCGTAATTTCACTATTATTAGAAAACATGAAATTTGCTTACAAAGAGCAGTTGTAGGCTATGCATGTACTGTATGTACTATGTACGTGTAGGAAAGCATTAATTGTTTCATATATACACACACCTTTGGTTCAGTGGTGTAGTCGTAACTTCTTCAGTGGGGTAACGCAACAACAATTTTTCTTATTAGTGTTTCTATAAAATTCTACAGCGTTTTTGCATTTTATGTACATTCCCAAAAAACACGTTGAAATTGAAGGGGTTAGGAAAGAAATATAGTTAGAAAGAGTATGTATTACAAAAACGTTCAGTAGAAACAGCAAAAAATATAAAACATCCTGGATAATCTCTAGGAGCGCTCCATTTTTCAATATTAAACATACACTCATAAAACATACACCATTTGAAAGTTCACATTCTTCTGAGTCTAAAAATGTAGTAATCCAAAAGTATCAATAGCAAATAAAATGTAACTAGCTTTAATTAATTGTTTGGCGCGTGACGTCATTAACTACAGGGTGTCCCGTAAGTCTGGACCCATAGGGCAAAATTAATAAAATTACAAAATAGTCCCAGTTTCGCTGGACATGCGTCGAAGTGACTTCTTGGGACTGACAACGAAGCTAGCCAACACATTGGTACTGGTTTCGTCTTCCGTAACAGTCCTTGAAGGTCCTCTGCGAGGCTTGTCAGCTACGGATCCAGTTTCCTTAAATTTGGCTATCAACTTGCCAACACATCTGTGTGTGATTGGTGCGCGGTCTGGATGCATATTGTTGAATTCTTCGGCCACTTCCCGGTGACTGCGGGTCCCGACCAGCAAAATAACTTGAACTCTCTCCTCTCTAGTCAGTGACATGGTTTACCTGCAACATAATAAAAAAATATTATAAATCCCTATGGGTCCAGACTTACGGGACACCCTGTACATTATAAAGGTTGGCTAAGTTATAAATCTTCAGTCTGTGTTGTAAGATGGTATTTTTGGTAATTGTTACGCTAACCTAACCTAATATGAATGTGTTATTACATTATCATTTGTATAATTTAGGTCTCGGGGGTACGGGGGCTCCGCCCCCGTAAAGATCACGCATCACAAATTGATCGGTATAAGGTTTTATATTTAAACCTAGTTACTTTTTATTTGCTATTGATACTTTTGGATTACTACATTTTTGGACTCAGAAAAATGTGAGCTTTCAAATGGTATATGTTTTATGAGTGTATGTTTAATATTGAAAAATGGAGCGCTCCTAGAGATTTACCAACATCCTGATACGCTAAAACTAAAATAAAACCAGTAGGGTAACGCTAAAAGTAAAATAAAACCAATGGGGTAACGCCGTTACCTTGCGTTACCCCCGGACTACACCACTGCTTTGGTTTGCTTCCGCCCGAATTGTTCATTCTGATCATGTGTGCTAACCTAATAAAAATCTTATTAAAGATATCGTTGAAATAAGAATTAAGTAAGATTTTACACTGAGAGTTAATATAATTGTAATATCTTGTGTTACAAATGCTACAGTAATCGAAAACTAATATAAAGCTATGAAGCATTTTTTTTTTTGTAGCTACCGCTTACCCTGTGGATATACCCACCGCACGCCACTGAATTATATAATACTCATCGATGCATTCATACTTTAAATGAAAGTGTGAAGACTGAAGAGTTAAACATCTTTTCACATAGAGGATCATCCAGCCCTTACACGCATTTCAGGGTACGAGTAGTAGTTCGCAGCAGCATTGACAAGCAGATATTGGGTCAAAGTATTAGTTAGTCTAATTAAAAGAACATCCATATCCGTTTTCACTTTATTGCAATTTTCGTTAGCTTGTATTGCAGACATCCCCATTTATTAATTATCAGTCCTGGTGCCTTATTCTTCAGGAGCAAGATACGTCGTAAGCTCGTATTTCCTCCCTAAAGCAGCGCAGATTTGCCTGTATCAATTACACTCTTACTCATACTAACTCGGGCTCGCTCTACACCAGGGGTGCTCAAATTTTTCGCAGGCGGGCACATTTTCCAAATGCTGGAGCACGGACGGGCACACATAAAAAATATTATGATAAAAATGAAACACATAAAAAATATTATTATCTGGTTTTAATTGCAATATTCTTTCTATTAACCGGTCTCTGAAACCTTATCTGGGGGCTACTCTTGGGCACACCGAAATGGCTTCGCGGGCACAAATGTGCCCGCTTGCACAAGTTTGAACACCCCTGCTCTATACAAACTAAACTAAAAACTACAAGTATCGCAATCGCAAATCGTCCGTATACATGCCTGAATTTAGTAATATATATATATATATACAAAGGTGGGCAGGACCGAGTTCCAAAAGGACCGAACTCCAGGAACTCGGTCCTTCTTAAGGACCGTGAGCGGGAAAGTCGGTCCTTTTCTCAGTGAGGAGCGACAGTCCATTTTTAAGCAATTCCGGACGGTCTTTTTTAGTGATTTTAGTGTGTTTAGTGATTATTTGAAGTTCTAAAGACGATGGATCGTTTCCTCCAGAAGACTCAGAAAGAGACTAAGACTGAACTGAAACTTGTTTCAACACCTGGAGGAGACGAAGAATCTACTGATGTTAGTGCTTCAACTTCAAGTCAAGCAACTGGAGCCCCTAGCGGAAGAACTGAACCCGGCAATCCGGCAATTTTTTCATTTTAATCAAATTTTCACTTATATTATATATAAGGACCGAGGACCGAGTCGTTCCTAGGTCCTATCTTCAGAAAGGACCGGGACCGGGACCGTCGGTCCTTTTTGAGGCCCGGGTGCCCACCTTTGTATATATATATATGCCTGAATTTAGTTTATATAAGTTATATATATATATATATATATATACACACATGCCTGAATTTAGTTTATATATATATATAAATATATATATAAATATATATATATATATATATATAAGCAAACAACCACAGGAAAAAAGAAAAAGAAACGAAATCTGAGCGCTTTCGTGATATTCTTCAGGACAAGAAAGAAATAGCATCCGGATTCGTGTTTCTTTTTCCTTTTCCGTGTGGTTGTTTGCTTATTAATAAGATCACGTGTCATTCTATGAGTTTACTATATATATACAGTATATAGATACTAGCAGAGTTACCCGGCGTTGTCCGGGATGTAAGAGTGTGTCAAAATAAGGTAAAGTACGCGTGTGTGTGTGTGTGTGTGTGTGTGTGTGTGATCCAGCCATAGCTCCAAAATGAAAGCAGTTACAAACATAAAACTTCACGCACATATTGATTAGGTCCCGAGGTTGTGCACCTGGGTGTTGAATGCCCGGTTAGGTCAACTGTAGCCCTTGACGATTGGTTAGGTTAAGTTAGGTTAGGTTAAGCTTTAACGAAAATATCACGGGTTAGGTCAACTGTACGCCCTTGACGATTGGTTAGGTTAAGTTAGGTTAGGTTAAGCTTTAACGAAAATATCACGACAACCTAACCTAACCAACCTAACCTAACCATTCAATTTAGGTTAGGTTGGTTAGGTTAGTTAGGTTGGTTAGGTTAGGTTAGGTTGGTTAGGTTAGGTTGGTTAAGTTAGGTTAGGTTGGTTAGGTTAGGTTGAGTCGTGATATTTTCGTTAAAGCTTAACCTAATCTAACTTAACCTAACCAATCGTCAAGGGCGTACAGTTGACCTAACCGGGCATTCAACACCCAGGTGCACAACCTCGGGACCTAATCAATATGTGTGTGAAGTTTTATGTTTGTAACTGCTTTCATTTTGGAGCTATGGCTGGATCAGACACACACACACACACGCACGCACGCACGCACACACGCGTACCTACCTATTTACCTACCTACTTACCTACCTACCTACTGTACCTACCTACTGTGCACACCATTAGATTCCCCGTGAAAAGTATATCTCATTCACTACCTTAAACACTATTTGGTGCAGCCATATTCATTTCAATAGAGAACAAACAAACAGACAAACAAACAAAACTTCCCCTTTTATATATATATATAATATATATATATATATATATATATATATATATATATATATATATATATATATATATTATTATTCTAGACCAGTGGTTCTTAACCTTTTTACTACCATGCCCCCTCTAGGAATTGGTCCTTCCCTCCACGCCCCCCTTAGAGGGGGATACTTTTGCATTTTTTCACTTCTCAATATTAGCCCATGCTCTCGTTAAGAGAATAACAAATACAATTAGTGTTTTTCCCCAAGGGATCGCGCCCCCCCGAGAAAAATATGGAAAAGTTTTAGTACCCCACTTTTTTTCTTATTTTGTAGTTACCTCTTTTCACAAATTCACACCTCTAATGTATGTCCTATACATGTATAAATAAAACGCTAAATTGTATTATTATTATTAGTAGTAGTTATGATTCAACTGAACCGATCCGGACTTCGGTCCGGACCGCTATTTTTCACTCTTTGCCAATATACTACTGTACTTGCTCGTTTTAATATGAATAATACGTTTCTGGCGCAGCTTGGGACTTAACAGTGTGAAATAAGGGTATTTGGAATCAGGACCGGTCCCGACCAGTCCAAAGATCTCTGGTTCCATCAGTAAGTGGTAGTAATAATCGGCAGTCATGAAGTCTCTTAAAAAAAAAGTGTGAAATTCGCCCATTTGCGGAATTTGGTTGTATTTCAACCGAGAGTGTGACCAAAACCAAAAATTTGATATTTATTACCCATTGATTTTGGCGATGAACGGAAGTTTTGTGTTACATTTTGGATGACTAATTGGTCGGATAGTGTCACGCTCCTGTAAAGCGAGTTAGGTACCAATTTATACATGGGTCTCTCTCTCTCTCTCTCTCTCTCTCTCTCTCTCTCTCTCTCTCTCTCTCTCTCTCTCTCTCTCTCTCTCTCCATATTCCTTTTAAACATATTTAAATATGAAATATCGCGTTACCTCTTAGGATGAGTGTAGTTAAAAACCAGAAATCGCGGTTGAATTTACTTTTATCCTTTAACTAATATTAGGAATTACTCTCTGCTGAACAGTTAGGTTGGTCGCGGTTTTGATATATAAATATGTCCCGAGGGAGGAGCCAAGATAGAGACATAAAAGGCTTCGTTGAGCCTCGGTCTAAATTTAATGGAGATGAACCAGTAAGTTAAAAAAAAGATAAAAAAAAACAACCCTCTGTCATAACACGACGGAGTCTAACGCTTGCATGCCCCTAAGTAACGTTTAGTCTGAGAACAATGCATCCGAGTGCATTCAGAAGCTGAACAACGTTTTTGTCGGGAGGGGCGCTATAGATGTAAAGTAAGTTGTTGGCATTCACGCCATACGTGGAAGGGTGTATGTATGAAAGCTTTTCGCTGTAATGTTTAAAGCAGGTATTGTAGTTTCGCCTTCAAAGATAACAGTTCAATCTTTGTAATAATATGCCGTAACGTTTTGAAGAAAATCTGATACTCGTGTATATATATATATATATATGTATATATATATATATATAAGAACGACGCTTGTGTAGAAGAGCGTCCGCCCAAGAAGAGAAAGAACGAACAAATGAAAAATGAGGCACCTCCCAGGAATCGAACCCGGGGTCATCCAATTGCCAGTCGGACATGCTATTCACTACACTAAAGTCCTCGATCAATCAGAAGTCGTAATTCTCCTACATACGAGCGAAATCGAATGCCCTGAGGGGGCACCTTCTCACGCCGTACATATATACATTTTAACTGCAAGTAACACGCAGTATAATTAATGTAAAAAACGACGCTTGTGTAGAAGAGCGTCCGCCCAAGAAGAGGAGAAAGAACGAACAAATGAAAAATGAGGCACCTCAGGAATCGAACCCGGGGTCATCCAATTGCCGGTCGGACATGCTATCCACTACACCAAAGTCCTCGATCAATCAGAAGTCGTAATTCTCCTACATACGAGCGAAATCGAATGCCCTGAGGGGGCACCTTCTCACGCCGTACATATATACATTTTAACTGCAAGTAACACGCAAGGGCGTACAGTTGACCTAACCGGGCATTCAATAATTTTCCCTACGTTTCGAGTAATTTTAAGCAACTTTTACTTAATAATTTTTTCTCTCTCGGAGCCGTTTCCGTGTTTTAGGCTGACACAGACAGATAGACAGCCAGACAGACAGCATATACAGTATATATGAAGATTTTTTAAAATTCAAATTTTTGTCTAATTAAAAAAAAAAAATTGTTTGCTGAATCGTAATTGCATCGCATGAAAAGCATGCGCTAGAGCTCCACCCATTTTATGACGTGGCTATGATGTCACTATCTTTCAACAATCCAGAATACAGAGGCCTCCAGCGGCCTCAGATGACCTCGGAGGCCGACGCCACTTAGCCTATGTTCTTCTCCGACCTCAGTTACCCTATCTCCCAAGTCTCATCCAAATCTGACCAGGTTTGGCTGGCCATAAGCAACTTTAAAGTTCTTCGACCGTCACAAATATTAGTAATATATATAATATATTATATATATTATATATATAATATTATATATATATATTATATATATTACACGAGGCTCCAATAAACCTTAGCCCCCCGCCCATGGCCTAAACCATTAGAGGTACAGTAAAACTAAACATACCTTACAAAAGAGAATTTAATCCTGCATTTAATGAGAAACAATTAAAACTTGGTGTTCCCGCCATTGGCTTCCAAGACAGCCTGAATTCGCTTTGGGTAGCTTGCCAAAAGTGACGTGAATAGATCTTGATCGTTACGCAAATTTGCTTAAACAGTTTCAATGTGTTGCGTCATTGGCAAATTTGGGCCCCCAGATTTGGTTGTATCCATTTCACATTCATCCAAAGTTTTATTCCAATTTCTTTTGACGAAGTCCTCACTTCTTCGCAACTTTTTGGCAACCCATGAACGTGTTATAAAGGTGGCTCCAGCATCACGAACTTGCCGAAATGTTATTGCTCGTATGCGATGTATCACACGTTGCCTCTCCGAATCACCAATTAATTGAGAAGCCATTATATTATCACTTTATCAGCTAGAGTAATTTTAATACCTGCAATAAATAAGGAATTTTATATATTTTTATAATCACTAAAAACTATTTCGATATAAGTAAACATGTAAGCTGCAAATGGGGGGGGGGGGCTAAGGTTTTTTGGAACCCCTTATATATATATATATATATATATATATATATATATATGGTTGGACAAAGTAATATGAACACCCGCCGATTTCACCGGTTATCTTTACGGACTGCTCAGACACAAAGTAAACGGTCAAATGACTGGCAAACCTATTTAAATGCGTAACAGAGAGTGTATACGTCATGTTATAACCCTCACGTTGTTTTTACAGATCTGAATGAATTATGAATTAGCAGTTATGAAAGACCTGTCAGACTTCCAAAGAGGGCAAATTGTCGGAGCGCGGATGGCTGGGTGCATCGGTGACGAAAACCGCTCAGATGTTCAATGTATCCAGAGGAACTGTCTCTATGGTCATGTCTGCATACCAAAACCATGGAAAGACAAGCACCGACAAATGCAATAGTGGACGCAAGAAGAAGCTGTGTGATCGAGATCGCCGGGTGCTAAAGCGCATTGTGACAAAGAACCATAAGACCACAGCTCCAAAAGTGACTGCAGAGCTTAACCAGCATCTCGCAAGCCCGGTATCGACCAGAACTGTACGTCGCGAGCTCCATGGAGCTGGATACCATGGGAGGGCTGCAATTGCCAAACCCTTCCTTTCGCACATCAACATTGAGCGGCGCAGAAAATGGTGTAATGACCATAAGAATTGGTCAATGGACCGGTGGAAGAATGTAGTCTACTCCGACGAATCCTCCTTTACGCTATTTCCATGTTCCGGTCGAGTTTACGTCTGGAGACAGCCTAAAGATGCTTATGACCCCGACTGCCTGACCCCAACCGTTAAGCATGGAAGCGGATCTGTGATGGTTTGGGCAGCAATATCGTGGAATACTCTTGGCCCAGCTGTAGTACTGCATGGTAGGGTTAACGCCCAGGTCTATCTGTCAATATTGGCTGACCAGGTCCATCCCATGGTCCAAACGCTGTTTCCCAATGGCGGCGCCGTCTTCCAGGATGATAATGCACCAATCCACACCGGTGGGGTCGTTAAAAACTGGTTTGAAGAGCATGTTAGTGAAGTAGAATGCTTGGATTGGCCTCCACAATCCCCGGATCTTAACATTATCGAGCATCTGTGGTGTCAGTTGGAGCAGCAGGTCAGAAGCCGATTCCCACCGCCGGCGTCTTTGGAGGAACTGGAGCAGGGTTTGCTCGAAGAATGGCTCAGGATTCCTCTAGCCACTGTCCAAAAGCTGTATGAATCAATTCCCCGACGCATTGCAGCTGTTATTGCCGCTAAAGGAGGACCAACTCCATATTACGAATAAAAACCGCCATTTATCAAGGTGTTCATATTATTTTGTCCAACCCCTGTATATATATATAACCGAATCAAAAAAATAGAATACTGCCTCAAATGCGCTCATGACCTTCATAATACCTTAAAATTATACACCTTCATGAGGAATGTCGAGTATCTGTGACGTCCTTATGATAAAAAGACACCTCTGTGTGCCAGTTTTGAAAAAAAATTAAAATATAGCAAAAGTCTTATTAAATAGTGAAAAGTTAATGCATAGCTCCATACCAAAATACTAGAATATCTTGTCAAGTGTTCCAAAACAAGAGAATAAATTCATTGTTTATTGGGTGCTGGTTAAGTGTGCGGTCTACCTACGATTCGGCGGTCTACCTTTTAATTATAGCTTCTTATCTTGTTTACTAATTGTTTGTTTACATCCCATTGTCAATCGCCCTTGACGATTGGTTAGGTTTAGTCATGATATTTTCGTTAGTTTTAACGAAAATATCATGATTAAACCTAACCAATCGTAGGTAGACCGCACACTTAACCAGCACCGTTTATTGAGTACTGTCAATATATTAAACCTTCATCAAAGACTTTTTAACTTTGTGTCTTAGTATTTAGTTGGTCCACCTTTAGCTCTGATTACGGCCTCCAATTAACGTGGCATCGAGTCGATAAACCTCTTGCATTCTTCTGTAGTTATTGATTGCTAGGTTGTCACCAAATCCCTCTTCAGTTCACTAAGTGTTCCTGGTTTACGCTTTGGACCTTCTGCTTAGCAATATCCCAAAGATCTTCTATCGGACTAAGATCGGGAGAATTAGCTGGCCATGGTAGTACTTCAATTTCATGAGCATCAAACCACGCAGATGTTGCACAGGCCGCATGAGCTGAAGTCAGGTCATGTTGGAAAATAAATGGTTCGTCTCCATACACTGTTCTGAGGACTCCAGCATGAAGTATTCTAAGATTTCTTGATAAACGTGACTATTCACAGTTCTATTTACAAATGCAAGTGACCCCACACCATTTGCATTCATGCAACCCCATGAAATTGAAGTACTACCATCGCCAGTTAACTCTCCTGATCTCAATCCGATAAAAAATCTTTGGAATATTGCTAATCGGAAGGTCCAAAAGCGTAAACCGGGAACACTTAGTGAAGAGGTGTCTGATGACAACTTAACAATCAATAACTACAGAAGAAAGCAAGAGGCTTATCGACTCGATGCCACGTTAATTGGAGGCCGTAATCAGAGCTAAAGGTGGACCATCTAAATACTAAGACGCAAAGTTAAAAGTCTTTGATGAAGGTTTAATATATTGGCAGTACTCAATAAGCACAATGAATTTATTCAATTTTTTTGTCACATCTGACAAGATATTCTGATATTTTGGTATGTCGCTATGCATTAACTTTTCACTAATTAATAAGGTTTTTGCTCTATTTTATGTTTTTTTTTCAAAACTGACACATAGAGGTGTCTTTTTTATCATAATGATGTCAGAGATACTCGATATTTCTCATAAAGGTGTATAACTTGAAGGTATTATGAAGGTCATGGGCGCATTTGAGATAGTATTTTATTTTTTTGGTTCGGAGTTATATTTAACCTTGGTTTACCTTCCGCCGAATTGTTCATTCTGACGAATTCACTCCACCTTAGACCTACAGTTTAACGTGGAATCTGAACCACGCCCCACCAGCAGCCCAGCGTCTTTAAAACTAAAGCTACCCAAGGTACCCATTTATCTACCAACCAATTTATTGTGTGGAAGGATGAACAGCTGGGTTTTGCTGCGCGCTGCCTGCCGTCCCGAGGCCGATGGATTCGTAGTCAGCGACGCTTACCACTACACCACTGAAGCGCATATATATACACGCACGAGTGTGTATATATATATATATATATATATATATATATATATATATATTGGTGAAGGGCGCTTCTTAGACTTAAGGTGTGTGATTCTTTTTAGTGTGTGACTTTCATTTTAGTGTTTTTAAAAACTTGTGAATTTTTAGTTTGGGTTTTTTTCCTTACATTATTTTGTATTTTATATTTGTCATTCATTATGGTTTTTAATATTCTGTTTTTTAACTTTTTAGAATTTTTTGCCTGAAGATGAGCATAGTTTGTGCTTGAAACGTTGCATTATACAAAATATAGTCCTTTTTCCAACATGATGGATGTTTCTTTCCTTCTTGTCTGTGGCTTTCTGCTTATATATATATATATATATATATATATATATATATATATATATATATATATATATATATATAATTCGCTGTACTGTAAATATTAGCTTTACCTTTCGACTTATTGGGGAAAACAATTTCAGTCATTCTTTGAAGAAATTGGATGCTGAAGTAATTGTTTTCGGAAGTATAAAATTATATATAATGTAGCAGATTGTCCGTACTACTGCTAGTACAACAGTGGGTCAGATGACTCTGGGAAACTAATGAATATTGAAGAAATTATTACATAATCTAATAAACAGAATCATTCTTATGTTTGGTGGAAGCTCTTCGTCTTGATGCGCTCGTCTTTGAGTCTACTTCGTCGGAAGACCGTATTTACTTTGGTTCCTCTCTCTCTCTCTCTCCTCTCTCTCTCTCTCTCTCTCTCTCTCTCTTCCTTTTTTCTTCCTTAGGTTACTCCTTCTCCATCCCTCACGTCTTGTCCCTCATTTGACAAGTCTGCTTTTGCGGAGACGGCCCTTTGTTGACACTGTTTGACGGGTTTCATAGTCTGGGAGCCAAACCACCTGGACGCTTCTCTTCGTCGTCGGGCCTTTCTTCTTAAATGGTCCCCTCGCCACGTTCTCCCACCATTCGACCGCAGATCTCCCTCTGGAAAGGGTGCTCGAAACACGATACGATACGTCAGTGTAGAACGAGTTAATTTCTTATTCCTGCCGCGTTTCAAATGAATTCCACGAAATGGAACGTGATTGAGGGAGGAATACTGAGGCACGGTTAACGTTAAGTCGCGCCCCTTCAACATCTGGATCAATGGAGCGGGTACAAAATTACCACAGAGCAGACTGTCCAACAATGCAGTTATCTCACTGTGTTCATTATCATCACCTAAGAAACGCGAAGAATGAGAAGAAGAGCTTCCGCATGGACGTTAATTTTAAAGGCTGTCTCCGTGGGTCTGTTACGGAATTCTAAATCTTTACCCGAGCTATTTGGTGTTTATCTTCAACGAGTATTATCCGATACGTTCATGATACAACAACGCCTTGAATCACGGAAGAAACTTACAAAATTATACGCCAAGAATGTTAACCATTCATTTGATCTCAGTTTTGCTGGTAAGGTATACGTACATTCATTCAGTTTCTTATAATAATAATTATTACCCATTTTAAAAGAATTTTCAGAACAAGGAATCGATTTCTTTATTTTGGTATTTTACTTTGAGTACTTTTTTTAACGCATTCATAAATCCGAAAAAAATTTAAAATCATTTAAATTGATGGATGTTGTCTCATTCAATAATATGGGTTTAAGCGTGGTGATAAAACCGGATGGATAATAATGTCTTATCAGAGCTTACAACATAGTTTCATTTTATTTATCAAGTTTATAATATTTAATGCATAATTTTATTTTATTTTTATATACGAGCGTAATTTGTCGTAAAAGAACTGAAAGCCATTTCTAGATGCTGTATAAGATAAATGTGTACTATTGGTCTGCCAATAAACTTCTCGGTTCGATGGCACGAAGGTTGGGTTAGGTTAAATTAGGTTTGATTCATTAATTTTTAGATAGATTTAAAAAAGTTGGTACCTCGGTTATGTGGAGATGCGCGCGCGTGTGCGTGTCATACAGTCATTATATATCGTGTTACAATAGGTCGTTTTGCCGCAAGGGATTTTGTATGTCGAAAGAAAAGACGTTTTTGAAGCCAAAAGTTGCATTGTAGAAATTTGCATTTTATTTAATTCTCAAAAAGTTATCGAAATTTCTTTATCATAAAGTTATTTTTTAGAAATTCCTTTAAAATTATAAAGATCTTTTAGTTTTCCCGAAGACAGTCGTGTGTATGTGTGTGTGTAACTGGGCATAAGTGAGGTCGAGTGTGTGATAATTCACAGACTTTGTGGGGGGGGGGGGCTAATTTTTGTTTTTCGTGTGGTAACACTTTCGGTACCTTGGAACATTAAAAAATTTATATAAAAATATCTAGAAATACCTTTGTCGCATAAAATATATGTTGGTCCTGATTGGATTGAGTTAGGTTAGGTTAGATTCAGGTTAGGCTAGATTAGCGAGTACCTCACTATTTAATGACAACGGAAAACACCCTTCGAGCCCCCAGTTGCGACCAAAACACTAATCGCGCCCTACTCGGTTCGACGACACTAAGGTTAGGTTAGGTTAATTAGTTTAGATAGATGGATTTAAAGAAAGTCGGTTCCTTGCTTATGCAGAGATGCGCACATTGTGTGTGTGTGTGTGTGTGTGCGTGTGTGTGTGTGCTCGCGCGCGCGCGCGCTTGTACATTACAATTGTAATTTTGTGATTTGCAGTATCTTAAATCATCACCTCCCTTTCTATCACAAAAAAACGTAACTTTTTTCTCGTTGAATTCATTAAGGTATTGCTTTCTTTCCTCTCTTGAAAATTCCGTATCAGTCCGTCACAGGAAAAGTCGGGGGGGGTGGGGAATGAGGACTGAGAACCGACAAAGGGAAAGGGTAGAGATGGGGGCTCTTGTTTATCATTCGGGGGCGGTTTTTCCCCCTCGCCCCCTCCTACAGTAGGTAAAAGGTACGCGGAGGTGGAATCAGGAAAGGGGTGTTTGCGAAAGAGGGAAAGAGGCGAATGGTTGAGGTGAGGGAAGGCGGGTGCTCGTCGAAGATAGGTTAGTGCATGGGTGTGGTCCACGTAGGGTTACGGCGTGGCATTTAGTGAGCTGCGTGTGTAGGCCGCAAAAGTAGGCCGTGGATCGCTTCTGCTCGCCGATAATTTGATGGCTTCGCGCGGATTTCCTTCATTTTTGTCGCGCGGATGTGCCAAGCGGTGAAGGATCAGTGTGTAGATGTTGTGAATAAGTTTGTAATTAGACATTAGAGGAGTGATACGTGAGAAATATAATAATTAATAGTGCGGTGTCTGTGTTGTATTTTGTCGTACCCGTTGTAATTCAGTAACACGAACTTTTAAACTATTTCTCAAGAACTGTTGTAGGATAATAGTCGAAAATTCATCTTGCGCTAGTTTAGCAATACGGAAATAGTTTTGAAGTTCTGTTCACTAAAACTGACTCGATAGCGAGAGAAAAATTCTAATGAAAAGCAGAAAAAAATGAGTGCGTTACTCTTCTGCGATAGAATTTTGTCGTAAGAATGACTTGATTTGAAGTTAAAACGTTTCGCGTAGCTTTGTTCGCTTAAACGCAAACTTAAAAAGCGTATTTAACTATAACATCGAGATGATGGGAGAGAGAAAACTTTAAAAAAATTATTTTGACAGTGTGTGTGATAGTGTCCCGTCCCGACAATATTATATTCCCATTCGTGTACTGAATAAGTTCGCGACTATTACTCGCTCCGCTCGTGGAAGTGTCGAATAAAATCCGTTGAGAAGTTTAGCATTCCATTCAGTGTTAGTATGTAATGCTTCTCTCGTAATACTTGGAAATTTTTTTTAGAAAATCCAGTTTAGTGTTTTAGTGCCCGCAATGCATCGTTTTTCCAATACGTAAAATTGTTACGCGTGTTGTAGGGGGAAGTTAAGTTAAATGTTAATCATAATACTGAAAAAAAAGTAAAAAATTTAAATAACTGAGCGCCAGTGTTAAAACATCCATTAACCAGCCAGTAAAGTCCATTTTCTTATTGCAATTATCCTGAAGATGACCTTTAAAGGTCATCCTGAGCGGGTGATTCTACCTTCTTGTAACTTTGAGGCATTTGTAACCTTGACAATCCGCAGCATTTTAAAAGGTACGTTTGCTCAGACTGTTCTTTGCTTCATTTCGTGGCTTTTGTTCGTTTGGAATAGGTTTTGTTCACATTTTTAGATTTACCTTTTTTTTTAAAGTTCATTTCTGTTTTGTTTTTTTTGTTCTGTTTTTATGTGGTTAATACCACATTTTAGGTTTTAGTATTTAATTGATCTCATTGGTTTAGTGTTTAGAGGTTAAATTCACTTTGAATCCTCATTCCACTATATATATACAATTCACAAACAACACGTAATCTTTATAATAAGCAAGGAACCACAGGGAAAAGGAAAATAAAACACGAAGTCTGAACGCTTTCGCGATATATTCACATCTTCAGGGACAAGGTGTATTATACAGTATAATATATATATATATATATATATATATATATATATATATATATATATATATATATGAAAATTATGTCAGTGTTCCTGAGGATGTCATTAGACGAAAGCGCTTGAGCACCATTCTGTGTTTTCTTTCCTTCGTGGTTTTATTCATCATCATATATATATATATATATATATATGAGGAAAAGGGAAAAGCGTTGTGGGTGTGCATCATTTATTTATTTCACGTGTTTTCTTGTGAAATTCAATATATACGATGTATATATATATAATATAATATATATATATATATATATATATATATATATTAGTGATGCAACTCGAGATCCTGGGAACGGTCCAGAATGCAAATATGCTAAGTTTATACAGTTAAGTCACCAGTTATGTCAGAAAGTGTTATGCGAGCGATATTCATACTACATATTAAAAGAAGACGCTGTCTGGCTAAAATATACACTACAGTACTCTACTTGCAAAAATTGAAAACGAGGGGTTCG